>JAGJRO010000091.1:0-149624 GCA_022832285.1 Lepidurus apus apus
CTTCCAATCTCCTAGGCATAGATGCTGCCAGCTTGAACCAGAAGTCAATGTTGTCTGACATCTTATCCCACACACGCTCGGCCTCCGCAAACAATTCTTCTGCATTTCGCACGTTAAAACTAATTAAATAAAAATTCAAAAATGGATATCTATATTTAAGGATGTTAGTTGTACTTAATATTTTTTTTCAGCTCAGCCCAAGCATTTTCTTTGCCTTGACCTTTTGTTTGTCAGGGAAAAGGGATTAGCTTCGCTACTAAGGAGCATTTAATTGACTGACCTGCTCTTTAATTAACTGGGGACTAGGAGGGACTTGTTGAGAACCCTACCTGAGCGTAGAAGTAGGCAAGCAATGTAAAAACCCATCCAAACAGGGGATAAGCGCTGTGATTGGTCAATTTCGAAACTCCATAAGAACGATAAATAAGTTCGTTACTGTACAGGCCTACCTTATTTCTTACACTTTTCTGGAAATACTGGAATTTTTTTCTGAATTAAGGTGGTAAAATCAGGAGTATTTTGAGATTTAAAAGAATACGTGAAAGAGTGTTCGGAGCCATGTTTCTCTCCAATTTTATTTGTATTCCAGATTTTTTCAGTTCTGTTTCTTCTGAATTAAAAGTTGATGTGTAGGATTTTTTTCTGGGAAGAGGATACGTAAGGAAATAATTTCGGGAGTTTGGGAGTTTAAGACTTGAGTTCGTGGCAATGGAAAATTGAAAGCGGTGGCTTTAATCTCGAAAAGGCGAAAAGCGCTAGGATAATTAAATTAACGTCTAGTAAATTTATACATGATATATAGCGTTGAGTCAACAAGGAATTGTGAAACACCCGAACAAAAAGAGGGAGCGCAAAAAAATAATCAATTTACGAGTCATAATTCGCGTTTGAGATTCCGTTTAATCAAGAGCAGAATCCCAGAAAATAAAGAAGACGAATTTATGAGAAGGCGAGATCGCCACTCGGTTGTCAAAGTGAACTTTTCGCTTACATAAAACAAAAAAACACGTGTAATAATTTAATATAAAAAAATAGTACCAGAAAAAAAATGATGGAGTCTTATTATCATTATCTATTTAGTTCATTGGTATGCCTGGGAAGTCACGTTGGTTCCGTCTTGTGTGTGTCAGCACCTGGCTTAATTTTTTTTTTGATTTCCGAAGTTTGCATAGTGCAGCTCATTAAATCAAACCAAGAGCTGGCCTTTCCTCACTATTGAGTTACGACGATGGATCAAAAACAAGTATAGTTTATCCAGGGACTTTTTTATTTTTATTTTTAAGGCGGATGATCCTCTTTATTTATTTCTAATTTTATTTATTTGCTCTCCAACCATAATCGAGAATGCGCCCACAATTCGCACTGGGAAACAAAAATGAATTGGAATGATACACCCAATTAAAAAAATTTAAATTTTGTCGAATAATTCCTTTCTTTTCGTTTCACATTTTTTTTAACGAGTCGGAAGGGGGATTCAAGTTTGGAGTCAGGCAAATTGATTTAAAAGACGTTTGGGGAGGAATATAACCAGACGCCAATTTTCACGACAGTTTTTATGAAGGGGGCGGGGCCAGTCCAGACAATAAACTGGCGTCCGTCAAGTATAACTTCCAACTTCTTCGATATTATTGATTTCGGCTCGAGTTCCTTTACCCTAAAGCTTTCCTTTCTTGTTTTATTTAATGTTTCTCGCATGTGTGAATGTGTGCGCATGCGTGCCTTTTAGCCTTCCAAGCTCGCATTATAATATTTTTTTAAAATGTTTGGAAGTCTGCTGAAGCTTAATGAAGGGTGCTCAGTTTTAAATGAGGTGAAAGCTCACCTTTTCACCTTTAGCCATATATGCTTATATGTTTCCATTTTTGCCCCAGAAAAGCCATCGATCAACGAAAGCCCAAGAGTTAAATTTGCCGCGGATTCATTCAATTTTATTTTATTATATCTCTACCGATACACACACGTGTTGGATTTTTGAATTCGTTTCGAGAAGCTTGTTTCTGAACTTTCCGAACATTCTGAAGACTCCGAAGATTCTGAAGCACACAAACAAAACTTAAGGCCACGGTGTACTGCAAGTACTTGATCAATTTTTGTCAAAAGATGGCACTGAGGTCGAACCATTTCTCAGTTCAATTTCATGAACTTTAAACAAGAAATTAAAAGAAACACAAAGAGATAAGGGACAAATTATTTTTCTAAACATACCTTAATAGCAAAATCTACTTTACCTGCTGCTTAAGAGTTTGGTAAATGATTTATTTGAATTTTTCATGACTTGAACACTATGGAAAAAGTTAGTGAAACCGATACTAAAAATGAAAATCATCAGGTAAATTCGATTTAAACATCCCATGTATAACCATCGGGATAAATTTCATTACATTGCAGAGAGAAGGATAATTTTCGAACCAAAATTTTCCATGCTGTAAGGTGTTCCAGTATACCGCGTGGCCCTAATGAAATACCCAAGTTGTAATCTACCCAAAAGGCAAGCCAAAGGAACCCCCTGTTCAAAGAAAAGAAAAAGCCTGTTGAAATGACTTGCTAATACGGCCCCGAACACGAGAGAAGAGCAAGACCTACAACGATGCTGCAAGCGAGAAAAAAAAATAAAAAAAAATAATAAAAAAAAAAATGGATTAACCTTGGCCGCAGCCCGGACTCACGAAATAAGGGAATCTACATTAGAAAGAAAACGGTCGGGGGAAGTCTGAATTTTCATCAAGTATCGCACCCAAGTTTCGTTTTGAAAAAAATCCACTTTGTGTACAAAGTTTGTGCATAAGAGGGAGCAAAAGAACCCATCACAAATGAGATACAGAAACGACGCCTCCCCAACCGTGTTACGCCACTCAACTTTGCATAAAACTTGAGACTTTTTGAACTGCTTTTCCACTTTTTTTTTTTCGTTCGGCTTGTTTCAATCTTCTTCGCTTTCGTTGTTCGGGCATCTTATGTCGACATCTTATATATATCTTATACGAAAAAGTCGCCCACCTTGGGGAATTTTCCTTTTTTTCTGGCACCGCTGTTTTCTGGGGGCTTAGGAAAGCTTCCAGGCGAAGGGAATAAATATTTGCACTTAAGTAAACCCAGAAGAGCACCCAAGCCTTGTCGATGAATGCCCCGATTAACCCCCAAGTTGTAAGTCGTAACTAAACGACCACCAACACCGCATAAGGCGAGTGTAGTAACTTATGCAAATGTGAAGAAGCTTCTAAAGACCTTTTTTTTTTCTTTTGGATTTTGGTCGCTCGGGCCAGGAAAGCTCGTACAAAGCTTTTTCAGCAAGATGGAAGGGCCTTTTTTTCTATGCTTTAAAGGGGAATTAGCATATAAATTTATTGAGGGCTGTGTGCAATGGATTTTTATTTTTTTAAATTTCTTTTTGGTTAGCTTGTTGAGTTAGGAAATTCTCCCTAAGTCGCTGGTTTATTGAGAAAGCGAGAGGACAAAAGAAGGTGACGTTGATGTTGCGTTTGGGTTGGAAAGGTAGTGTAAAACAGAGGTGATAGACAAATTGATGACGCGACATCATTGGATTGTTTATAGGACAGGACGAAGGAGAGCGATGCTTATCTGGGAGAAAAAAAAACACTTTTGGAGGTCACCTTGGGGAAAAAAGTTTGGGACGATTTTGGTATGCATGTCCCGGAAAATAGTTGAGATCTAGTTTTGACATGAAAAGAAATAAAATTATATTTAATAATTATAGTAGAAGCGAATATAACAAGATATAATTTTATTGTGCTATAATATTATGAGATATTATTATTATTATTATTATTAGATTGTTATTAGATGTTATAGATACTAATAGATATTAGACATTAGAAAAATATTCCATAACCCTATAGGAAGTGGCGAAGGCATATTTAATTCGTATTTAATCAGCCATGTGAACTGTTGATCTGAATCTTTAAATTGGTTTGAAACTACTTGATGGAATTTATAGAAATGGTATAGAATAATAAGGCAGAAATTTAATCATTTGTTGGAATTATGGGGAAATTTAAAGAAATTTCTGGATGGATGACGTATAGCCATTTCAAGTTTGTTACCATGACCAATCTGGATTCTTATGATTTGTTGATATAATGGAAGTTTGGCTTAACAAAATGTATTTAACTCCTTTTTACACTCACTATAGTTTCCCTGCGTCATTCATTAAAACCCAATCACCTTTATTTAGTTCCTTAATTTCATACTCGATTCATTGTATTCTTCAAATTCACAGTCAATTCAATGAATTCCTTACAATCAATTTAATTATTTACACGATTTCTCAAATTCGTATTCAATTCAGTGCATTCCATAAACAAAATTTATTCCTATTGTTTATTCTGTATTTATTAAATATTATATATTTATTATGTATTCAATTTCAATTATTTACACGATTTTAATCCATTTCAATGCATTGCTTGAATTTATTTTCTATTCGTTTCGTTTAAGCTCATGTTTATTCCTATTAAGTACTATTTAACCAGTACCAGACATTTTATTTGCAAAGCGTCAATTTCAAATACTTTCAATAAATAAATTCAGTTCATATAATCAGAGGGCTTAAATTAAAGAAAATTTACCATCTATCTATTATGACGTAATTTAATAAAATTAATTAATAATAATTTTGTCACATTTTTACAGTGCACATTGTCTAGTACAAGACATCCAAGATAGAGTACTTTGGATTTTTAAGGGGGGTGATGACTTAACGGTCAAGGGATGGCTTAACAGAAATGACTTGGTCAAGCTGTTCCTGAAAACTTGGTGTAATTTAGTGTTTTTGCCCGAACTCTTTTGCGCGATAATGAGCGTAAATGGAGTTGTTGGGAGTAAGTGAAGGCCCTCCCAAGTTCTATTTTGTCAGGGGACGTGGGAAAACTTGTCCTTCTCTTTGCCAGCCTTCATAATTGCGTTGGCTTATAATGATAGACACTTGGGAGCATGCATAGTCTGTCTATAAAGACAACACTCTTGTTGGTTCACTTTTTTCTTTCGCCTACTTTTTCTGCCTTTTTTTCCTCCTCTTCTATTTTAACCTGAGCACCCCATCGCAAAAACCAGGTGGATCTAATTCGGAATGATGAGGATGATAACGAGTTTAATGAGACTTTTGCCGAGTTTCAGGACGTTTTTAAGTTTTGCACTTATACGACCCCCCTAAAAAAACAAAAAATAAGAATAAAAAAACAGGGAGCATGGTACATATAATATAATCATAATGGGCTAAAAAAGCTGTCCCAAAAAACACACGGTCGTAAAACGTATATACCAGTTAGATGAGATGGGTGATGGTGCTCCTTTACTTTCCCACGAACTGATCTGTACTAGACCCAGATTTTTTTATCCGAGATATATAAAAATATCTCCTTTTAAAAAAAATCCACTTGAAATGACTTACTTTTTTAAATATTTCCAAGAAACTTAAAAAAATGGTTGAAAAATTTAGTAAACAAGTATTTTCACACGGATAAAAATTGTCCCCAAGTCTATTTTAAGAAAAACCATCTAAAATAATTTCTATAAATGCATTAAACAAAAAATGGGAAAAAAATCTTGTGAAAGAGAGCCGACTGATGCTGTTTAGTCCAATTTGGTACGTGAAGGAAAGCCTATAGACACTTATCCATCTCTGGACCAAAAAAGGAAATAAAATAAAATAGAAGGGAAGAGAAAAGAAATTATATGGTGGTCATGATTCGAGTCGTGGTGGCGACAAAATGGTCAAATGGGTCCTTTTTTTGTGTCCACTGATGATTATTATATCGAGCTCATGTCCCTTTTGCCGCGTTGCAACAAGTCCGCGAGAGGGAAACCATGGAAATGATGAAAAATAATGGGATGACATGTTTTTCCATTGTCGTGCGGGGTGGAGAAGTGGAGAAGCCGGCAAGACATCCAATAATTCCCTTTTCTCTTCCCACGGCCTGTGAACTGAATACCATTTTCTCGGTTTGACTCGCCGTGAAACGTTCGCATTACCCGGGTGACAACCCACATTCCGCCGTTTCCGGATGAAGATTTCCTCGTTGCGTTTGAATGCTCACGAGCGATTATTAAAAGTACCTTAGAGCTTCCTTTTCGCAATCTTGAACGTCTCTTAACTACTCCCAAGAGTACATAAAAGATCGTGCATACGGAATTTGACGCTTTCGGATTTTCTTTTATTTATTTTTCCCAAACTTTATTTTTAGTTTAGTTTCTTGAGAGGAAGAGGGGGGGGTCCTGTGAAGAGGTAGGGATAATAAGATCGTGGTTTGGAGCTTTTTCGGGAAAGGGGGCCGAGAAGCGATGTCATTATAGGATGTCTCAATTATGGCCCAGGAAAAAAAGTTACTGCGCGGAAACCACGGACAACCTTTTACCACCTTGCCCCCCAACCTAACCGCCCCTACTTCGCTCGGGTAATGGGGCTAGCTAATTGTAGGGTTAAAAAAGGACCAAGAAGTGGTGAAATGGAGCCCGATCCAATGGAATTCTTGAGCTTTGAGGACAGACAGAGATATGATTAGAGTAATGCGAAACTGTGTGTGTATGTGTAAAAAGGCGGTTAAACAAAAAATGTCATGCTTCGGTAAAAGGGATCGTGACTTAGAGATGACAAAGGGAGTGCTCTGGCTTATCATCGTTTCCCATCGACAGAGGGAGAGAACTCTTGAAAAAATGACACCAGAGAACAAAAGGTGGAAAACGAGAGGCCGTTTTTTAGGGTTAATCGGGGACAAATTGTCTAATGTGTCACCTTCACGTTGTTAAATTGTTTTATTTGTAAAAAAAAAAGAAAGTCATTTTTTTTCTTTAGGGGCTGTTATCATTGTAGAAAATATCATTGGGAAAAGAGGATCGGAAACCCTTTCTACACTGTCCACATTTGCCAGTTGTCACTAAGCTTAAATTAAAAAGAGAAATGAGGAATACATGTAAGTTTTTGAAATATGATTAAAGGGAAGTAATGTGATAATCAATGAAAATGCATTAAATGATTTTTTAAATATAATAATTAGCGCATTATTAATACTAATTAAGGAAAATATTACCGTGCATTTTCTAATTAATCATATTACATTTAGTGTAGTTTTTATTATTGGTGTTCCATTAAATGTTGGAATTATCTAAGTAGTCATCTTACAATTACTTTTAAATTACACTGAAATCACGTTAACCTTAATGGCAAATTTAGTCATTAGTTTAGTAATTAATGCAATAATTAATGCTAATTAAGGACAATATTACGTGAATTATTTCATTAGTCGTCTTAGATTTACTGTAAAATAAAATTAAAATCACCTTAGCGTTAGTTGTAAATTTAGAATTTTTTATTATTATTGTTCCATTTAAATTACGTAGGCGTGGGAAATTCAAACTGAAGTGAGGAAAATTTTTTGAAATAACTTTCGAAATAGTAGCAAGAGTAGTAAAGGGTGCATCAGGGGAATGGCATTTAAAGAGCGGATCATATGTGTGCAAGGAATAAGTCATAGGGTTTTTGTGATGTTGTCAGAGATGGGTTATCTTTAATGCCCCAGTTTTGGGATATGACGACAGTGGTATCGTGGGAACCCGAACTCGAAACAATAGGTCGTGTGTTTCGGTTTCGCCAAGACAAGACAAGGACAAGACAAGCACTTCTCACATAAAGGAACCACATTCCGCACGTTTTAGCTTATAACCTACATGGTTTTCCTCGGAACAAACGTGCTAACGGATACGCATAGTTCGCGTTCCCCGGTACATTTGTCAACGAGATATCCCTTTTCAGCCCTGCCCCGCCCCGCCACCAAAAATGCTCTAATTGACCAATATCAAACGGAAAAATTCCCATAAAATTCCGCCAACTTTTAGTCTCTTCATTCTTAATTCTCAATTAATTCTATTCATATTTTGAATCCTATTTATTCATATTTTGAAATTTTATTCATATTTTGAAATTTTATTCATATTTATATATGAATCATTGAATGTCTTAGTTTAGCCCGACCTTAAATCCACCCAACGGGGAAATCCTGGTGACGTCATTTGTCCCCTATAATTTTAAATTATTCCGCTTTTCTTTCATAATGCCTCGTTTCTCTTTAATCTAAATTAAGTAGTTATTCATTAATTGTTCATAATTATTATGTAATGGAAACGAATATTTTTTGTAAAATACGCAGTCTAGACTATTTATTAATTAATATTTCACTCTTTAACGTTAATATTCTATTATTTCGTTTCGTTCATCTTGACGGTTAGGCGGAAAAAAACACAACAAGCCTTCAGCAAATAACATTAGACTTGCAAAGCGTGATCAGTGATCAAGATTAAGGAAATGGAGCATATAGGCAATTTGTTCGGCCTAGTCCCGGGAACACGCACCAGCCTGTCTTGATGCCTGCGCGCCTCTATAATCTTAATAAGCTTGCCTCGAGCTCGACGATAAGAACCCTTTGCGTTTAATCACGGTCACAGCGAGGTGCCTGTCTATCACTCAAAACGATGATGATGAGAGGAAGCTGGACGTATACATATATACACTCATGGAGTCATGGATGTAAGTGTGTGTGTAGTAAAAGTCGTCCTGGCGGTGGAATCACGTTGATAACAACCTCTTACTCAACTTCAAAACCTTCCAGTACAACTTTTTTCCTATATTTTTTTCTTCTCCATATACACACGTGTGGATTAGAATATTATAAACTGCTGGCCTAGGCGCATCAGGAAAACTTTCTCGTTTGATGCATACCTTTCCTGAGCTTCAATCCCTTTCCTTTTCCCATTGGACCAATCGCATCATAACTCCGAACTCCAAAATTGTCCCTTTTTCGTAACGAAAATGGAAGTCATTTATTAACCCAGCACGTTTACGTTGGTCAATATTTCTTGCAATAAAAAAAATGAGAAATCGATATCATTCGTTGGATTTGTTTCTATTTTCTTCTTCATTTTATTCCCCCGAAGAAGATTATTCCCAGGGCAAGGATATGTAAGAGAGGCGAGTTTTTCTCAAAGGGTCAGTCACGAATCTTCCTTGGCACATGCTAATTTCTCCCCATCTTTTGCTGGGGGATTTGATGGAATCCTAATTTCAAATTATATTGGGACAGAGGAGGAAAAACAAGAGTGGTTGGAAGCTATCTATATGGATTACAAGTGGTTTCCTTTTAATTTTTATTTTATTTTTTAAAATACTTTTATATTATTATTTTTTTGTTGAGGGGGGCATGCGAGATGATTTCTTCTTGAAGACAGGATCACGGATGACATGATCATGATCTCGTCTTTCGCCTTGGAATACTTTCCGGACTCGCCGATCTATCTATTTGTCTATTCCTACCCACGTTACGCTCTCCGTGTCTTGCGTGACACGAGGTTATTATCCCGTCAGGTCGTAAGAGGAAAAAAAAATCTCATTGAAAAAAAAGTGAACCAAAAAAGCGCAAAGGTTCGATGAATGCGTTAGCTAGAATGAAACTGACTTTTCGAGCTGCGTTTAGACGGCTGATTCTTATCGGGGCTTAAGCATTCGACAGCTTGAATGGTCCCGAGCGAGACAAGATGAATTGGAGTAGAGTCATTTCCATATCGGATTTTTTCCCACTATTTCGCCCACAACTCCAAATTCTTTCTTCGTTTTCTCTTTACGCTTTTGGGTTCTTAATTTCCATACGCATATTCATGCTCAAATAGGTTAGATGATCTTTTTTTTAAGGAAATCTAAATTGTTTTGTGAAGATTTTGAGAAGGGATTTTTCCTCTCCTCCGATTTAATGCTGCATAAAATCCCTGTCAAAAGATTGAATCGAGAGACGGAAAAGGAGGGGGAGAAAGAGAGAGAGAAGGAAACGTTCTATATCAAAGAGGAACGCCATGACGCGGAACCAATTGATTCCGGAGCAGGTAAAAGGTTGGCATTTGGCATTGGCAACAATCATTCAAAAGCACGCAGGGAAGGAACTTGACGCCAGAGAGTCAGTCGCCCATCCTTTCTATTGCAAGGTAATCTGGGATCAAAAAGCGTTGGCGGCTACGCATTCCCGCCGATTGAAATCTTCTACTTCTTCTTCATCTTCTTCTTGGTCTTCGGGAGAACTCGGAGGATGTAAATGGCCGTGTAACAAGGTGATGAACTGGGTTGGTGTTCTGACGAGGTTCATTTGCATAGGTTATGGGTGATCCAGCTGGCAACGATTAGATACATTTCCTCCTCCCAATCCATTTTATCTTTCCCCTGAAAACCTTCTTTTACCATGAATTTGGAATAATGCGCATATAATACAGTTAACGATAAGCAAATGAAGGTTCTAAGATGTCTGGGAGGATGAGTTCGGATGCATCAGTGCAAAAATGATCAATGAGTCGCGAGATAAGATTATGTCGAGGTAATTGACGATTTAAAACGGGAAAAGTGAAAGAAATAACAAGAAGAAAGAAAGAAGTAGAGAGGGGAGAGAGACAAGTTTAATAGATTAGATTTATTATATAACTCATGTTCAGCCAAGATTGAAAACGATGAAATCTTTGAAGGGAATCGGATGAGCTCATACGACACTCGAGAATCTTGCTCAAGCTATCGATCAGGGGGCATCAATATCACGTGACCATATAGTTTATTATATCAGGCAAAGCCCAGACTGTACGTGTGTTTTGTCAAGATGCAAAAGAGAGGACTATTAATCTTTCTCTCGAGAGCTTTAAGCATCTCCATGCATTACTGGGCCACTTTTTTACTTTCATTTCAACTCGATTTTCATTTTTGCTCCATTGCTCTTAAATATCTTAGAAAGACTAATCATCTTACAGGCAACGCGACACAAAGACCACTTTACGAAAGTACCGCGGTGTACCCGACTTAAGAACTACAAACCTCGACTTAAGGACTATGTTAGAATTAGGCTACAGGTTAGGTTAGGGGTGCGGCGTCCTTAACTCGCGGTTCGCAGTCCGTAAGTCGGGTGCACCTTCGTCGAGTCGTGTAGTTTTGTTATTAGCTGGGCAAGTCCCTTTGAAATCGAAATGCAATATTACGATCCAGTTTTAATGTTAGAATCTAAAGACAGACTTTTCAAGCATTCAACTACCGAAACTGTAGTCAAATTCCAGTTAAATTCAAGTAAAATCTGGTAAAAATATGTTAAAATATATGGTATAAATCTTTGCATTTCGAAATTTGCAGCAGGAGTTTACGCACATTTATTGTAAAATTACTGGCAATTTCATGGCGCTTTACCCGTGTTTGGATTGAGGAAATCTGGAATTTTGAAAAATCTGGGAATGGATTAAAGATCGGGAAGCTGAAGAATTCCATTAGGACGTTATAAATGTTTGAGCCGCTTTTTGTAAGCCATACTAGATAGATTTATAGTCCGTAACCAACCCCAACAGCGAGTGTTTTTGGTGGTTGGGGGGAAGGGGGGTCAAAGATCTACATATTATCTCCCTCGCTTGTCTACAGCACTGGGACAATTTATTGTGACGTGTGCCCAGGTCTTGCTCTGGCTGATTAATTGCCTGGGAAACCTGAGTTACTCTTGAGAATTGCCTTAATGTTTGTCTCGACGTCTCGACGCTAAAAGATATAGTCTTACCTGTAATTCATTACCAAGAAAGTCCGGATAAATCTTTGACATGTCTTTTTTTTCTACTTTTTTTTTTTTTTAAACCAAAGTTTACTTCTTTTTATTTATTTGTCTATACACCTTCATGTTGGAACGAATCTTCCTACCGAGAGGTAATTTTTAGAAAGTCGTAAAATGTAAAGAGTTTCATACATTTATAAAATCACTTTTTTAAAGATCCTTTCTAAAATCCTTACAAAATAACCCAAGTTATTTGAATATCACCGAGTCAGGTTCCATTCGCACACAGCCAGAAAGCTCCGGTTTAATTGTTGGCGTTTATTGCGTCGATTTTTTATTTTTTATGCCGTCCCATTAAAAAAGAAAAAAATAAGGCGCAGATATTTGCTCATAAGGAGCTTTTTATGGTTACAGAGGGGAGTTGCAACCAAATTGGCGCTCATAAAAAAATGACGTTGGGATTTTTGACGATCTTCCGTGGAGCAAAAGCGTCTCCCTTTCACCGTGCAAACGTTGACTAATTATCCCTCTGCTCGAGCTGGCATTTATGATTTCTGCTTCTTATTTCTTTCAAATTTTATTTTTATTTTTCTTACCATTTTATGCCGCTTCATCCTATTCCATAATATAAGTAATAAAAGAAACATCCTTACGGGGCACATAGAAGAAGTGCTGGTAAGACTCCCCTCTTCTTCTCCGTCCCCGTAACCTTATTATAACAGTGCTATGATATGTATATTTAAACGACTCAGCATCTTTTGGGCGATTCTCAGCGTCTGTTTAATTGCATATGTGATTTGATCTCATAAAGGGAGATGGGCATAAAAGAAATCCATCCTTTTCCCAGAAAGTTGATTAAGCTCCCTGTGTTGATGGTTTCTGGGGCTTTGGGGAATTGCACACATTGAAAGGTTTATAAGCCAATGGAAATAACTAGATAGATAATCCCCTGAGGCTTCTTTTGTTCAGGTGGTGCATGTATATCTAGGCACGGTATAGGTATGTGTGTGAGACTGAGAGATGCTCTTGTGATGCAGCCAAGAGATTGCGTTTCGCCTAATTCGTTCGCGTGGAATTTCCGTTTCTTCGCCAGCGGATGATTTGAGGGATCATTGTTGTGCCAAAGCGACTGGTAATGAATGGTCGCCCCCCGTCAACGCTTCTGCACCCTTTTTGCCTTCAAAATAAAAAAGAAATCGTGTTTTATTTTTCTTTAAAAGGGAGATCTAATATATATCGTATTAAAAAGAAAAGAAAAAAGCCGATCTTAACGATCCAACAGATCCTGTTCGACCCGACAGCTTGTGGCGACTCCGATGTAGTTTTGGAGCAAGCCAAAAGAGCCACAGATCCGACGTTTTCACGCAATTTATGCTCAACCCCGTCAACAACCGAAGCCTCCATTGCCTTTTTCGCTCCATTGTTTAATAACCAAGCGTGCTCTGCCTTATAGTGATCTGGCCAAGTTCAAGCTACTGCCTTATAAATCTTTTAGCAATGTTTTTTCTTTTTTTTGTTCAAAGAGTACGTACGATAGAGCTGCTAGAGAGCTTTCGAAAAATTTATTCCGTGGGCATTTTACCTGTTCTTGTCTTAATAGCCAATGTTATCAAGGCCAGATTCTATAATCTTTTTCTAAAAATATTTATACGAAACTCGCACTCATACTACAATTTAAGTACGTTTTTTAAGTGCTATTTCAGGTTTAACCTATTTACAGTAAGTTAACGAAATAATTAGTCGCATGCATAGTTTTCATTCCTTATTCGTACGAAATCATTCGGTTAAGATATACATTGTTAAAGATTGGAAACTATTTAAGATTTCAATTACTTAAATATTTAAATAGGGAAACTTAGTCTGAAGCTTTTAGCTCAGATTTGTTACATTTAGAGGCAAAAATCACTCAGATTGAAGTTGAATATTAATATTTAAGGTTGAAGGTATCTTTACTATATACTGATTTAATTATTCGCATTAAAGGCTGATATTAAAAAAATTCCCATTAAATCGTCCGATTAATATTGAAACTGTTACAAATCAGACAATCGAAAGCTACAGTTATGAAAGACTTTGGATATCGAAGAGTTCGGTTATTTAAGGTTTAAGGTATCTTTTACTATATAATGAATTAATTATTTGCATTAAATGTTCTTATTTAAAAATTCCTATTAAATCAATCGATGAAGATTGAAATTGTTGCAGTTTGGACATATCGAAAATTTCATTAAGAAAGAGACTTTAATTATCTAAAAAATTTCATTTCTTGAAGATTTTAATTATTTAAATTATTCCCAAGCTTTTTTTGCTTTATTTTCTTCGATTTCGATGAAGATAAGCTCAAGTCTGGTACCAAATTGTTACACAGAAACTTCCGGAAGTAGTAAAGAGTATTATTTTCCTGTTTGAGAGTATGAATACGAATATGAATATAAAAAAATAACAAAAAAGTTCGAACAACTTTTCCTGGGCGTCGATTTCAAACTTTGTTTTTATATACAGACTTAATACGCTTGGTTTGGACAAGTTGCTGAAGTGTGGGGACTAACCGAATTACGACTCTCTGGCACGTTATGCAAAGTTGTATGTGCCAAAAGATATTGCGGCGGGTAATGAAACAAAAAAGATGAGAGGGAAAAAGAGTCAGCGCTTGACGGCTCCGGAGCACGTCAATTTACGAGGACCTGGCGCGCGGTAACAAGATAATCGATTGGACGCCTCGATAACAACATTCTTACTTTGACTCCCAAGCCCCACGATTTCCTCTCTCTGCTCGCTCCTTTTTTTCACTCCCTTTGGCCCAAAACATGCGAGCCTCAGCGACAGTTTAAACTATGCGCGAAAAAATGAACCGTAAAGGTTAAAAAAAAAAGAAAATCGAGCCGTATTCCTTTTTATCTGCCGCGCGTCAAGGTTTCTAATAATGCATAGCATATTTTAACAGACTTAAAAAAAAAATTACTCGGGTCCCCTTTTTTAGCTTTGAGCAGTCCATAAGCATGGATCACCACACACAGGTTTTTATGGTGATGGAAAGGGAACATAAAAGTAACACGCTTTGAGCTAAGCAGAGCTTCCCATGATAATGTGAATTGTGGGTATAAGAAAAAAGGGGGGAACTCGCTAAACAAACACTCGATAAGACACGCTTTAAACTCATTTCATTTTCTTACGCTTCTAAAACACAAAACAAAAATAAATATTAATTCGGAAAAACAGTATGGAAAGAAATTTCCTTTACGAAATGTTCGAAACGCGGGAATTTTTGGTTCGCTCGTTGTGCTTATGGCACAACGAGTCAAACCCCGGAGAGGCGAATCGCTGCATGTCGTCCTAATATAACAACCCAAAGATTAAGTTTGTGCTGGAAAAGCTTCAAATCAAGGCAGGTCACGACCTTAAGCTTGATGAACAGCTCCTCTCGTTGCCAGCTCCTGCCATAAATACCAATACTTTTTTTCTGCCATGAGCTGCCGGGACCCCTGATCCTCTCTGTTCTCTCTCTTACCCGTGTAACAAACGCCAAGTCCATTAATGGGCAACAACAGCACTTTGATCCGCCATTTTGCGTGATTAACAGTCCACGGCTACTTAAATTGCCTCAGCATTTTGAGCAGCCCATATAAGCTGTATACGCGTGCTTCGTGGGATAGAGGGAAACCTACTTGAAACTCGGAGGCTCTGATTGGATTTCCTTAAGATTTAAAATATTCTTGAAAATCTGAGTCTTCCTCTTCCTGTGACTACAGCAGAGATCGTTTTCTCATATCGAAACCAGTTCGGATACGAATTATTTCAAAATATTTATGTAAGCCCGTTTTAAGTGAATCTAGGAGTATTAACGTCTTAGACTATTAATCTAGGAAGCGTTGTTTATATATTTTCTATGATGCCCAGATTTACAGATTTGGACAAGTTGTGGGATATTTAAGAAAATTAAAGCAATTGCGATTATAAACACACGTTGAGATTCTGGTGGATTCGTGTAGGTTATATTATTCTAAGAATGTTAAATTTTGTTTCGTCTTTTTGAGACCAGCCGTTCACGAGTTATGGTCACGCAAACTTCAGGCTTGTGACGTCACGGACGTGTCGTCGCGCGGCTTACGGGCGCTTAACAGCTTGTATGCTGTTTACTCCGTTCTCTAACGCAGTAAAAAAATAAAAAAAAATACCATGGATAGGGATACGTCTCTGACGTCGTGTGAACCACAAACGTCAAAGTCACGTGAAACTATTTTCTAAATTTTTTTTTTTTTTTTTAACTTAGAACCCTGTCTTAAAGACTACAAACCCCTAACCTAATCTAGTCGGGGTTTGTATTATTTTATTTATTTTATTATTTATATTTATTATTTGCATTATTATTTATTATTATTATTATTTATTTGTATTATTATTTATTATATTTTATAATTTATTTCTTGGTATATTAACAGGGTAGATAAACCCATACGGGGGCTAGTAACTTTTAGGCAAGGATTGAGGTTAAAAGCGCATTCCAAGATTTTAGCAATAGAAAAAAGGGCGTTTGCTTTTTAGATTAAATGCGATTACTAAGTTTTTGAATTTGAAAACTTATTTTGTGCTCGGCATCTAGATACTTTTTGGGTTCAGAAACAAGTTATGGTTCGCTGTTGCGAAGGCTTCGCGCGCTTTATAATTGCGGGTCTGATAGCTCATATGTTGGGAAGGCGTCAGAGCCTGACATTTGCACTTAAAAACACATATCCAAAGCGTTTAAGCTTCGCAGCTACCAATTTACACCTGTCAAGGAGCCCCTTTTCATCATAATCTCCGAAAAGGGGAATTTTTCCTTTGCTTCTTCCTTAATATATTAAGGCAGGTGACCTGTTATGAGTGAAGCCTCACTTCTTTTGTTTACAGAATTGTGAGAGGTCCCTCTTTCCGGTTCCTTTTTATTTTCTCTCTTGTTATTACAGCTGATATTTTTTCGTAGCAGAAACTTTGACCCTCCAAAGTCATTCAGAATCTTCAGAGCCTTCAGAATGGACGATATGGTCCGTTTTATGGCGCCATCTGTCTTCATCATGTTATCAGCTTACTGGAAATATAGGTATGCTGTTCCACATGCACGTCGTAAAGTCATTTTTTCGTTACGAAAGGCCAATTCTCCCAAAGCATTATTGCTTCTAGCCCCCAAATAAAAACAAAACGCTTTTGTTATTTCTAATGAAAGGAGAGTTGGGATGCCCATATTGGCTTGAACTCTTTACAAGAAAAATAAATCCCCAAGAAAAAAAAAGAAAAAAATTCGGATGGGTCATGTTGCCAGCTGAGGCTGTTAAAACCAGTGTTTCTTACTTCCTTTTTCACGTTTTTTAGCACCCAACATCGCGTTACAATGCGCAACTCCGCCATAAACGTATCGGGACACCAAACTTGGACTTGGAAACCAAAACTAAGCAGTAAGCTGCTGTTTATTGGATGTTGTTTTCTTACATTGTTTGGGGACGATTTGAACTCGTGTGATGATCAATTTTTACCTACGTATTAGTAAACCCGAACGCCGCCAAAAAATTGGGCGCTCTTTCGCTTTGCGTTTCAAATTTCCGCGAATTTAAATTTTCAGCGAATTGAATTTGGCAGCTGATAAAGAGATCGAAATCTTGAATCTGCGAATCTCCTTTTTTTAATATAAAATTTTCACAAGTTGCACCTTTTAACTATAGCTTGCTGTAGACTAACACATTTTCAAAACAAAGGGGGCGGGGCTTGTACGAAAGCTTATTTGAGGAAATTGCGGTATCCTATTTAGATAATTATAGGGCACGGGGTTTTATCTTTTCGGTATATAGCTTTAAGGCTTTTTTTACCTCTTTTTTATTTCTTTTTCTTGCATTTTTTATGTATTTTTGGCGTTTGAAAAAGTGACGTACGCCAGGAGGGGGAGAGAGGGAGTCATATATATACATAGGATTATGGTTAGGACTTTGGAGAGAAAAATGCGGACAGGAATTCAATTTGACATTCTTCCCCAAAGCGTGATTGAAAAAGAGTCCCGACTTTTTTTTCCAAAAAGTGCTGCGTTTTGGGGCGTGGTTAAGAAGGCTGGGACTTCAGAGCACAGCGGGCGGAATATTAGTACCGTATTTTTCGCTTTAAAAGACCAAGAACACAACCCCTGCCGATTCTTTGATTTGCTCTCGTTTGTTTCCGTCCCAAGAGAGTGCCATTACTCTTACCTTTTTTTACGTAAGAAACGTGACTTTTTGTTTCAAAAGAAGATTTTCCTTTTCATATATTTAGACACCTTGGGATGCTTGAAAGTGCCGTAGAATTCCCAAACTTTGACAATCATAGTCTTAAACATTTTTTGGGGGTATTTTTCCTATGAAATGGCATGTTTGAATTTAAACAGCTTTTAATATTCAATAGTTCTAGTTTTGTCTTTTTGTACCTGACAACTTGACTTTTTTTATTTTTAAAAATTGATTTTTTTGGTTCTCTTAATCTTTAATCACTTCAAATTTCCGGTGTTAACCATTTCAAGCTTTATTTAATAAATTAGTACAATGAATCATGATTTAATGTGATTAATACTGGTTAGTTTTGGAAAGCTGCAATTAGTGCTTAGTGTTGGGAATTATTACATTGGTTGAGAACTTGCGGTTTTAGCTCCAGATCAAACTTATAATTTCTTTCTGGTGAAAAAAATGCTTGAAACTTTTGAATTAGGAGCTCGTGTTGGTGTAATTCAGCTTAAATGGGTCGTTTCCTTTTAATTCTATACCTTGTTTCTAATTTCTATTTTACCTTTTTGGGTTAGCATCGAAGCTCTGATTAATTAGAATGTTTATGAACATAAATGAGGCTTAATTCACAGTTTAGAGGAAATATTCAGACGTTTTGGAGCTCAAGGTTCAGGTTCAGGCGGGTTCATATATTCATATGCAAAATTAACTCTGTGGAGTCGAGGTGCGAGAGAGAGGAGTGTAATGATAATGATATGTTTCCGACGTGAGACAGATATGACCGCGTAGTTCTTTTTTTTTTTTTTACTTTTTCTCCTCTCCCTCCCCAAAAATAAGTACAAAAAACGAAAATAAAAGCGTGTGTATATGTTAGAAAATGTGTGTATGTGTGGGGTGCAGGACACGCGACCTTTGCGTTCATAAATCGCTAAACTGGGAAGTGTCCTCCCCTTTTCCAAGCCCAAAGATTTTCTTCTTTTTTTTTTTTCTTCATCTTCTTCTTTTTTCATCTCAACTCAGACGCAACGCATCGAACCTCTCCAATTATCCACCTTAACTCAAACGATATCTCGTAGCGTTTTGCTTGAGTTGTAATTTTCTCGAATCCGCTTCTTTTATTTTCTATCCTCGCCCTGTTGCTTGCGCTGTTGAGAAACTGACTTTCCCCAATTTAACCCGTTAGAATATCTAGAAAATTCCAAAATTTAAACCCATTTGAAAATTCACCCCAATTCTTAAATAATTCCAAAAGCCCGAAGACTTGTCGCCCTATGGGATTCTTCGATTATTCGACAGTCACTCTCGAATGGCGTAGGAGTTTTTGATCTGAATGTGTAAACGATCAGCGCCTTTTAAAAAGCCTGAAAGGTTGTGTGACGGTGGGAGTTGGGACAGCCCCATGATGGATGATGGAGGACATCCCGTTGGGATTCGGGGCCCATCCTGTTAGGTCGACTAGGAAGGCACAACATAGAACCTAACCTAACACCAGACAAACGGATACGCATACACACACTCGGATTTTCCCACGCATGAGAGCGATTTTCCTTTAGCGTCAATTTATCAGACGACTTTTAAGCCAGGGGAACGTAAGTTAGAGGTTAAACATTGGAATCATGCTGGGGGAGTGGTCCAATTATCCCGCCACGAAGATTCATAACAAGCAGGAAACACCGTACTTTCCTATGTTCGCTTTTGGCCTAAATCAAGCGGCACCATGTGTGTGTGTTGCTTAAAATCTTAAAATCTCAGTGATTTAATTGAATTTTTTTCTTAAAAAATAGAAAAATATTTTTTATATTTTTGATTTTGTTTTACTTTCTTTCTATGGTTACGTTGAGCGTTATAACTCGGCGGAATCAACCATAAAACTGCTTGGGAATAAAAACGAGCACAATTAAACACGTCTGCTTTTTCCCAGGAAAGGAAGAGAATCAGCATGAGGATATGAAAAGAGCAAGACAAGGAGGCTGGGCTGCCTCCAAAAAGTGATTCCCCGCGGAGCCAAATTGTTCCGTTTGGTGCAGTTTTCCATAACTACCGATATTCCAAGACATGCGCGTTTGATGACATCACGATCCTATCAAGTCCCAAATCTTTCTCTTTCTTTTTGTTTCTCTCGAGCGGAAAAAAAGAGAAAAGGTTTTAATTTTATTATATTTTTTTTCTGTCTCCCTTTTGAGTTACAATGTGATCAGGTTAGCCCGTAAGCACGACACTGCTACTTGGGGTGCCAAGTCGCTTCATCAATTTCCGGGAATTTTGAATCAAAACAGTAGCTCTAGACTCCAATTGAATGCATTGAGTGTTAATCGTATCGCCTTCATTGGAATTGAACCACTTGAATGGCAACGCGACACAAGGTCGACTCGACAAAAGGACCACGGTGCACCCGAGTTAATGGCTATTTAGGTTAGGATTAGGCTAGGTTAGGTTAGGTTAGGATTAGGACTAGGTTAGGTTAAGGTTAGGTTGAATGCATTGAATATTCACCGTATCGCATTCATTGGAATCGAACCTAAACAACGCTCTTGAATGGCAACGCGACACAAGGTCGACTCGACAAAGGTACTTCGGTAACCGACATAAGGACTAGGTTAGGTTAGCTTAGGTTAGGATTAGGTTAGGTTAGGGTTAGGTTGAATGCATTGAATGTTAATCGTATATCGCATTCATTGGAATGGAACCTAAAGAACGAACTTGAAAGGCAACGCGACACAAGGTCGACTCGACAAAAGGACCACGGTGCACCCGACAGAAGGACTAGGTTAGTTTAGGTTAGAACTAGGTTAGGTTGAATGCATTGAATGTTAATCGTATATCGCATTCATTGGAATGGAACCTAAAGAACGTACTAGAATGGCAACGTAACACAAGGTCGACTCAACAGAAGGACCACAGTGCACCCGACAGAAGGACTAGGTTAGCTTAGATTAATTTGGGTTAGGGCTTTGTAGTCCTGAAGTCGGGTTTCGCAGTCCTTGTTGATTTGACCGTCGTCCTTGTGTCTACAAAACTGTGCCGGCGAAATCGAAGATTACGTAACGCTTAGAGAGTTCTCGGCGGGTTCATAACTTTAACATGGCAGTTTGTAATGGAATGCTTGTAAGTTGTAACGCTCGCAACCGATCGAGAAATAAAATAGAAAAATAAAAAGTTCCAATCGTAATCTTATGCAAGACGTGTTGGGCTCGTTTTGGCCGAGGCACAAAATCGCTGTCATTTGTTTCATGCGCGGTTGATCAGGACTAACGCCGCGCGGTTTTGATGGAGCACAGCAGGCCACACTGTGGCAACAAAGGGTGGGGACTTTTGGGGGTTTGGGACTGTAAGACTGCCCATTACTTACGAGCCAAAAGTTGATGTGCTTGATGGCTAATGCATTCATCTCTCGTTCATCTTTTTCCTGGCTTATATGTGTGTGCATTCCGAAGGTATGTGGGTCCCAGGAGTGTGTTAGTGAGCGCAAAAAGGTAAAATAAAAAAATAAAATAAAATCGAAGCTCTTCTTGTAATACTACGAACGATTCGTCGGGTGTTTGATAGAGTTGTTTGTTGGCCAGCCAGAACACAAGCCATAAGTGAGCCCCGTGCTGGGTCATCTTTGCCATGCATGTTTTCTGCCCTGGCCATCCTCTTCTTAATGAGATGAGAGATATATACGTTATCCGGCTTTTACACCAACAGCCATACTTATATGACATCATCTACCGGGTATAAATCCCTGCCCCCTTTTCTTCATCATATTATCGGCAGACTTTTGCAATAAGCGCGTTGTTTCAAAGCTTTATCAATGGAAATTTTCAACGCCTTTTCAAAATCTTAATCGAATTAAATTTTCATTCAAATAATTCTTGAAATCTTCCAATATTTGACGTTTCCAAAGTTTCAAAAGTCTTGAAAATTTAAAATTTATAACATCTTAAAAGGTTCAAAAATTGTCTTTATTTGCTACTTTAAATATTTTAAACGTTTCAAATGTTTCAAATGTTTTCAAACGTTTACAATGTTTAATCTTTCAGGATTGGAACAGTAGCAGGTTTAAACATATAAATACATAATTATTGAATCTATTAATATGAATTTCATCTAGAGTTTTAAATCTTTAAATCTGAAAATGATTTAAAAACCAATGAGTTCTGATTGACGTTATTGGAATGCTTTCTTAAGGTATTGAGGGTGCAAAGAAGGGGTAAAAGGGGTGAATTTTGATACACAAAATGTCTCTACGCACGTGCGAGGTATTATAGCCCGATATGGGATGGGATCCCCTGCCTGGGTTTGTGGCGAGTTCTTGATCAAAGCACATGAGCCCTCGAGACCAGGATCCTATTATCTTTCCATATCGATCGCAAATCACGTCAAGGGGTCTTGGGGCTCTATCTTTTGTGTAGTTCTGTTGGCATGATAAACACAAAGCAAGAAAGCCACTCCAATACATAGCTTGAGAAGAGAGAGAGAGAAATGCCAAGATCTTGATTTAAGATTAGGTCCTTGGATTCGCCGGGTTTATAATCGTTTGTATCATTCCGATAGACTTCTTTTTTTTGCAGCTGTGCAAGCCTCCATCTGGTTTCTCCCCTTTTCTTTCTAACAAAGAACAAGTATTGCGTCATCTTGATAGCCCTCACAGTCTGTCAATTAAAAATCTAGTGAGTAGCTTGACTCCCTTGCCCCTGACTTGGAAACGAACAAAGATTCCAATAAAAGTGTTGAAACGCACTATTTCTGACTTAATATTAAAATTTGACTCCATTGTTAAGGCTCCAGTTTACTTTAGCTTATTGATGCGAAACAGTCACCAGATGGCACTGATATTTGTTATTGTTTCGAAAGGTTTGAAAGCAATTTACTGTTTTATTATTCATTGAAAATTTGGTTGGTTGTGCACTAGCTGTTAGTATGCTCAAGCTTACTGCCAAAGACATTTTTCGTTAAATGTGTTGTTCCGAAATTCCCCGTGCTAACCGACTATACTAAGGTGTTCGGGAACCGTAAGTATCCGAATTCGTCATTTCCCGCTTTCTTGAAACAATAAGGACCGTATTGCGTCATTCCTTTTTAGTATCAGTCTTGGTAATTTCGGAATCTGAGAATCTTGGAAAGCTTCTACTCTTCTTGATTCTGACTAAAGACAATTTAAGAGATGCTAGTCAAAGCGAATCAAAGCTGTCGAGAAAGGAGATTATGTTTAATTTAGGGAGTTTGAATCTCTGACATTCTTGTGTAGGTATCCCTGGAAGCCCAAGATTAGGAATTTGATGGATCGCTTGTGCTCCCAAGACATGTTAAGAGAACAACCACAAAGCCAGGCGCAGGAGCACAAAGGATGACTTGAACAAGATCCGGATGACTTGATGATGAGCACTTGACCTCTTCACTTGCCTCTTTGAACTCGGTTAGTAGCTAAATCTCGTCAATCTTTCAGACTTTCCTAATCCAGTAACCCTCTATGCTATCCATTATACCTTGGATTTCCAGTTAAATTTCAAACCTCATATCCCTTGATGTTTTTCTCTTTAAGATGCATTTGGAATTGGAATCGGGGATTTAACTTTCTTGGATTTGCGTAGGTGGAAAGCACTCTAATTAGTGTCGTTGAACTCAGCGACAAGGCAGACAGCTCAGATTGTCAGGTCTATTAACCCAACCTGCTAATTTGGAGTTTCCCAAACCCCTTCTCTGCTCAAAAATAATATTAAAAAAATAAAAATAAATTACAAGGAATGTTCAGATCTGAACACAACAGATTGAGACTCATCAACGCGGCAAAACAAGTTGAAGGTGCGTGTGATTCGCTCATTTCCATCTTAATCGTCAGTCAAGATAGATCGGGGGCCCGTCAAAGTCTCAAGTTTTTGCCTTACTGGTACTGGGTCATCCCACTGTTCTGCACACAAGCAAAAAAGAAAGGGGGCAACACACACACATGAGAAAAAAAATTGAGAAAAATTCTGGTGAAGGAGAATTTCACCATTAACCCCCCCGTGGTCAAGAAGATCACGTATCACATTGGGGATTACCATACAAATGTGCTGTTTTAATTTTTCCAGGGCAAGGCACACACATAAGAAACTGTCTTACAACCAAGGCAGCCAACTTGTGAAAAAAAGGGGGGTGGGGGGAAGAGATAGATAGGTAGTGTGTTAACCAGACGTGCTTTATGGGTTTATGCTCTTATCCACACCGAGTATAACGCGTCTCCATTCATTATCCTGTCTAAACATACACAACTTGATTCAAGATATTTTTTTTTGCCTTGTACCCTTTCACGGGTCCAAAGTGTGAGGAAAATGGAGGGATAATTATCACGACAATTTATTGACGGATGTCTTCACCTTTGTTTTATTTTATTTCTTGGGTACATTTGGGAAAGCTGGCAGTGGTGGCTTTATATGCCTAACATGGGGAAGCCAGTCTAATAATTTCTTATGCGAGAGACACAAATTCAAGAAAGAGAGAGAGAAGGAAAGAGTTCAGTTAAGTACGTTGTTAGCATGCGTCCAGGGACATTTTCCAGGCTTTTTCTGCCTCATTCTATAGTCTAGACTACGAAATGACCTAAAAGATTGGAACTTGAAAGAATAAAAATGGAAAATTATCAGTCCGAGAGAAAGCTCTATAACACCGCGGCTGGAATCTTGATTTCCTCCCTCAGCAACGTACCTAAAGTGCCATTTCACCTCTTGGTCAAGAATGAATGAATGTTATAAGTCTTTACAATCACCTCATTTGTTTAACGCTTGTTTTCCTTAATGGATTTAAAATTAGTAATAATGATTTCAATGCTATTGCAAATATCGAAATAGATTCTGGAACTATAAAAAAGCTAGAACGCAGCTATACATCCAGAATAATTGTAGAATAACGTGCATTTGAGTCTTCCGTGGTAATATGTAATATATAAAGTATAAATATAGAATCTAAATAGGATTAATATGTAATAAATAGCGAATTTATGTATAATTCGTAGAATATAAGTAGTGATATTATACATTTCAGTTAAATCGCGAATTACAGAAGACCATATTTAATGGAATCATTCAATCTAGAGTCAGCTTTTCTAATTCAGATAAAAGTATCAATCTCTGTGCTGGTTAATCATTTATCGAGCATTCTTATAGAATCAGAAACATAAGTTATCTAGAATTATTCTAGAAGACATGGCAAAATTTTCATTAATATTGCAAAGCTCGGTAAACATTCCAGAATTATACAATTTAAAGCTTTGCTTTTCTCAAATGCTTCCCATTTTATTTTTCCAGAGACTTGCATATAGTTGGACAGCATATTCGAAATTGCGTATAATATCTTAAACTGTTAGACCTCCTGTTAAGGTTTTAAGCCTCTCATATACCATAGCTTATTGATGTGAAACAGTCACAGATGGCACTGCTGTTTGTTATTGTTTTCCGAAAGCCTTGCGTAAGAAAGAAACATTGCTAATTGCCAGCTTGTTTTGCTTCGGAAAAGCACATCTTGTCACCACAGTTCGCTGCAGCAGCACAATGTCCCCAAATCAAAACATCAAACTTTCGGAACAAGATTTCTCGAAAACGGCTTGCCGCGCCAAATTTGAAAGCAATCTAAACAAAAGTTTTCTTCTTTTAGCACAGTGCACATATTTTTAGGCAATGTATTTCAGATAGTGGCAGACTTCATTTGCATGTAACTAATTTATTATTTATTATAAAAAAGTTAGATTGGTTGTG
Source organism: Lepidurus apus apus (assembly GCA_022832285.1). Lineage (NCBI taxonomy): Eukaryota > Metazoa > Arthropoda > Branchiopoda > Notostraca > Triopsidae > Lepidurus > Lepidurus apus. Next base: position 25,489 of record JAGJRO010000091.1, read on the forward strand.
CACTAGCTGTTTGTATGCTCCAGCTTACTGTCAAAGAATTTTTTCATGAAAGGTGCTTGTTCTAACGAAAAGTTGTTCCGAAACATTGTTCTCCATACTAACCGCGCTAAGGTATACGGGGGCGTTAAGGAAAGCTTCGAAGAAATCCAAAGATTTTCGTCTAGGAAATTTAGTTCCAAGATTGTGCTGGGGATGGGAAATATCCTCTTGGCAAAGGAGCCAATATGGGTCCTTGTTATAAAAGCCATATGTGCGTGTTATTGCACACACAGAGTCTTTGTTAGGGGTGGGGAATATTAGAAGAAAAAAGTGTAAGACGTAAATTTGGGTAATAACTACAGGTAAAGCGTAGGAGTCAAAGTCGGTTTGCGTTGTTGTGGCTGTACTGAAAAAGTCCGGCTTCTCTTACGAGATGATTTAGGGACTTGCGCCGACACTTAACGAAAAACGAGATGCGATGACGGCTTGGCGGCTAACAACCAACAAAAAGAAGGGGTTACGCGCTCTCTTCTCTCTAATAAACACAAAAAAAAAATTCTCTGAAGGTCCCATGATGAGTTTGGAATTTGTGTGACTCTCACAAGTTTCTTATTTAACGAGGATCCCGTAAAGGCACACGCGATTGCCGTATTGCTTATGAAGGAAGCTTTACCGTGAATCCCTCAGCAGGGGGACATTCGAGGGCCAATAAATATTTTATAAAAAAAAAGACCAGAAAATGCAAAAGGGGAGGAAGAATAATGAAATAAATAAAAAGCCGTGAACACAAGAGCAAGAGAGCGATAATCCGTGCCATGGCCCCGTAGCGAAAGCTTGAAAACGTTATAAGAATTAAAACTGTTTGAATTCCTTCCTTTTTTGGGGGTTGGAGTTCCCTTTTGTTATTTTTCTTCGTCTTCGGCAGGTGATCAAGAAGTTCACAGGTGTTTTGCGTGATCAAACTCACTTGGTTTCTGTCTTATTAAAAAACTGGAAATGTTCCTTTTGTTATTAACTTTATTACGGATACTCACGGGCTGATCTTGGTTACATTAAAGGAAAATAAAAAGATAAAAGAATTCAAGGGGTGGAAATGGAGGATTGTTTCTTAAATAGAGAATATAGAGGCTCTTTGGAAATTCCTCTAATTTGACATTTGCAAGTCAGGATTGATTTCGTGAGGAAAATCCCTGCAGTGATCTGGATATTTCTTTTTATAGCGGATATAACGTCACCCAGCTGGAGACTTTAGTCCGGGCCGTAATGTGGATCGTGAGGAACCCCAACAATGGCCCCCTAAAAAAACCGGGATCATATCCTACTGGGTAATATGGCGCGAGCTACTTCTTAATGATTCTAATGGCGATTTTTTTTGTTTTTTTCTTTCGGGTAACAACGTATTGCTGGAACCTTCTTACAACAAAATTGTTGGAAATTTAGTATTTAAGTTGTAATATTAAAATACAAGTTGTAAAAACTAAAAATTACCATGAAAGGTGCCACTTAAGAAGGAAAGTTGAAAGTCAACATTGGAACTCCGACTTAAGGACTAGGTTACGTTAGGTTAGGGGTTTGTTGTCCTGAAGTCGGGGTTCCCAGTCCTTACATCGGGGTTTGCAAGGGTTGTAGTCCTGAAGACAGGGTTTACAGTGCCGAAGTCGGGGTTCCCAGTCCTTACATCGGGGTTTGCAGTCCGTACAACGTGGATTGTAGTCCTGAAGTCGAGGTTTGTAGTCCTTAAGTCGGGGTTTGCAGTCCTTACGTCGGGGTTGTAGGGGTTTTAGTCCTGAAGTCAGGTTTGTAGTGCCGAAGTCGGGCTTCCCAGTCCTTAGATTGGGGTTTGTAGGGGTTGTAGTTCTGAAGTCAGGGGTTGTAGTCCTGAAGTTAGGGTTTGTAGTCCCGAAATCGGGGTTCCCACTCCTTACATCGGGGTTCGCAGTCCTTACATCGGGGGTTGTAGTCCTGAAGTCGAGGTTCACAGTCCTTCATCGGGGTTCGCAGTCTTTACATCGAGGTTTGTAGTCCTTACGTCGGGTGCACCGTAGTCCTTTCGTCGAGTCGTCCTTATGTCTACGTCCCCGCCACCTATATCCTTTTCCTAGAAGAAAAGTTGAGCACCTGTCATGGAATAACCAATGGGTTCATGGTGTACGAAGTTTCTACAGTTACGATGGTCAGTTTATGTAGTTATACGTGAGGTTATAAGTATAAACATTTGTAACCGACAGATCAGGGATGAGTACACGAAGCTACAAGCGAGTTGCGAATCGCTTCGAAACAAGTATAAAGAAAGCTTATAAAACCTCGGTTGCTGCGCCACATTTTTGTATTTTTGCTTTTATTTTGTTTTCTTGATTTATATTTCTCTGCAATGTTACGTGGCACATCAGCATGCTGTCTGTCCGAACGGCAGATGGATTAGGCCTGGATGGGGTACATGTATAGGGGTTTGGTCGACCTGCCACTGCAAGCTTATATGCGTGCTACGTTGTCTTGGTATTTTTATTTCAATCCAGTCAGCCACAGCGAACGCGAGAGCTAAAGTCAAGACAAGGGAATTGAGAAGAGAGAGAGTTAGATGTCGGATGTTTTGGACACAGAAACCAAAAAGGGTTCAGGTTTGGGGGGGTTTAGGTCCGCAAGAGAGACCCTTTGCGTGACAAGACCTCGTAAATATCCATTGGTGTGCAAACCTCGTTGGCTCCATTTTTTGTTGTATTATTATTATTTTTTATTTAGTTTTCTGGGAGTTTCGTGTATGTTCTGGAGGGGGGGGGGAAGGAGACTGTTTTCTCTGGGAGTTTGGGATGCTGAATGCTGTGCATGGGGGCCCAAAGAGTGCGCTATGGCGCTCTCCTCTCGTGTGTGCTGACATGAAACGTCATTTTCATGCCTGGAATTAGCATACTTTCCTGACGTTACTAGCGGCTTTTATGACCGACGAGCATGATCAGCCTTGCCGCCCCTTTCCGTGTAAACCTGGTGCAACATATCCTCGGATGGAAGTTTCTTTCCCTTTTTATGTCTATTTATTTATTATTTTTTTGTTTTCTGGGGATACAACGATACAACTATTGGAAAACTGGGGATTTTTTATACACGCATCCACAAAAAAAAGCTTTTGGTTGGAATTTCGGTTTCTCTCGTACTTAACAACCCGAGCCAGTTTCACTCTTCTCTTTAGATGAATAATTTACCTAGTTCGGTCCATGTAGACAGTTTTTTGTTCTGTTTACTGGGGAGGGACTGCGCGGGAGTCCTGTAAAAAAAAAAATTATTAGGAAAAACGATCTCTACCATCGGCGTTTTTAATTTTTTTTTTTGCATGTTAGGCTGTGTGTGTTCCATGCTCCGCCGCTTTTATCCTTTTTATTACGCAATTTACATAGAGCAAGACGGTAGTTTTTGTTGGTTCCGAGTTTGTGCGAGTATGAGAATGAGTAGAAAAGGAAATATAAACTATTAGCGTTCTAAATGTTATAAAATCTAAATAAATAAATGAAAATAAAAAGTAAATAACAGAAGATGTTCTAAATTCTAAAAATAAATAAATAAAAATGGTTCTAAATGTTCTCCAATAAACTATAAATGCTCGAAATCATTCCTCTAATTTTTGTTATTTTTATAAAATAAAGGATTAAATTCCTAGTGAAAGGACTAGATATGATCTAATCAGCTGACCCTGAGATGTGTGATTAGAAAGTAGAGCGAGCCTTCTTATTTACCTGTACTTTTACTCTTGTTCATAGTGTACCGTGTGAGCCAGTTTCTAATATTTGTATTTTTTTTTCATGGTATTTTCGCTTAAGCTCTTAACACACCCACTTAGCATGGATCTTGTGGTATGCTTATAAACAAGCTCACGCTCTATAAGGAAACATTATGATAGTCCAAACTGGCAACATGTGCAGCTGCGTGTTCTTTATTTATCTTCGTCGTCTTCTTTCGAAGACTTCGAAAACTCAGCTAGTCTTGCCAAAAAAATAAATAAAATAATAAAAAGACGTTGATGGGATTTGCTCGCTTTGTGGCTGCACAATTTCACAGGTGATTTACCGGGCTTGGAGTGAGTGAAGTGAGTCGAGTGCTTACGTGCTTACAATAACTTCGGGCTTAGGTATTGACTAGTATTGACTATTGACAATACATGTGTGTCGAGAGGCAGTGTAGAATAAGTTCAGTCTGTGCTAAACTGATTAGCTTAGTGAACTTAGTGAACTTGGTAAACTTAGTGAATAAAAGGGAAGCAAAAAACTTTATTTCTTTTAGATAGCGAAGAAAAGGTGCAGAAATCTGAAGCTCTCCCGTGAAGCGCTTAAGCCGGCTATTGCTCTTGATCTCTATTTTTTTTAAGGGGGGGGGGGGGTACCTTATGCTTTGTGGGGAGTTGTGAGAGTTGTTAGTAGCTTTGGTGAAGAATGGTTAAAAGAAAAAGGCAAAGAAAAGGAGTTTGTTAAAGGGGAAAAAAGTTAGATTCTTTTCGTTTTAACGTTGAAAAAAGTTCCCTTTTGGCATAACGGGACTTTTCTCACTTGATTAGGTGCTCAAAACGTGGCGATCGTATTGCTGCGTATTCAGAAAGTATTGTCGGGGATGAGAGAAGCGGGACATGGGAGAAGCTTTCATTTTTTTCTTACTCGTCTTTTTTTTAACCTCTAATTCCTCCACAGCCACAATAAAGGCGAGGTTTTTCCTCTTCACTTGGTCGTGGCTGTGTTCAATGGTCAGCACCGAGATTCTTCAATGCAGCATGACCCTAAAACCGTCCTATCCGATTAAAGTCAAAAGCTCTCCAGGAGTTCGCTTTCATTGAAGCGATACTTTTTTTTCTTTTTTAGTTTAATAGTAAAAAATAAAAGAAAAGAAAATCTTGGTAGTTAATGGAAGAAAGCTGATGCTGATGGCAAATTTGCGGTCTACTTTACGGATTTCCGAGACTCTTTGGAGCGATTTCAAGTCGCGTAACGCATACAAACGGTTGTCATCATATTTTCTTTATTCTTTTTATTCTAGAGAAGAAAAGAAGCACAGAGAACCGTTGGTGAGGGACGAAGGGGAATGAACGAGTCATTCCAAATTGCTGGGAATTCATTTGATGGAATTATTCAGGTTGGATTTCTGAAATTCTAAATCGCAATAGTCACCGAATTCACACGTTGAGATCTGGTTGCTTTTAGTCTATAAGCTTCTGGGAATAGCCTTATTCTAACGCTCTTTCACATTCATTCCCCACAAAACTTCGTATTTCCTTCACCATTTCAAAGCAGTAGACTTTTTACATGGTAATTAGCCACCAAAATCAAATATTGCGAGTTTGGTGGCTTCTGGTAGTATATATTACTTCAAGAACAACGAAGTTTATTCCAAATTGTTTGGAACAGCTGTTCACGAGTTATGATCATGACGTTAGGGGCGTGTCATGGTGTGGCCTAGGGCGCTTGTTACCATGGATGACCGTTTACTTCCTGTTCAAAACAGTAAATATCGCTCTCTGCCGTACCGTGAATACTGCTACGCCGTGACGTCAGAAAGCCACGTGACCCTAGTTATTGAAATTTCTTCTCTAGTAGCTTCACTGATGCTCGCACGGCGGAAAGTAATATGTCCCTAGAAGCTAGATTTTTAGGGGCTACTTTTTAGTACAGATTTACTTTTTTCCTTAAATGTATGAAAAATTGGATGGAATTGAAGTTAAATACACTTGGATGGAAATGGAAGAAGGCAGTGGGTGGGAGGGAGGATTAACAATTAAGTACCAAGTACTAGCGGGGGAAGAAAAGGACTGGAAAAAGGGTGAATTTATGGCTTGATAGAGGATGCAAATGCAGGTCAGGCCGCACATGCAACACAGGTTGTTCCTGCGTGACACGCCGCTGATTGTCACGCTAATCTATGATGTCGTCCGGTCCCGACCCCCTATGGCTCCTTCTCCTCTCTGTTGCACTCTCTCTCTTTCCCTCTTGCTGGTACCCACAACCTGCACTCTCATCTCCACCCACACGCTCAAGATTCTGCTGTTCCAGCATCCTTCTCTTCTCTCGCTATGGCTTTTTGGATGTCTCTGACTTATACGCTGCCTCGCTGGGAAGACACTTTGACCTCGCCGATGTTAGTAACTACATCACTGTGAAAAGACATACAATACGTACGGGCAGAAAAAAGCGGGGAAAAAGAAAACAAAAACGAAACATCGAGTCCCTGTGATGATGGTGGCTTCATTGAATTCTGCCTCCTTCCATACCCTGGCCGGGGAATATCTTGGGAGGAGCAATAAAAAGCAAATGCATATCAGTTTTCTGGCAGGGGATTAAAAATAAAATAAAATAAGAAATAAGGAGACATGCTAAAAGGAAACAAAAAGAAGAAGAAGCACGATAAAAGACAATGCGGACATATGGAACCGCCAGCTGGGAATTAACGGCCATTTGCGGGAAAAAAAATGCCATGTTGTGGATAAACCCTTACTACCAAGTCGGTTGTAAATTTCAATCAGGCGTAACATATTTCCCTTACCTTTTTTTATTGGTGTGTCTTATTTATTATTTTTGTACTACGCCAGTCTGATCGCAATAAATCCTCCCAAAGTTTCTTTTGTCTCGATTCCCGATTCCGGATTCCGCCGAGTTGGCCATCCTTTATGGAACATTCTACGATGGGCGATGCGTCTTTTTCGCAGGAATGGCATTGTTCTAGACAGTGTTCATTTAATCATTCCAATATGTTTCATTTGAGAATTGATCTAAATACCATGCATTGACTATAGTTAATCTTCCCACATTGCAACAGTGAAATCCCAGACATTGTCTCGATTCCGGATTCCGCCGAGTATTCCATCCTTTAGTGGACATTCTACCATTGATGATTCGTCATTTTTCGCAGGAATTGCATTGTTCGAGACACTGTTCATTTAATCATTTCCATATGTTTCATTTGAGAATTGATCTAAATACCATTCATATGAGTTATTAATTCTCCCCAAAGTGCAATAATGAAATCCTAAGCATTTAAGAATTCAGTTAATTATTTTAAGGAATTAGCTGGTGAATTATTGAATTTTTCAAGAACCTTATTGGAAATATTAAACTTAAACGAGAATGCTGCATTATAATCGGATTATTGCTATTTCACTCAACTATAATAGTACTTATGACTTTTTGTAGTAATTTATAACTTTTTTCGACATATTCTAAGGAACCCCAAATTCAAGTAAGTGAAGATTAAGATGATTGCACTCTAGCATTTCAAAACTTTTCTTCCCAATGATATTCAATCTTGGATATCATTCTTTTTCTTGGATACAATTATTTTAGAATGCCTTCTAAAGTCGTAATTTCCAATTGGTTCATTTAGCGCTATTGTATGTACGCATGCGCAGCACATGCGCAGTGCATCATAAATTGTCAACATGTCCAGTTTCAGCTGATTTCTCCGACGTCATTTGCTTACAAGAGAGATAACTGGAATGGTAGTCACCATTCTGGAATAAAACCCAATACCTACCATAGAAAATCAGCTCAGAATCGCAGTTTAAGGTCCCTGCTTTGGGGTAAAATATCTGATAGCAGGGTAGTCTAGGAACTCCAGACATTTTTCCTTTTCTCTAACTTGGCCAGAAGATAAAATAAAGAAGGGGATTAGTTAAGTAAAGCGAACCAGGCCATGAAAAGAAGCGTTGAGAGAGTCATGATTTGGGATTGTCGTCCAAAAAGAAAAGCGTTTTTGAAAGGCATTGGCCGATGTTGTTGTGTTTGGTGGCTGTAAGCGAGCCCTGCTGCGCGTTGTTGCGGTTCTTTGAAGCATCCCCTGCCGTGTGACGGGGACATGTTTCATGGCGCCTGTCGTGGCCCATGACAGGCCGCAATTTTCTCTCTCTCTGGCGCTCTCTTGCCTCCACGCTCTGCACTCGCTCTTGGTGCTTCAACGGATCCTCAAGCGGATAGAAAGAAAAGAAAATCTCACACACATATCTCTAGTTAATCGTAGTTAAGAGTATACGGCTGGTAGTGTTATAGAGTGTGTGGGGGGAAGAGATTGCTTCATGCAAATTTTCCCCCAGTTATGACGCCCGGGGTTCGCATAAGCTTCAATGACATGAGAAAATGGTGACACACACGGACCGTGATTAGGCGCGACATGGGAGATAGTTGGGGGAGGTTTGATGGCTTACCGGTGATAAGCCATTTTTTTCCCTGATTGAAAAAGTGGAACCCCTCGAAAGAAAAGGGGGAAGAAGATGCTTGTTGTGGTACGCAAGTGGGAGGGATCGATTAGGGAAGAGGATGTAAGGAGAGATATGCGATGTGACCAAAGAGTATTAGAGAGATCCGGGATAAAAATCTGCACTCACACCTGAGACCCTGCCTAGATTTTATTTGCTTATTATTATCTCTGCCAGCTCGTAAATTCCCCTGGTCTTTGGGATTAGCCACTTTTGAGGGGAAAAAGCTGCGCATTACTAGTCGTAAATTGAAAAGTTTTCTTCCCGAGACGACCTCAAACAAAGCGGAATCGTGACAAAATTGATCCTTGATCGACCACGCCCCCTCTGCTTTTTAACTCACAGCAATCTCTTAACACGTCGCACTTTAATATGTAATTTTCCCTGATAGGAAAACTCCCTGCCTTTTTTTGTCTGCGACGCCAGATTATAATCATAATAAGCGTCCAGGACTCGTAAGCTTCACCGATATCTCGGTTTGATTATCACAAAATATCAGAAAATAAATAGTGGATATAAACGAAACGTAAATGAAAAGTAAATCCTCAAGTTTTGATAAAAATGCGAAGGAATTCAAATAAAAAGAGAGGATTTGGAAAGAAAGTTTTTCCCACATCTCGCGAAGAGAGTGATTCGTGAAGAAGATTGCCCTGGGAACGCAAAATGTCAGTAAATAATAAGCTGGTCGTAAATGCAAAGTGCAAGCTTTCAAGTGACATGGAGAGTGACTCGTCACGAAGCATCAATTCCCGCCTTTTCATTCTCTTTCCTCGCGGAAAACGTGTCGAGGTAAAAACAAGCATAATAAGGGAGACAAGTATATATGTACCCCGAATGTCCTGGCGGAAATAAAGAAGGATTTATAAAAAAAAAAAGAGAGATGGAAAAAAATAATAGGGTGCGATATGAGCTACTTAGATGTATATACGTGGGTAGGAGGGCGCCATCATCGCGTGATGAACCATTTCCGGTCGGCGCCTGACACTGACGCGACACTTGGATGTCAGCGTGGATGATATGACTTTGCTGCAGCTGGGTATTATATTAATAAATGAGTAGTCTTTTTACAAGGGGGAGATGATTTCAAATTGGTGCAAGGGATTATTGTGGAAAAATAAAATTAAAAGAAAGGAACATAAACACCGTTCCTGTCGTCGTTGAGGATCATAAAACTGTGTCGATGGAGATGGAAAGGTGGCTTTTAATGACTCAATTATTCCACCGGAAATGCATATTCTTTCTTAATGCCACCAATAATGCTTGCGATAATGAAACCAAGAGTTATATACCCATAAATTACTACTTCTGTCTTTATTTCCCTCCAGGCTGAAAACAAAAATAATAGACATATACCAAAGTGGAAATTTTTATCCATAAAGTGGAAACTTTCTACCTAATATGGCCTTTTCTGTACAATTATTTTATAGCCGTTATGATACTTGGAGGAAAAGATGGGCCACGTTCGGTTCAGCGTTCTAAATTAAATAAATTAATACCTGCAAAATACAGAGATTAAAAGGAAATGAGATTATCATTTGACACATACTCTAATTGATATTTTCCGATTCTTTGAGCGTTCTCCCTGAACCCCAGCCACTGTGCTCTGATATCCCAAGGCCTCGTCTAGTCCGTATCAAACTCTTTTTCATGTACAGAAGTGTATAGCAGTGTACAAAAATGTACAAGAAATATGGTGTCACGTGTTAAAAATGGTTAAAAAAGCAAAAGATCCTGGAAATAAAAAGAACGCAAGTTTTATTTTGTTTTCCTGTTGTAAACCCATTTATTTCAGCTTTTTTGTGAAAAAGAACTGAAAATCCTAAAAAAGTGGTAACCTTGCAGTGCCTTTGGCTCGACTGCAGACTACACTGCGTCTTAAAAGTATATACCTTATACTAATACTGCACCATCTTTCCGTCAAATGGAGCCACCGAAGGTCGACTTTTTTGCCGCGACTCTTTTGTTGGAAAGTTCCAAAAGACAGAGCAGAAAGCTTCACATGAAAGGAGAAATCTATACATGAAACGACAGAAACACACCAGCCGCGTTATCATTAACCTGTATAGAGCAAAAAAGAGATGATGAATTGAATACTCAAGTGCAAAACCCCGAACTCAAACTCCAGGGGACAAGTCTACGAGGAAAAAAGCCCGAAGAAGAACGGAGCAGGTGCTGTATATGTCTTCTCAAGCTTTTCCTCTTTGTTAGGTGTAGATATTTCAATTTTAATACACATTCGTAGGAAGGAAGAAGAAACGAGGTAAAGCACCCCTAACAATAATACAGCATGAGGCATGCCATTGATTCGGTTTCGAGTAAGAAATTAAAAAATAAAAAAGAGTAGAAAAGAGCTAGGTATTGCATGTGCCGCTCCCTTTATCCTTTTACGGGCCTGTGGAATGAAGGCGGCACTAACGGCGCTTTTTTGGTCAAGACATGTATACTGAGTAGTGACATTACACGTATTAAGGCGAGAAAAAGGGGTCTATAGGCACTAAAAATAAAGAAAAAAATAATTGTATTTAACTTAAGAATTAAGAATTTAGCATTAGAATTAAGAAAAGCGTTTTGTATCAATATTAATATTATTTAGAATTATTAGCAATGATTAGAATTATTTATTTGCAAGGAAAAATAGCCTTTTTGGATAAATTTCTCAGTTTGTTATTATTTTAAGGGTTTAAAGATTACTGCCACAATTTAAAGTTTGAGTTTAAATTTTTATTTTTTACTTTTGGGAGACAAAAAAGTGAACGAGAGCAACGCCCACTCTGTAATGGCCATTTTGGGGACTTTTTAGATGGCAAAGACGTGCATTTTCAGGTGCGGGGAAGATGAAGAAAGAAAGAACGGAGAAATTAGAGCTTTGTTTGCGATGCCCAGGTTTTTATGTTTTTTTTTTTATTGAGCTGACATTACAGCGCCGGAAAACACATGGTCTGCTATTTGGGTGACGTGAAGTTGACTTCTAGCAAGGGGAAATAGCACGGAGCAGCGAAACAGTAGTATCGCACTGTTTTCCGTGTCTTTTCTTTATTTTTTTCGCTTTTTTTTCTAATTTTATTTTATTTTTATTTTCGGTATTTTCTGTCCTTCATAAAGAAGGGAGCAAAGACCATATTCAGATCGCGCAGCTGCTGGGTATAGAGCTAGATAAGTAATAGTGACAATCTTTGTGCATATCTCCAAGATCTGACGCAAGTTTTCTCAAGAATGGAATAAGCAGCTCCATTGTTAAACCACTAAGGGGTGGAGTTGCTTTGGAGACTTTGGCACTGCCCTGTGCTCTTGGTACAGTACACTTAAGGAAACTCGCAGTTAGATACCAGCTCAAGAAACTTTGTAGAGTTGCACTTCGGGTTACTCTTCAAAACTCCACTTCCCAAGTTTCTAGTTTCTTTGGGCAATACCTTTACAACCTGCTGGTTGGTGTGTCGTCAGCATTGAGAAGTGTGCACCCAGTTTTCCCCACTTTGGGCGCCTTTTGTTACATATGCAGTTTAAACATTGACTCTTACAACTGTCTCTCTGTCTCGCTCGACCTCTTTGTCTTGCATCGCTCAAAAGAAAATTTTGAAAAAAGGAATCTCGTTCATGCGTACTATCATCCCTTCTTCTAGACCTTCTAGACTGGGAATTTCTCATTTACATGGTTAGGGTCTTCTTTTCTTTATCTTTTTAGTCCGAAACAGGGAGAACGGAGAAGGCAACTTTTCTCAAGTTTGAAGTGCAATGTCAACACCAAAAATGAGGGAAAATCCGAGCAGGAATGAACGTGAGAAAAATGCAAATGGACCGTCAACATAAAAAAGCGATAGTTCTGTACCAACCCAACCCAAAGGAGAGGTGCCAGTTTTCCTCTTTGAGGTGTTCGTCACCTAGATGGCAATATTGACACGGCTGGACCAAAGGTGTCAAGTCCAACAGCATTTTTTGTAGGTGTCTTTCACTTTTTGAAGGTAATTTCTTTAGGGAGATAGAATTCAATTCCTGGCTCAAGTCAGCTACTCGACATTCTGAGACTTTGAATGAAAAGAACCCCTGTTTTCTAGATTTTGGAGTAATTCGTGTTGGGTTTTCAATAGTGAAAATAAATAGGAATATTACAAATAAAGTTCAAAAGTACTGGACTCAAGTAGGTGTTTACGAGGCACAGAAGCCCAAGGAGGATCTCTTGAAAAGTCGTAGTAAAAGTTGTAGGGAAGCATTTTACTACCACTCGAGGCTCCCGCAGAAGTTTCTATTCTCTTCTAGTGCAGACAGGCATGGGGCTCGTTTGCTCGCCATCAGTGTTTTCTTGACGAACAAAATCTACTCAATACTTGACTTACAGCGTGGAAAACGCCCGTCGACATGTTTGCGAGGTGTGAGATGGATGACTCAGGTTCCTCTCTTCGTTCTCTTCATAAGTCTTCACAAACCACGACTTGGGAGTCTTTTTCTTACATCTTCATATTCTTTTGGCTTCCCAAATGCACATTCTTTCTCATCCAGTGCACCAAACCAGGCTTAACTAAAGTAGAATATTAACAAAATACAAAAAGAACAAGAAACAAAAAAAAAGAAAGGGAATGTTTCTCGGTTGTCGTCACTCTTCGCTAAGTTGCTAATTGACTCAAAGGCCAAGCCGCCACGTTCTATATTTCTTTATAAACATAACAGCTTTAATTTTTTTGGTTAGGATGAATTCTGTCACATCCAGTGGCCCCATAAAGTTTTTTTATTTTTTTTCTTTGCTGTTGTATCGGATGCTATAATCAAACCAGTTCATGATTATTGCATTCTTCCTTTTATGTTCCGCGTCCAGAGCCGGAAAGAGAGAGGGTGACATATCTAACATTCTACAAACCTTACTAAATTTACTGCTGGGTTGAATTTTCCTGAATATTAAAAATCAACCTTGAAGTCAAAAGTAACTTTAATCGCTTTAATCAAATAAATTTAAATTAATTTTAAACTTGAACATCTAAATAGGAATACCTAAATAAACATCGCAAAAGTAACTTTCCTCTATTTGATCAAATAAATCTAAATTAATTTTAAAATTGAATCTTTCCGTATTTCTTACAGAATTTAATGTTAATCTTAATACGTCTTAATACTATAATATTAGTATAAGAGGAGTGTTGTTCATTGAGACAAAAAAGAAAATGTTGTTAAAGAGCTTCGAGAATTCTTCCAACTTATTTAGACAATTTTAAAGCGCTTTTGAATCTTTATTGTATTATGGTTATATAAAGAAAAACAAATAAAATGTCATATGTTTGGTTGGGAATTTCTTCGTGTCAAAAGAACAAGCGTAGACTGTTTCCTTACTTTATTAGAAGAATTTGCACTTTAAAGTCGAGTTTTCCGAGGTTGGGAGCTTTGGATGACGGTTTAAGCTCCAAGATATAACTTTATTAGCCCAAAAATATAAAAAAAAGAAATGTCAAGAGTTCTGAAAGCAACAGTTCTTAACGGGCCGGATCGGACTCTTGGATCTTGACTTCTAGAAAAGGGGCTGGCCCATAAATATAAAGTAAGACGCGTACTATACATGAAATAAGATTGCACCTTGACCCCGCGACTTTTGGAACTGTCAGGAGTTGGCACCTTGCATGGTTTGGAAGAAAAAAAAATCTTCAGAAAATTTCGTGTGTGTATGTGTATGTTGCTGGTGTTCGTACGTGCTCCCTGGGCCGTCTGTCTCTCCGGGGATAATAGTCTTCTCTCTCCAATAAAATTATCTGAAATGCTTGTGATAGTTATATTGTGTGTGTGTGTGTAGGAGCGGCCTTCTTTTTTTTCTTTTATTGTATTTTTTATATTTAAAAAAAATATATAATAAAAAAAGGTTTCATCACTTTTTCTTTTGGATTCCCCCAACCACCCTCAGACTTTACTTCAGACACACAGCATGGAATTTTTCTTATAAAATATAACATGGGGCAAAATATGGCTCACGCACCGTTTCGAAACCCATTATTGTCCTCTTGGCGGATGGTTAATGTGAACCTCATCTCGGGTTCTATAACAAAACCTTATTTTTTATTGTATTTTTTCTGTGTGTGTGCGTTCTTTTTGTCCTTGCGCCTCATAAAAAAGCGGACGAATTTATGTTGTGTGTGTGTATTTCTGTGGCTCTGGCGAAGAATGCGAGTAAATCACGGGGACAAAAGGTAGTTTTGTGCAGAGCGCTTGAGCAGCTGAGAAGGGTTGTGATCTCCAATCTGTGGCAGCTTTATGTCCGACCTGGGCTCCAAACTGCCTCTGCGACTTTTTTTATTATTATTATTATTTCGATTCCGAACCTTCTTCTTCTACTTCTTGTAAGGAAGATTCGCCGCTTTTACTGGTTTAGCGCTTGGGGAAATATTCTTATTTTTAATATTACATAATGTTGTTATAAAAACAGTAATATTCATTATTATATTAACATTATTATTATTATTATTTATTTATTTTTTATTTTCATTCTAGATTTTGTGGGGAATGAAAAAGGATCCAACATTTACCAGCCAGGATATATTAGAAGGTACATCACACCTTGCGAGACTTTTCCACGTGTGGTTTTGGCCTTCCCTTCCCTTCCCCCCCACATTGGAGGGGAAGTTAACTTCTCGTTTTCCAGCTTAATGAATGCCTCACGTCCAAACCAAGGACGTGAAGCTTATGGTAACGTGTGGTGTGAGTGTGCACCATGCGTTACGCACAAATTACGATGGCTGACGTGATATAAATACGGTCCGAGTCAGCATTATTTCCCATTCGGTTTACGATTTGAGAATCATTTTTTAAACCTAAATCCTAAAATTTTTTCTAATTACCCATATAAATTAATTTATGTTTAAGAAATTCCCCTTCATTTGCCTTCAGATATGTTACGATGGGAATTTTGGATCCGGTGATTATGGAGGGGTTGAGGTCTTTAGGTTGAGGTTTACAGAACTGGGTAAAAGCAGATGTCGTTTTTGCATCGTATTTTCGTGTTCCACTCTTGTAGTTCTCTCCGGGTGATGGATGGTGATTGCTGGTCTAATTCCACTGGTACATTTCCCCTATAGCTCTTGTTTGGAAGCGCCGGTTATGTTAAGAAGTCTAAGAAGGCTAAGCAGGGTGATAAGGGCTAGATGGAATTTAAAAAGTTACTGCACCCGGGCACGTCTATAGGCCTACTTCGTCCATTGTGGCATTTCTTAACGGGAAATGGATGGATGAGGTGGGAAAATCTCGTTAGGGGCCAATTGGCACGTGCGAAAGTCGGCTTTATGTGCCAAAAACTTGATAAAATGTAAGACTGAAAGGAAATTCACCCTCAGGGAATCCATAACAAGTACCTCGTCTAGTATGTTCTTCGAATTACTTTTAATTTCCTGTAAAATCTCCTTAAAATTATCAAAATTTCTTGAATTTCTTCCGATTTACTTTAAATTTCTGTCACATTTATATTACATTTCTTTAAATTAACTTGACATCTTTATTCCAGTGGATCGGTGGATTCCCTGATCTGTTTCTGGAATTCTTAGACTAGACAAAAATGAGAGAATTAAAAAATGGACTCGAGGCGGTAGAAAGAGAAAACAAAAACATTATGAAACAACTTGAAACAAAACAAAAAGAATAAAGAAAGAAATATGCGGGTCAAAAAAATGAAATGAACGAACGCAAAAAGAGGGGGGTATTATAAGAATTTGTGGCCCCGATCTTTGGAAAAAGAGAAGGCTCAGAGAGCGTCATGTGAGAAAAACGTGATTGAATCTAGGAAGAAGGGAAACAAAAATGCGAAGAAAAATGATGTCGGTTTTTTTAAATGTAGAGTAAATCTCTAGAATAACGGAGAAAAGGTGTGCTATTCATGGGAAGGGCTCTTATCTTCCTCTCGGTCGAATGATTCCGGCCCCCCCAACACGTTAATGACGGGTTGGTGGCTGTGGCCTATTTTATTGGCGACGGAGGGAGGCGTTGATGAAGTCGATCTCACACCCTTCGGATCATAACCTTTATCGACATCACTTTGATGTGGGCCCATTATCTAAAACGATGCAAGAGCGTCGTGATGATGGACGTCTCTCCTCCTCGCTCTATAATTTATCGTACCAGGTATTTTTTCTTCTCCCGGGCAACATTTAAACTGTTTTCCCGCAAAAAACAGGTGGGATCCCGCAGAGGATAACGTTATATACTGTATACCTGGCTTTTGGCTTTTCCTAAATAACCGTGATGAGTTCGTCTCGTTTCGTTTTTATTTTATTTTTTATTTTTTTCGTTTGCTTTGGGAAATCTTCCTGGTCTCGACTCTCTCTTCGCTGTGTCGATGAACATAAACGCTAAGAACTTTGGAGTAACGTGTAAAGACAACATTCTGGGAAAGTTGTCACAATGGTCACAACGTTCGGAACTTGAAAGCTCAAAATTGAGACAGATTTGGGGTGACAAGAAGGAAAACAGGAAATTTTTGAGCAGAGACAATGCGGATTTAGGATGCTCGACTTGACGCTTTACTGTTTCAAAGCGGGCCAAACAACGCAATCGTGCATGAATTGGAAAAAATATTGAAAAACAAATCGTGTGACGATTTAGATAAGTAAGTTCTGGACTACATTACCAAAAGCGTCGTTGTAGTGCATTTAAAGGGATGACGACCCTTAGCGAATGCTGTTGTCTTGTTCCTTTTTAGCCCCGCCCTCTATTGCTTAAAACCAAAAATAAGAATGAAAAGGAAATTGAGCGTAGTCTACAAGGGAAAAGCGTTCTTGTTCTCGAATCTTTTGACAGTTTGCTTTTGTTCCGGTTTTCGGATATTTCAAAAGTTTCCAGGAAGAGAGTCGACAGATTCGCTGGAAGCTCCAAGTCGTAATCATCCGGTCCGACGTGACGTCAGCGTCCACTTGGGTAGCTTGGCGCACAAGAGCCGAGGAATGCGTAGGAGTGCGTGTGGCGGGTTATGAAACTGGTAGAGCGAGCGACTCGACTGTAACCTCGAAGTGAGCAAGAGGAGCACCAAAGGTACAAGTGGGCTATAGTTTTCCCCTATTTTCCACACGTGTGTTGATGCTTCACGCTCATTAACATGCATACCGGAAGTGAGATGCCATCACCGGGAGAGGTAGGGCTCCCATGTCTGGTTTTACGTAACGTAACTATAGTCCTTTGGCCTAAAAGGGCAATTGCGATCAGCAGCAGCTCCAAAAAAACAAAAACGGATGACATGAGCGTGGGCGCTACGGGTCGCCACCGATTCGAGTCATTGATTCTCTCCTGTCAAGGGCATTTCCGATGACCTAAAACTCTCCCCAAAAAAATGTCCATTTGAGAACGATCTCGTATCTCCCTTCCGTCGTAAAGCATAATGCAAACAGGACAGAGTGGAGAAGTGGAAGGAATTTATAATTTTTAAGAGCCCGCACACGAGAGGAGATCTCATGACAAATGATAGTTTTGGAACCATTTCAGTTGACTTTCTATGCAAATGATTTCGCCTTACTGGGGGAATAAGGACAAAAGGGGGGTTGATCGTTGATATGCAGATAACAATAACTTACAAGTGGATAGTTGAGGATCGCTTTGTTACGTCCCTTGCCAGCTTCTGTGTGCTCCCTTTATTGCTGCTGCTATTATTGTTGACCTTTTACGGGGAAAACTGGGCCAATTTTTCTAGAGCTCTTTGCCAATTCCTTGGCTACGTTGTCTTCTTCCTCTTATTATCATTATTATTAATAAGGCCAGGTACTACAAGTACTTGATCATGTATTCTCAAAAGATGGCACTGCTGTCATACCATTTGTTATTGTAATTTCGTAGACTTTAAACAAGCAACTAAAAGAAACAGAAAGAGATAATTGAACCCTTATTTTTCTACAAGTATCTTAATAGCAAGATCTACTTTGCCTGTTGCTTAAGATTTTGATAAATGCTAAATTTAATTTTAAATGATAATTTTGATAAATTTATTTAACATTTTCATAACTTGAACACCGCAGAAAAAATTAGTGAAACCGAAATTAAAAGTGGAAATCAGCAGGTACAGTGTTTACATACATCCCGTGCATTAATAACACAGTACAAAATTTCATTATATTACACAGAGAATGAGAATTTTTGAATAAAAAATTTACCATGCTGTGGCGCCATAAGGGGTTTCAGTGTACCGTGGTCTTAGCATGATATTTTATTTATTTGAATTTTATTTACATTGTTTTTGTATTTATATTATTTGTATTTAAATTGTTTTAAGAATTGGAAGATGGGTAGTCTATTCGCGATTTGTTGGTAGCGTAAAAAAAATGTAAAGTGTTATATCCACTCTCGATCCACTCGAGCAAAACAAAGGCCCGAGCAAAGAAAAGTACTTTGCTCATTTTGGTGTGATATTTTTTACGCTATTTTTTTCTCTGTATGTATGTGTGGAAACAAAAGGTGTCGTCGCTTTGATTACCTGCGCTCCTCTTGTGATACCGATGTTGCCGGTTCTTCGGGCTTCGGTATAGTAAAGAAGAAGGAGCATCCTCTCCTCTCCCGGAGCTGTTCGGTCATCATGTTTCTTTGGACGGTCAATAGCACACCTTTTTTATTATTTTTTTCTGTGTGTGTTTCATCTCTCTTCTTTCTTCTTTTTATTGCTGGTGCCGTGCCCGTATATACCGCACTTTATTTTATTTTTCAAAATTCTTTTTGTGGGGGAACTTTTCGCTGGTCTTTAAGGAACCAACACCTTTCACGGCGCATCATCTTTTACACCACATCGGAGGAGTTTTAAGTTTCCAAGAGAGAGAGAAAGAGGGAGGGAAGAAGACGGGGAATGGCAGAGAAATTAGGGTTCTGGTACCGTACTGTACATCTGTTCGTGTAGCATGGACTTGTTCAAGTGCGCATGATCTCTTCACCTGCGCGTAGATTTGTGTTTCGCTCGGGGATGGCGTCTATAAAGGGACTCTTTGTTGTAATCTGGCCTGATTCGTATTTAACTGCATAAGCTGTTTGGTTTGATGGTGTTGGGGATTTGATGAGGGACACGGTTGTCTTGCAACGAGGAAGGGGATTCCTATAATGAGCAGGGAATGCTGTAGGCAGTTTGATGGGAGCGGCTTTGGTTCGTACCATGGTGATAGAAATGCGGCTGAGTTTTGCTGAGCAAACGAGCTTAGCATATTCTCTTACAGACAAACCTTAGTTGGAGAAGCATTAAAGAAAACACTGTTCGGCGGGTGATGATGTGGATCGACAAGTGTGGAGCTTTATTGATTTCATGGATGGCTCCCAGGTGCGGAGAATGCTATTAAAAGGTTCAAAAATGAGCCAAATTGTCCAGACACAAACCTGTCATTTCTGGTTGGCGGTCACCGCTTCTAATCACAGGTTTCGAGTTTCTTTCCGAAGGTTTCTCTTATCTAAGAACGCCCCCTCCTTATAAAAATGCTCTTAATTTGGGCCCGCACCGCAGTTTCGTTTGCGCCCCACTTCTCAATTCGAATGATTACAAAAGCCATTAGTACCGAAATTTTCATAAATTGATTTCATAAATCCTTCAAGTGGTTCGTGGTTAAAGATGCACATGTTTAAGGCTCCCCTACTTTAGCTCGACATAACTCTGGCAGAGCTCGGCACCGGCGGGGGACTTAGACAAAAGTACTTCGGTGCACACCGACTTAAGGACTAGAAACCCCTAACCTAACCAAACCTAACCTAGCCTAGTCCTATCGTAACCTAGCCCTGAAGTAATGGTCTGTAGTAGTTAAGTCGGGGTTTGTTGTCCTAAAGTCGGGGGTTGTTGTCCTAAAGTCGGGGTTTGTAATCCTAAAGTCGGGGTTTGTAATCCTAAAGTCGGGGTTTGTAATCCTAAAGTCGGGGTTTGTAGTACTTAAGTCGGGTGCACCGAAGTCCTGTCGAGTCGTCCTTGTGTCGCGTTGCCATCGGCGGTTAGCGGTTAGCATGCTCAAATCAGCAAACTTCGGAGCAAGTTTTCTTGAAAACCAACTTTGTTTACATGAAACTTTTGCCATATACTTTTTTCTGAATTTCCAGAGTGCATTACCTCTGGTCTTCATATTTCATGTATTTGTAAATGAATTTTGTAATGTTAAATTCACCGGTTACAATTTTAATTTGCAGATTGCTAGTTTACCGTGAATCGGAGGAGGTTTCGGCTGCTTTGCAGCGATTACTATGTTCAACTTAACTGTTAAGAAAATCTCCCGACAATGTGTACGTCGTTAAACTAAATGTTGTTTCAATAAACTTCTCCGTGCTAACCACCCATACCGAAGTATCTTCCCATGTTGAATACTCACGCTCATGCGTTCAGCTCTAAGAGATCATCACATTATACGGAGCCTTCAGAAATTCCCCAAAACACACGAAAAACAAGAACAAAAATGACCAAGTGACACCTTCGGTGTAGGATGATAGATACGGCCGTTTGGCACCAACTCGCTTAAATTGAATTTCTAAGATGACAAACACGTGTAAAGTTTTGAAGGATGGAAGTACTTCTTCCTCGAGAGTCGTCAATAAGGATATACGTTCTGTTTTCTGTTGTGTGCTCGTGTTGTGTTATGTATGTGTGTGTCTGAGTGTGCGATCTATGAATAAGTGAATGATGGCCCACATAGACACAGAGTCAAGGGGCGGAAAGTTAAGTTTTTGGGCAAAGATGTGGGTGCAGCGCAGCTTCGGAAAAGCGCGGGAGGTTTCCTGGTCTTGATGGGACTATCATTTAAAAAGCCCCTGCCGATTGCGTTAAGTGTCTTGCTGGGGTCCTGGGTGTCAAAATGGAAAGGGAAAAACACAAAGCACTATCCCCCCCCCCCTCTCCAAGCGTTGTTGATTAACCAGCCTTACCGCCAGCATGGAGGCCCGGATATACATTACATGAGTTCTTTCCTTGATGGATGACAAGGAGTTGCATGTTAGGTATACGTACCATCAAAACCACCATCCAATACCCAATACCTTGGATAGTACCACCTCTGAATTAACGCTCACACCTGCACCTTTTCAGGTCGATTCTCGAATAGAAAGCAATACTAATACTGGAACAGGACATCGCTGCTGCGAAGATATCGGGGGGGGGGGAGTAGTGAAGATACTTGGGATATCTTCTTCTCCATGTTCTTCCTTGTTCTTTTATTTTTTAGAAGTTTATTTATGTGTGGTATGGGTTTTGATGGTAACGGTTTTGAGTTAATAGCAGGGGAAAGCTGTCCATGCTCTTTAGGAATTTGGGTGTTGAGGGAAGTGGTAATATAATGTTGGAAACACTCTAAGCGACAGGGAAAAGAAGAGTTGGGTTTGTATGCGTGTGGTATGTCTAGCGTTTAGGTCGCAGGCGGGGGTTTGTGTGAAAAGCGTGGCCAGGTTTGATCGGTGATATGCGGGGGCGAGGGCCTTCACTCGCGAAAGGGTGATGTGGATTTTTTTGCATGGTCATTAAGCAAATTGAAAGTTTCCTTAGCATGACAGTCCAGTTTATGAGCTCGAGAAATGAAGAAAACCCTCGGCACCTCAACACACTTCAAGACTGTCTTGTTTCGCACTTCCTGCGAACACGAAACACACCTCGTGGGCGGGGTTTACCTTGTTTTCATTTCGCTCGTCGCGTCTGGTTCTAAACGAATCCTTGACTCCACTCTCTTACTATTATTAATTCATTTTTTAAAATTCTAATTAACTCATCTTCATTTCGAGTCACTATTTTTAAAAATTCCAAGTCATTATTTTTTTTTAAATTCCAATTCCTCGAAATTCATTCCTGAAAAGGAAGAGGATTACAAATGTGATGAAAAGTTTTGAAATAAGACCAAATAGTAAAAGGCGAGGTATCTTTTTTGGAAAAAGCAATTAGCTATATTTTTCTTCAAAATTTTCACTGTTTTTAGCCGGTGACCGGGAGGGGGGCGGGGAAAACAATTGGGGGGAGGAGGAAGAGGAGGAGAAGAAAGCCACGTTTTCTTCTATTTCTGAAAAAAGGGAAGGAAACAACACGTATTGAACAGACTGGTATTGTACTGGCCCCAAAGTCCCATCCACTCAATTTTTCCTTGTTTTTTAAAAATAAATTCGAATTTTCGTAATTTTTCATCAAGGAATTTCTTCCAACTGCAAAGGCGAATAGTTTAAATTTTTGGTTTATAATTTAGATCAATTTAATTCCCCATCTCTTCCCCCCTTCAAAAGACTCGGCCGGTTTTTGCCACAGAACAAGGACTGGCCACAAGCTTTTGGAACAATTATTTTTTTTAGCTTTTTTTTAGAGAGTAGAAAATAATGCTCTTGCGTATAACTCTACTGGCCTCATCAGTTTTGTAGGACTGGCACCAAGATATAATTGATTTGAAACAGTATAAAAAAGGAAAACAAAAGTGGTTCAAAAAAGGAGCACAAGAAAAAATGGCATAAGAAATGACAAATAATAATCAGATAATACATCCTTAACTAAAACATTTTTAAAAAGATACTGGGATTACAAGGGAGCAAAAATCTCTCTCAAGATAGTTTCACTAGCAAAATTTTCACAAATACTGGCCTTGCTATAATAAGGGGAATTTTTTGACAAAAAAAACAGATGTTTTTTAAATCTTCTTCTTACCATTTTCGTTACGAATAACACAACCACAACCTTACAGGATCAACGGTGGATACGTTCCACCTCTACTCGCATCTTGTTATTTAGGCACTTTGTTTGCGCATGCTTAGAGCATTATGGTTGCACTTTGGGGGCGGTACCTTTTCTTTTCATTTTGTGTTTACTTTCAAAAGAGGCGAATTAGAAAACTCGTCCATTTCTGGCACTCGACGACTTTCCTTCCTTTTGTTTCCTCCGCGCTGCCAAAAAACCGGGACAATTTGGTAAATAGTTATAACACACAAGAGCAACACAACTCACACACAACTCGGGTTATTTGGCATCTTTTACTCTGGGTATGGTCGAATCTTCACGTCTGTTTTTTCTGCTGCTTTTGGGGGCCGTATTTGCCCCTCAGACTTGCATACAACATCTCCGCCGTTTACTTAAAAGATCCATTACTTGAGTACTTTACGAAAGGTCGGCGTTTACTGGCAAACAGAGACTCACACACACAAACCACATATTACACAAGATCGCTCCAAACGAAGACGAAGAAAATTCCAGTCCGACTTGCGCTTGTACTAATAGAAACGAACCGGGAGAACATGGTGTGCCCTTTGCTCAGCAAACTCGACCAACTCGGTCAACTCGACGCGACAGAGATGTTATTTCTCTGTCCCTCTCTCTCGGTCAATACAAGGTTGGCCTTCGTTTTTAATTTTCTAGTATGCTCTTGGGATTTCTGGGAGGGTCGTGTCTTTTATTGATTTTTCTAATTAGACGGAAAAATCACAGAAGGAAATCATAGCGACTTTCGGGTCAGATCGAGCGGAGTCGCCATGTGCTTCCGATTGGACACGCGATCGTGCTCGAGGTCGTCCAATTCGTCGTCGTCGTCCTCGTCGCTGCGCTGGAACATAAATACATGCGAGTCGTCCTCGTTGGTCGCGTCGTGGTAGTCGTCCATATCCGAATCCAAGTCGCTGCAGCGCGGACTCCCGGGCTCGACGCAGGTCTTCCCCTTAAAGGAGAGGTCCATCGGGGTATCCTGCTCCGCCAGGGCGGCGCGCGACTCGGGCGAGGCGGGGGACATTAATGGCGTCAGTTTGGGTAGGGTGTGGTGGTGGTGATTGTGTCCGCCGCTACCGAGCTGGAGCACCGTGTCGATATGGAACTTGCGGGGTAGCAAGTTAGCCGAGTTGTTTTTGGCGCTCGAGGAGGTCACGAACCGGGACGACCCGAGACTGACATTGTTATTGCTGTTGTTGGTCGTGGTGGTAGAGATTAAGGAGGCGGGTTGGGCGGTCGGGAAGTGCGGGGGCAAGAACCCGCCGCTGGCCGCCACCACTGCTGCGTGCTGCAAATGCTGCTGGTGCTGATGCAAGTTCAAGTTGGCGGCGGCTGCCGCAGCCGCCGCGTGTAAATGGTGCGGTAGCCCGGCCAACGTAGGCGCGAACAAGTCCTTACCGTCGTAGAAAGAATGGATGGGAGTTAAGGTGGCCCCGAGCTTGAAGTTGTAAGGGTGCAGAGGATGGTGATGGTGGTGGTGATGGTGAAGGTCGGGGAGGTGGTGAAGGTTGGGCTTCACTTCCGGGAGTTCCACGGAAGAAGAGTCCGAGTTATGCGAGTCCGCCGGGGAACTCACAGATGGCGAACTCGAGGTCTTGTAGTCCTCCGGGTCGTCCTTGTTGCTACTCGACTCGTTGGACATGCTCGAGGGCAGCGGTCGGAGACCCGTTCCCGTCGAGGGGTGATGTCGCTGCTGGGACAGACTGTAGTGTCGCCGATGGTTGTGATTGTGGTTGTGGTGATGGGGGTGGTGGAAGACCGACGAGTTGTAGGAATTGTGGTTGTTGGCGTTGGCGCTGGCCGAGTGCGGGTCGTTGCCGGAGCTGGATGGCGGGGGCGGCGTGGACTGCTCTTGCATGAGACAGTGGAGCTTGAACCAGTTGGAGCGACGGCCGTAGCGCGACCCGCTCTTGGACATGCCCACCAGGAGGCACTTGCGCAGGCGACAGGCTTTGCAGGACGTACGGTTCTTCTTGTTGATGACGCACTGGCCGCCGTTCTTGCACTCGGAGATGACAGACAGGTTGTTGTACGACCGTCCAAAAAACGACTATTTCCCAAGAGAAAAATTGACAAAAAATTCAGAAAAAATTACAAAAAAATACGTTTTTAAACTCTCCGGTCTCTCTTTCTCCCCCACAATTTCCCTAGCGATGGATCCACATCAATCAATCAGTAAAAAAATTTATCGTAAAAACTTGCGGGGGATCCAAATATCAAATTTTAAAGCATTATTAAAGCAGTCATGCCCGGAGGGAAAAAGGAGATTTTTCCAATGCTAGCAAACCATACGTATTCCGTATTCCAAGCGAAAGGGAGCGGAAATTCGGTGTCCCACGCCCTTGTTTCCTTTCTTCTTCTTCTTTTATTTTCTTTTATATATCTGTGTGTGTATGTTTGGGTTTAGGGATTTTTTTTAAAAAAAAAGCTTGCAATTATCCTAACGAGCAGTATCGGCATTCGTTCCGGTCTGCGAGCCAAAGGTTATACTGAGTAGGGGCTGGTTACGGGCGATAATTGTCTAACGTGCTCTATTTAGCAAGCAGGCCTTTTGGTGGTTCTTTTTCATAGTAAAACTTAATTATGAGTTTTGACATTTATTTTGTTCATCTGTCGGATTTTCAAATTTTCAAAATTTTCAAGTTCTCCGCAACTTTCGATTGCGTATTGTAGCGGAACCGTTCCGCAAATGCCCGTCTGTTTTTCTTTTTTTCTAGGCCACGAGACTTTTCATATCGAACTCTTCCAAGCATTACGTTTACTATTCATGTGCCGTCATCCCACCTTTTTACTATCTTATTTAATTTTTTTTTGGCCCAGTGCTGGCCTAGTTTACGACCGCTGATACGGAATACATGGAATATATGGAACACATACGGACACTGCCCGTATCCCGTTCAAAGCGTATTCTTTAGTGTCACTTTGTGCTCGCCTAACCGAAGCTATTTATGCAAATGTCTTTTTGAAGGTTTTTTTCCTGAAAGGAATTTTTTAAAGGGTTTTTCCCTCTCCTTTCACTTAGTGCGGCTGAGTTTTTTATTATAACTTGTGCCACCGACCTGTTTATTGACCATCGTGGCTAATTAATAGACTCGCGGGTTCTATTGCGCCAAAGACAGTTCCCCTCCGTAGCGTTTCATCTTTTTATAATTGCACTTTGATACGCCTGTAAAATTGAGAAAGAGCCACACATGCACTTGGGGGTATTTCTGGCGAAGAGGCAATACTTTTCTTTATATAAAGGACGAGAGCAAAATAAAAAAAGAAGAAAGAGGGTGGGTGACGGCGTATTAATGAGCATAGCTAATTGCTGGTTTGGCCCTAAGCTTTCTGGTCCAGGTTGTTAATCTTAGGAACTTTGAATTTTTTTTATTTATTTTTATTAATTTTATCTGTAATCTATAATTTCTATCCTCGGAGTCGAGTCGGAAAGCTTGGAAAACAAAATTGGGAGTTTGGGGGAGCGCGTAAAAAGGTAAAAAGGTAAAAGGGAATTTGCTCCAAGTGTTGTTCCATGTTGTTATACATATGCAAATGTTGAGAGCTGGAAAGAGAGAGAGAAAGATAAATAGAGATAGAGAGAGAAGAGACGAAGAACGAACATCCACATCCCTAACGTTATAGTATGTTATATTACATACACCAAACATACCCACAGCAATTTTTACTTTTTTTTATTTTTTTTTTACCTTGCATCCCTCGCACGTGAAGGCTCCGAAATGAAAGCCCGCGGCAGGTTCTCCGCATACTTTGCAGAGTTGGTTCATCTACGCCAAAGAAAAGCAGAAAAAAAACATGGGGTTTTATTAGAACTCGTCGTTTTTCCTGCTGGTAATAAAAAGAGTCATAATCAGTTTCACGCATTTCCGGAATGAGCGTTTCATGTGCGCACTTGAGGAAAACAATGGGCGCAGGAGTTTGGGAAAAACTCACAAACCAGAGCTCGGAACAAAAGAATAGGGGTCACTCAGGCAATTTCCCAGGGCGTGTGCAACGACTCTTTTTTATGGGTCCATTTCATTTGGAATTTATTTACTTTTAATTTATTCGGTTTTATTCGCTGTTATTTCACTTTATTTTATTTTAATTTGTTTTATGTTATTCTACATTGTTCTGGTTGACATCAGACTGCTATTTTATTTTTGTGGAACCAAACTTGGCACCCAATTCGGTTTATTCTCTTTAGAACTTCAAACTTTATACGAGAGAAATCAGTTTGACTTTGCGAAACGTTCCATGAGGGAAGGGGGGACTCCCGTTTTCTTTTACTGTCTGGAAGTTAGCGACACTGTACTGATTAGAGATACATCAGGTTTGCGATTTGGGCTAGGCTAGAGGATGGCAATTGTTCGAAAAAGTGGAGAGATTCCAAGCTTCTTAAATTCCCTTATCGGTCTTCGAGAAGCTTTCGCGACTTGTTGAGAAATCGAAATCGACTAAGCTTTGGTAGTGCTTAATGCTTGTGGTTCGCGGTTCGCATGAAAGTGCTGGTGCAAGCATGAAAGTGTTTATTCTTGAAGTAAATAAGAATGTCTAAGATATATTACGATGTAAATTCCCTTACAATTACACACATGAAGTAAAATTAATCTTTATTTAACCCCATGTTTCTTAAAATTGTTTAATTAATTATATTTTATCCAATTCAGAACTTATTAGATTGTATTGTATTGCGTTTGTAATACGATTGTATTGCGTTTGTTTGATTGTATTGTAATACAATCAGTATTTGTGTTAGCATACTTTGAAACTAGAAAGCTGCTCTTTGTTTGGAGACATGGAAACTGATCTGGTTTAAAAAATCTTCAAATAAAGAAAAGGGAAGTAGAAATAAAAGCTTAGTTTAGCCCATCCGGTACTTTCACGAGGACTAGTTATTTTTCTTGCTTACTTGTTAATTACTGGTTAGACAATTTGGAAGTTATGTGCTCTGGCTTTGCGGTTGTCCATTAAGGTATAGGGACGGTGAGAAAAACTGGGCAGATTTCCTGCGCTCTACAGCGAAGTGTTTTTCGAAGGTGATCCCATCTGACGACTTTCTCGAATTCCTATTTCGGAGAATCTTTCTCTATCTCCATACGAGCGTACGAGTTAGGGTTAACCACAGCGGTTTTATCAGAGCAAGACGCATCCAGTTGTAAGCGAACGCCGCCCTTTATTAGAAATGTTGGTGGGCCCGATCAATGCACGGATGGTTGCTCTTTTTTTACCTACTAATGCTCTGGTATGTCTGTACACAGATAATGTATGTGAGCAACTTCCACATCGTATCACACAAGAGATTTATTTAGCTCAAGGCTTTTGCGCTGCCAAAACTGTCCATATAACTATCCTGGGAGGAAGATAAAAAAAAGAAAAAATTCGCTTTCAAACTCATCTCACGTGAACCGTGATGAGCTGTGCTAACTAGAACGTGCAAAAGAGCTGCTGTTGTGCCAAGGATCATTTTTTGAGGTCTCCCGCTTTTGTACTTCTTCTCGCCAAGTGAAAGAAAGAATGAAAACTTGTTGTGCGCCCAAGTAAGCTTTTGGTCCTGTTTCCCTAAAAGTGACTGGTTAAGATTACTCACTTATTGCGGTACATAACCCTTCTGGAAATAAAATCTCCCTAATGGGGAGGAAGAAACCCGGATTTTTTGTACTCCCTAAATATACAAATCTTCCCTCTTGTTATTATTATTATAATCAGCATTTACTAAGTTGTTGAGCGGTTTTTCGCTCGGGTTCCAGAAAAAAGCTTTTGTAACCGAAATGGAGTTGTCGTGATGATCAAGCAAGCCGTGCAGCTTTTCATTACAAAGATTAAGCTGTTTTGGGACAGTCTCTTCTCTCCCTTTCTCTCTTTTTCGCTCTTTTCTATTTTTTAATTTAATTTTATTTTTGGCGTCTCTCTACTTCATATTTTCGTAGCTCTTTTTCGCTCTTGTATAAAATATAAAATGTCAAAAAGACGGCGTGCGAAAAAACGAAAAAAAGCGGTATTCTTCGAGGGAATCAGGTTGAGAAAATAATCTTTTCAAAGATCTTTGGGGGAAAAAGTTCTCTTCAAAATTGTCTGCCTCAATTATGTCATCGCTTAAATTAAAAATGCCGAGCCAGCAGAATGTTATAACCCTTTTCAACAGTTATATTATACTATACAGAAGAAAAGAAGGAAAAAGTCCGATCTCTGTTATGCTGTTATGCGACCATCCCCCCCCCCCCAAAAAAAAAAAAATAGAAGTACCGGAAAGTCTTCGTTTTTCGTTTTTTTTACGGGACGACGCTGGGACAATGGGCACTTTGGGGCTTTTTTTTTACAGTTTCCAAGAGTGCAACTCGACACTTTTCTATAGAGTACCAGCAATCTGTCCAAGCGCAGTCAGGAAAAACTGTCCCCTCATGCTCGTAACAGGTTGCTGGCGATCTGCGCTTGCGTAGCACTCGGAATTTTCCTCCGGCGTCGTCTAAACACCTTCAGGTACTGCACTGTACGATTGTACTCAACTTTGGGCCATCCCACGAGACGTTAGAGTATCTTATTGTTTACCTTATTACATATTCCAAGTCTAGGAATAAACAAAATAAAGTAAAGTATAACAATAAACCATTTTGGGCTTCGGCGCCCGCTAGGAAGAATGGAATCTGTCTTCCAGTTTTTATGCGAATTTCCGACGACATTTTCTGGCTAGTTCTTTAACAACATCAATAGCTCCAGAGTCACAGATGATCTCTACAAAGCGAGGCATTTTATTTGGCGTGCTAATTAAAAGTCGTAATTTTGGGCCCCAAGACTGGAACACATGGCACAGCACGCCCCGGCAATTTGCCTTTAAGATAACCATCCCAGCGTGTCCACTGGTGGGAGACCCATAGATCCATATGTATAGCATTTTTTTCTTCCTTTTTCGTCTGGCTCCTTTGGTAATTTTATTTTATTTTTTAGACGGTTTAATTTTTACTTTATATTTGACCAAGCCGTTTTGTAGTGAGGTGTCTATGGCCCCTTTTTCCCCTTTCTTAAGTTATCGCATTAAGGCCACGATGTACTGCAAGTAGTTCATATTTTTTTGTCAAAAGATGGCACTAATGTCATACCCCTATATCATGTGAAAGCAGCAAAACAAAAACTTGACTTTACAGAAACTTTACAAAACTTAACTTACAAACTTGCAAAATTTAAACTTTACAAAATCAAGCCTAACTTTACTTAACTTTATAGAACAAAAACTTTTAAACAAAACTTTAAACAAAAATTTAAAAGATTTAAACCTTATAATTGAAAAAATTGTGTCAAAAGATGGCACTGATGTCATACCCATAATCACGTGAATCAACTGTAAACACAGCTTTAAACAAAAATGTCATAGAGATTTAACTATATAATTTAAATATGCTTTTTCTAATATATTAATAAACATATCTTGGTAGGCTGCGTCAAAAGATTTAGATAGCCTATATGATTTATTTAAAATTTTCATAACTTGAATAAACTTGCATCGGATCGAAATCAGTAAGATAGAGCACAGTTTTTTGCCCTTCCTAAGAAAGTCTTAAAACCAGAAAAAAAAATGAAAAGGAGTTGAGGGAAAGTTGAAGCGTGGAAGGGTTGACATGTCATAAACGCAATCTGTTGGGTTTTGTTTTTTTGAGGGAAAAAAGGGTCCCGAAAGATAAGCTCTGTGATGATCTAAGCGAGTTGAGAAAGAGAATCAGTGTCGAGAATAGATAAAAATGGTTGTGGTCAGCTTTTTATGTGGCGCACGGTGAAGACAGGGCCACCCTGGTGCTATAGGCTCTTACCGGGATTTTAATAGCGAGCATCTCAGCCCTTTTATATTGGCCAGTAACGCGAGAATGTGTGGCTCCTCCGCCGTTAATGGCATTTGCCCTATCTATATCACCTGCGCTAACGTGATATAAAGCTACGACCGCACACACGGTTCAGCTTTCGGGGACTTTTTTTTTTAACATTATTTACATGCATTCGAGAAGCCCGCCGGTTTGTTTCTCCTCTATAGTAATACAACTTTTTCTCTTGTTCTTGTACTTGTACTCAACAGTCTATTTCCGTCTCATTTACGTTCGTGAGAACAAATAGCCAACGTAGTAATCTTGAATCTTCATCCGGGTTATTGTATGCTCTTTTGGGAATGTCCTAAAAGGGTTTTTTGTCCAAAAAGAATGTGTCCAACTATTTTTGGGGTGCTCGCTCCAGGGCGTCGAGAGTCACTTACAAACCACAGTTTTGGAATTACATTAAATTTCACCTCATTCTACCCTTACCAGAAGAAAAAAAAGGCGCTAACGAAGTATCCCACGTGCATTATGTCGACCCCCTTGGAAGACTAAATTTGCCCCCCCAACTTGCCTCGCAGCAGGATTCCCTGAGAAAGGTGACGGCCACCAAAAACGGCCATTGATCGTGGGGGTCTCATTAGCTTATGAATCAAACTATTTTCTTACAATTTTTTACTTCTTTTCTTGTTCGTCTTGCACCCTTTTTTCCTTCAAGATCTTAGGTTCCTCGTTCCATCAAGATCTTAGGAGCAGACGGATTACTTCGAGAGTAATCCGTAATCGCATGAAGTTGCGTTTTTTATGATTTTGTCAGATTTTTTTCTTATTTCTTTGCTTCCTACCATAGACTATAGGCAAGAGGGAAAGCTTACTTTGAGAGTATCGCACGAAATTCCGTCTTGATGAGGCGAAGCGAAGAGCGCCATGAAAGGTGATCAGAAGATATTCCAGACTTGGAATGCTGCAAACAAGTATTTTTTTATTTTTTACTGGCCGATTTCGAGTTGCTAAAATCGGGTGGTTTCACATCCAGGGGCAGAGTGGAGTGGCTGAAGTGGCTCAACACCTTTGGTAAAACTATGCACCTCCTCCGTTGATAGCTTCGTTAGCGAGGGAATTTTGCCCCTTGCTGGAGTGGGGAAAACTTGCGCAAATAGATGCCACGAAGCGGCGGTTCGGACTTGGGAGTCACTTATGTGGACATAAGAGTATCGGATGTTGCGGATAGGTACTTGTGTGCACTGCTTTTCTCCGGTTTTATTTTTTTATTATTTTTAAAAGACCCACAAAGAGGGCAAATACTATTTGGCGGTTTCTTTTCTCGTTTTCTCGGTCGCTTTTAGAGAAAAAGCTGCAGAGAACAATGTTCAATTTGGGATGGATTTTCGTCTCAGAATATTATAGCCGTTTCTTTCTTTAATAATATTCTCTTCCACCCGTTCCTTGACGTCCAGGAAGTCTTTCGCAGAGAGCTTTTGTTTTTTTCTCGGGGATTAAGGATCGGATGTCTTGAGTCTCTCCCAACCTGTGATGTTTGTCGTCTCGGATTTCGCCTCTCTTCGTCCTGTTCACGGGGATGTCACTGTGCTGTCGGTCCTTGTTCGGTTCCCAGACGCTCTCCTTTAGAGTAAAATCCGATGCATGGGGAACGGTGTTATTTTGCTCCAGTTCGGCTCCTCTCCACCTTTTTGAAGATGCTTTCGGCGCTTTCTCGAATTAGAATAACCGGTTGCGATTGACTCTTGTCGCACACAAGTGTCCCTATTAAGATCTATGGCTCAATACTCTGATGTTTGTGTATAGTAGGCACTTGGGATGTTGAGTGGATTCAACTGACGACTCGCCAGTAGTCGCCGAATGGTGTAAATGTGTAAACTTTGCGAGTCCACCAACTAGGAGTCCAAGTCGAACTCTTCCAACAGTCAATTTAAGAATCAATGAATGTCACTCAATTTCTTTTCGCATTTCCTTTGTTCCAGGTGTGGGTATATTGACTCCCCTACGTGTCACCATTTCAGGAAGAATGACCGCGGAAGGACCTGACCACCAATTGGGTGGCCCCCACCAGTTGTCGCCAATTGCGCATCTGCATGGCCAGAGCTTCAAGGAATCTGTTACGTTTCAGAAGAACCAAAGCAGACACTAAAGGCTCACGCAAAACAAACACGCTCACGCGAGGGCAAGTTGAAAATCCTTGTGGGGTGGAAGCAATACTTTGGTCGAACGCAAAACAAGGGTATACAAGCGTGTTGGGTTATATGAAAGTGACGTCCGACCACGGGACCGGACGGCCATCGACTGCTTGTTGGGTAACTTCTACCAGGTAAGAATCCCGCAGCAGCAGCCAGCAGGCCACACAAAGCCAGGTATATATCGAAAGAGCGACGCTGGTTAGATCTCTCTCTCCCCATGCAGCGTAGGCAAGAACCGAACTGCTCTAGCTCATGGCCCCCAAAGGTAGATCAGGGTGCCATATAGGTAAAGCATTGTGTATGTGTGTGTGTGTTGCATCCGTGCCGTGCCCGAAGAGACGGTTACCATGGGTTTTTCAGGTTCTCTGATGAGGAGAGTACTCTTTTTAAACCGCGGAGGACTTGCCCCTCATACCTTACCGTTGGGTTACGTGGATCAGGACAGGTGTGCGCTGAATAGCAGAGTTGGCGAGTGTGTGCTCGTTCCGGGCAAGGGGCGGGGCCTTGTTACCATCTTACCAAGAAGTACATCGACGGTTTAATACCCGAGCAAAACGCTCCGGAGCAGTACCGGTGCTAGGTTGCGAATCGTTCCGCGTTTTCTTTTCTAATTCTTCTTTTTTTGGGGGTTCTTTGCTTGTTTATTTTTATTTGTATAGTTTATTTTTGAGGTTAAGAGTTTTAATGGCGTAATGGAGAGGAGAAATAGCCAGTACTCTACTGTACGCAATGTACTATGCAATATTCTATGCAAGGGGCCAAGAAGGGGATCACAAGAGAAAGGTGGAACATCTTCCATTTCCCAGCGAGCACAGCACACATTAAGACAAGAAAAAAGAAATCTTCTTACCGTCTTAACTCCGCTAAGAGAAAGGAGAAACTTTTTACCCGGGGTAGCATAAAGCACACACATATAACCCGTAACTATTTGGGATTTTGGAGCAAGCCAGTCTCTCGCTTTTGAGTCCGGGTAAAACGCGGACGGACGGACATCATAGTAAACCGTTGTATTTTATTTCCTTTTTATTTCTTATGTGTTAAAGCGAAGATGGAGGCGCTAATTAAAAAACGGACGGTCTACATTTCAGTTTATGCATGTGTGTGTGAGAGTTTTCGCCACCCACATGGCTTTTGGACGGAAAAGTATTTGCATTCCCGGAGCCGTTTTAAAGGGCGAGTGAATGAATGCTGCTTCATTACTAATAATAACCATGTTTATGCTCGCAATGGCTGTAATGTAGTAACCTGTTTCTTTCGACAGCGTCAAATTTGCTCAGTAATTAAGGTGGTACATAGTCTGAACACTTACTCGAGTTATGGCCTGTGCGTGAGCCCTCGCCTCAATTTTTATTTCAATTTCTTGTCTCAAATATGCGTTATTTCGTAAGCTTTTGACTTACTGCTGTGTCCCAAGTATGGCTAGCAACAAAAGAAACCTCAAAAATAGTCGTAGCAGATAGAAAATAACGAGGAAACAAGGGGGTAACTATAGCGTAAGCGTCTCCCGTGACCTGTAAAGCAAGTCCGGCTTGGTGGGATATGCGAGTCACGTTGAGGAGCGTAGGACGGCCGAATTTTTTAGCCTCATTTACGGACGCTTGTATCCTGAATTAGCTGCAGTATTGAAAGCAGCTCTGGCTAGATGGCGTAGGAATCGATAATAGCGCGCTAAACAAACAATCGATAGCTAATCGGGAGAACGGAATTTTAAGTTTGCGAACGTTTTCATCTTGTCGTGGGTTTGTGTGACGTTAATTTCACGCGACTTTAGTGTTTGGACGTAAGTTATATACTAATAAGCACTGGCAGGTAATTATTGACGTCATTCCACGCTTTCCAACTGCAAATGGAGTGTATTTAGGAGAATCTGAGCCGAAAGTTTGGTGTGTATATGGCACCGCACTCCGCCCTCACAGGTGAACTTGTTTCTTTTTGGTGTTTTTCGGCTACATATATCTCATAGGAGCGTTTTAAACATGCTGAGAAGTCTTCAGACAAGATAGTATCTGGTTATAGCTCATCTGAATAAGCTCTGCTATGAAACAAGGTTAGCTTTACAGACAGCTTTAATTCAACCGCTCTTAGTGACACTCCCCGCAAGCCAAAAACGAAAAACTTCAAAAGGAGCTTTCCTCCAGCTAACATGAGCTCCCTAAGTATTCCAAGTCTTCTCCGTTAGAAGCTTCCAAGAAAAAGCCAGGCTTTCTTCGCCAAGAAGCAAGAAATCTTGCCAGGATCCCTATCACACATTTGAATTAATTTCGTTTTCTGAAGCACCGAGGTCAACAAACCCTTTGGGAATCGCCAATTGTCACATGGCGTGTCAAAAATAAGTCTATTGAATCTATAAGTCTCTTTCTTCTTGTCTTTAGGTGCTATTCCCTTATTTAAATCAAAAACACCCGGCCAAATAAGCTTTCAAAGAAGCGATCGGTAAATGCAGCCCAAGTCATTTGTTTACGACGGCGCTCTTACCTGGCGTGAAATCTCAATCTCGCAAGTCGGATAGGGGTATCGTATTATAATGTCTATAAAAAATAAAAAAAACTTCATGCCTATCCAGCTAAAGAGGTACTGATATTACTCACACGTTTCCTAGGAGAGCTCGTAATGCTGTCCAACGCGTGACGTAGCTTATAGGGCCAGACATGATAAACGTTTTTTCCGAGCATACTTAACCAAAAAACGCCAGCGCTGGGCTTCCCTGTTATGACTTTTCTCAGCGAATCAGCGTATAAACGAAGACGTCCATACTTCGGATAATACCTCTTACCCGCCACCCAAGACGTGTGTGGTAGTATTTTCCGTCCTGTATACAATTTCACCCCATCAAAAGGGTCCCAAAGTCCGTTCCAATTTCCATTTCTACGATTTTTTCCCTCGTTTCTTTGTTATCTAGAGCGTTTATCAAACAAGGCAGATTTCAGGAGGCTTTCAGTCAAAGAAGTTCCTGCAGGTAGAGATGCGTGAACTCGATTGCGCGAACCAGACATCTTCAAAAGCACCACCAGGCAAGCCACCAGGAGGGTTGGATATGGGTGTTAGCAAAGAGCCATAGGTTTCGGTGGTAAAAGATGCCCTAGTTGATAGACGCTTGTTCAATTTGGCCTTGTTGGTCGCCTCGTGTGCGCATGATCGAGCATTCTCCAATCTGGGAGCATGATTGCGCAAGTATGCTTTTCGGCGGCGCAGGAGACAAATAACTCGATAACTTTGGGTCAAATTTCTTCTTTCCCCATATCTATTATCTGGGGCAAAAATCTCGCCTTCTTTTTGGTCTTTGAAGGTTCCTTCGGCGTTTTCTCGAACGATACAAGCAATACTACAGAGGTTTACCATTTCCCCGTGCAGAGAGCAGACAGCATCGCAGCGAGCAGAAACGCTTCTAGCCCTGTCACATCCTTCATCGAACTTACTTAAAAGCTGCCTCTTCTGAAAGACTTTGTGCCTCCAAGAGTCATACACCACGCTTGCTGGTCATAGCGCAAAATGTATTTATTTCCCCAAAGAAGTGAATATGTTTGTGTTGTGCCCCCAGCCTTTTAAAAGAAAGAAAGAAAGATGTCACCTTTGGGAAAAACGTGTTACCCTTTAGAGCTCGCCTGATTTATCTCTCATACTCGGAAAGGAATCCGGAGAGATTTGCATAGAAAAACAATAGCTCCCTTCCCTGTCTGGGACATCACACATAAACCCCCTCAAAGGTACGAGAAACATGCTCATGGTCCAGTCACGCTCATTCTCCACAAAAGCAGGTTTATTAGTGTGTAACTTATATTTTGGCGAGCTCTATAAAATCCTGGACAGGGAGGAGATTGAGGGGGGAGGGGGAGCAGTTATAGTTTGACCAGATCTATAAAACGGGGAACCCGGGAACTTTTAACTCTTGTTCCTCTAACTCGGTTCGTGGAAGCGTGTGAACGTAGTAAACCCATTCTAATAAAGTCATTTTTCCATATTTCTTTAGAATTTCCTTTACCTCCCTTACAAAGAAGTGCGTGGGAGAGCAACGAGTCAGTCGACTATTGTCTATCAGCTTGGAACGTTCTTTAATGCAAATCTTATTACGGGTAGTAAAAAAAAATCATTATATACGTTTTTTCGATTGCGTTAAAGGTGCCCGCTTGGAAAAATAATTCAAGGTAGAGGCTTTTGAAGAAATGAAATGAAAAAATACACACATCTAGTTGAAGAATGAAAGGGGGCTCACGCTGACCACCTGTAGAGCGTAAAAATAGGCGGTGTTTGCATATGATGTGTTGCTGTCTCGCATTTGAGAAGGGAAAAGAAAAGAAAAAAGTGCCTCGTTTGGGGTAATTTGCGGCATGGGAACCGACAAACTAAAACTAACACACACAAAAACTAGTTACCATTGCCACGTCTGCTCCACGTAATAATTGCGTTGGCTCTGAACTTGACAGTCGAAGGGAAAATGAGACCCTTAGGGGGAGATTTTCTTGGAAAAAGTATAGCAAGGAAGGAGCGGTGATCCACGTCTTGCCCTAGACCTCTTTTTTTGTTCTCATTTTTTTTTTTTTTTACAATACAGACTTGTCTCGTTCGCCGTAATGTTTCGTGAAGGCTCTACATTCATTTGCAGCAAGTTATGACATAGAAACGGTTCAGCCGGGCATATTTCTCCTTAATTTAAATTTTGTAGGTTTTTTTAAAAATTCAGAATTGTTGATCATATAGTTGGAAGAAAAATTGAGGGATTTTGACCCCAAATTTTGACTCCAAGATTTTGACTCCGGAGCTCGATGTTTGCGGAAGCTCTATTAAATTTTTTCATGACTTTGTTTTGTTTCAATTTTTCCAATTTTGTTTTACTTATTTTGTTTATTTCTATTTATTCATTTTTTTTGGTCTTTTTAGTTTGTTGTGTACCTTACTCGTTTGGAGGCCAGACAGCCTATCAAATCCGGAAGCTTTCGTTTTCAAGGTGATCTTGATTTGACGTCAAGAAGCTCATTTATAGGCTTGTCAGAACGTACATTTTTCAAGCAGCGACTTGTAATAAAAAAACGAGTTTTTTCTTCCCAAGTTGATTTGGTCTTTAATGGCGGGTTTATAGGTGACAGCTTGAGGACTTGGACACACCTGTAGAACATTGTCAGACGTCCCCTTGCGCTTCTGATTCTTGGAGTCCTTCCCAATCGAGTTTCCAGTGACGTCGTACGAAAGTTTTTTAGGACCAGGCTGTCGTGTTTCGTTGCAACCTCAGGAGTCGGGTTTATTTAGAGCAGAATCTTCAACATCCAAGTGAGAACAGTAACAGTCAAAGAAAAGCTTTTGATTTATTTAGATTCCATTTTTTGGTAGTTGACGTTTGAAGTTATTGATAGGAAGGCATTTGGGGCTGCGTATCTTTTGCATACTAAGAGGCGCGTTTCTTTTGATATCTTGGGATGAGAAAAAAGAAAACAAAAAACGTTGTACGGTTGTAGCTACACATATTCAAGACGCGTTAAAAAATATGTTAAAAAATTTTGGATCAAAACTTGATAAGATTTGGATATCCTGGGATACGTGTGGTGCTTCCAACACCCTTTAATAAAAATATGGAAACATTCTTTTGTGTGAAAAACTGTTGACCACCAACAGTGCGAATGGCGTGAATTACGATGAGTTTGGGGGCCAGGTTCAGGGATTTTTCTTAATTCTCATCAGGGAAGTTTACGTATTTCGAAGTTTTCTTTCCCGAAACGTAGTTGTTTATATGCGTGTCTGTGTGCCGCTGGGTTTATTGTGAAAAGAAAATAGGGTTAACCCTTCTTGTGGTAGGAGCGTTTTATAACCATGGATTTTTTGTAATTTTTTTTTATAGGGAGTTCTATATTATTTTATTATCAAATTGGGTTTCGGGAGTTAGGGGGTTAGAGAGGGGCGAAATTCTAGTAATAAAAAGTTTTGATTTCATGCTCAGGTGAACTAATTGCTCTCCTTTTTTTCCAGATTGAGATTTCAGGAAGGATGTTCTTGTTTACCGGTTCGTGATTTTCATTGATATAACTTGTTTTATCGCTCTTTTGTTTTGGCATCATACTTAGTGTTTTACAACTCATAGGTTGTTCGCGGGGTCCACAAAAACTGATTTAGACGGTGGGAAAAAACGGAAAAACAAAACGAGAGCGTTCACTTCTTACGAAAGTTGCTTTGTTCCGCTAATGGGAACCGAATGACTACTTTTTTCTAGCTTTTTTTTTGCTCTGGATTTCCTTAAGTATGAACGTGAGAACGGAGAAGTTGACCAATCTGTCAAATGTGTGACGTAATCACTCTTTCCCTTTTTATTCCATTTAATAATAATATATTTTTACATTCATAATAATTTGATAATAATTTCTAATAATATTCCCAATAATTGTGTAATAATTTTCATAATTTTTATCAATTCTAAGAATAATTTGTATTGCATAAGTCGCATATTTTATTTAATAATATTTTTTACTAATATCCATAATTTAACAATAGTGTTGATAGGAGTTTTTAACAATTCTAAGAATAATTTCTATTTTATAAATCGCATATTTTAGTTATTAATAATTTTATAATAATGCCCATAGCAATTTTTGGTAAATAATTTCTCTTTCTAGGAATAATTTCTCTTTTATAAATCGCATCTTGATCATTGAACCCGTTTTTTCACCTGTTTAGGGGGATTCCGAGAGGTTCCCTCTTACCTTGTAAAGGTCAGAGCAGGTCAAATCCCCGGGGGCTAACTGACCTAATTGTCCTTGTTTGCCGCCAAAGTCAAGGCAAAAAGTTTTTCCCGAGGTGCCAAGACGAGTTGGAGCGAAGAGGAGAGGGGGGTAGGGGGATTATACCGGGCGAAATATCCCCATGTTTGGTACTTGGGTTCGAACCGAGAGAACCGGGATGAGCCTTTTACAAACTAGGTCATGTTTCGATGGTCTTTTTTCCCCTTATTTGGGCTTTGGGGGGGAAGAAGAGGAGAGGGTTTTTAAAAAGAATTTTTTTTTGGAAAAGGTTATTCGTTCTCTGTGTGTGTGTATACATAGACGCCGTGGCACATATTCACACATGATGGTCAGCGGACATAGATCTATATCCCCTTTTGTATCTACCTGACCTTGTTTACTGGTCAAGAAGCAAAAGGTGGGGGTTGTTTACTGGGCAATACCCTTTTATGACCTTACTTTGGGGAATTTTTGGACATTGAAGCGAAAATAATTCACATGCGGGTTTCGAAACGCTTACAATGTGAATAAAGAGCCGCTGATCTGGATCTTTTAAGCAAGGGCCCTTTTGTTGCCCCGGCCTATATGTAGACGGGAAAGTACCAATTTTGACCGGTAGCTAAA
The DNA here is from genome assembly GCA_022832285.1 of Lepidurus apus apus. Taxonomy (NCBI): domain Eukaryota; kingdom Metazoa; phylum Arthropoda; class Branchiopoda; order Notostraca; family Triopsidae; genus Lepidurus; species Lepidurus apus. The sequence goes on from JAGJRO010000091.1 coordinate 65,595, forward strand.
AATAAAAAGTATAACGGAGGTCACCCGAAGCTTTTATAAGTCAATAGGAGACAAAAATGGCGGATTGGGGGGAGAGTTGAGGATAATGAGTTTGTGGATACCATTCAAAAAGGTTTTTGTTGGGTTTTGATGGATTGTTGAAAGAGTTGTGTTGTTCGAAATAGTACCGTTCCGGATGCGTCCTCTCCCTATATTACTATTATTTTTATGATCTTTTATTTTTTGTCTTCGTTTTTGCTTTATGGATAGTTTTCTTATTGCGCAGTTGCAGAGCTATTCTATTATGACATTCGATTTCCATAAATTCCCGTTTTGAACCCGGGCCTTTGGGAAGCGTAATGCTTTCTGGCTTTTGTTCAGAGCCGCGCACGTGTGGCTTGATTACTTTATTTTCATCTTCCAAAACCTTTTTGTTCATCCGCGAACCACAAATTATTGCAGCAGCGTCACCATTACTATAAACAATCCGGGAGAAATTCCTCCGACATTGTCATTCAAACTCATGGCTGTCATTCATTCTCAACTCTCGAGTCTTGGAACATATAAATTCAGTTCTAAATCATTCCTTTCATAACTCCAATTCCAAGTTTTATGACCCAACATTATAGTTGCACTGCCCAACTTTCTGATTTCAAATTACAGTTTCCATTTCGAACTTGTATCATTCTGAATTATAATCCATTTTGAAATTTTATCATTCTGAATTAGACTCCAATTGGAAATTTTGTAATGACTGAATTGCAGTCCCGTTTTAGAATCCGAAGAGTTGAATCCGATAAATTCAAATTTAAAATACAAAAGAAAAATTTCAAAATTTCGAAATTTCACGAGTATAAAACCCAGTTATGTTTTTTAGCATCCTAAGAGTTGAATCCTTAACATTCAAAATTAAAATACAAAATTAAAATTCAGAATTTTGAAATTTCACAGTGTAATCCAGTTATGTTTTAGAATCTGAAGAGTTGAATCCAATGAACTCAAAATTCCAATAAAAGTTACCGTGTCCTTCAATAAAATTCGGCTCTATCATGTGCGGATTGGTCGGTTGAAGAAAGTTGAACTGATTCCCTTTTGAATGGTTTTTCCTCGCAAATCGTTTCCGTCCTGGAAAACCCCTTCAATAAGAACACTTGAATAACCCCCGGAAGAACGCAGCAAGGGTTCTTTCTATGTATTGTAACCTCACATGACCTGAAAATATCGTGGGAAAACTAGGGTCAAGGTACCCACACATGTGTAGATTTCCTTCTCCAAGCTGCCCATATATAACCCTTTTTCTCACTGAACTATTGTTGGTACTCGAGACTCCCCCGCTAGCTTTCGATAGACCTCGAATTTTCCCTTCTTTTTTATTATTATTATTCTCCTCGGGGTTCGTTTGTAATGTTCCGAACGACCTTTTCTGGATCTCGATGACCTCGTTTTGGGGGGTTACGAGCCCCTGCTTTTGAGGAAACGAAAAATTCGATTTGACGCTTTTTCTATTCTTATCCGCTAGCAATTTTTATTCGGGGCGAACTCGAAACTCGGGGCAAAACTCGATTGACCAATATTGAAATTTTTATTCTTCCCCCCAAAAAGCGGAAACACCCGTCTTCCTTGCCAATACCTTGTCTGTTGACCTCGCTCGACCTTTAAAGGGTTTGAATGCGATGCGAGTGTACTAGAAGTAACCGATAACGGGAAAAAAGGCAGAATTCAAGTTCAAAAGCTTAAAAGACGGCGTCTCGAGTCTTGAAAAATATTAAAAATAGCCATACGTGGAACAGTTTTACTTTGATCAAGGGGGAGGGGTTTAAGTTTAGCCATCGGAGAAAAGGTCAGTTCACATATTCACAGGTGAGGGCAATTTAGGGGTGCGGTGGGGGATGTTATCTGCCATACGGGAAGCTCTAAAGCTCAAGGTCCCCCTTAACCCCCCACACCACAAAAAAGCCTTCTTACAACCTGCAGTGTATCTAGTGTAGTGTACTTTAAGAATCTACAGTAATTCCTGTATAGTACATATGCAGCCAAATCTAGGGCTCTTATAGTCTTCACCCTCAACCCCCTTGCAAAACATTTCAGCCAGGTGTGTTCTCAACTTATTTCCCACGCTTCTCAACCTACGGTCCCAAAAGGAGTTTGTCAACTGCTCTTGAAAAAAGGGGGCGGGGTCAAAAGTATTGGCTTATCTTGCCGACCCCGGTGTAATTAATCAAAAAACGCCCTCCATTTTTCGTTTTTTCCATTATCTTAGAGCTTTTCCACTATCTTAGAACTATTCGTTTCCCTGATCGAACCTGTCTCGGTTCGAATTTGGTGGAAATTCATTAACAATCGCTGGGTTTTAATGAATTTGTACTCTACCATGTGGTATTGGAGTTTTGCTACTATTTTAAACAAATAAAAAGGTGAAAGGGACTTTCTAAATTTTTATTTTTATTTTTTGAGTTGGGGAAGATCTACTGATCGAGTTTCCCTGATCGAATCTATCGGGCTTTTGTGGAAATTCATTAGCAATCGCCGGGTTCTAATGAATTCATACTCGGTTAATGTGAGATTGGAGGTTATTACTATTTAAAATAATAGAAAGAGGTGAAAGGGAATTTCTACATTTTTATTTTATTTATGTATTTGTTGTAGGTCGTGTGTTGAGCTTGGGAAGGTCGGCTTTGAATATTCGAAAGGCTTAAAAGGGGGAAAAGTCAACGAGTTTCTCTGCGCTAAACAACTGCTCATGTACCTCATGCTGAGGGTGTGATGTGGAACGTTGGCGTAAACTCTTCTCGCGTTTACGAGTTTGGTTGTCTTGCGCACAACTAGTTCGTAAATTGGCGCCGAACGTTCTCTCGTTTGGATGACGAGCTCGATTACGTGCCCGTCTTGTTGCGAGAGAGGCAATGTGGATGTGGATAGCAAAAAATCTTAGCAAAATTTTACAAATTAAGAAATTCGAAGATTTAAGAGAAGGAGCAATTATCGTCTAGAAATCCACTTTTTTCTTTAGTTTGATTATATTTTCTGGTGCTTTTGCAAACTGTCCATCCTCGGAATCCTAGAAACTTTTTTGGAGGCCTCCTGCTTCGCCAAACCATCCGATAAACGCAAATGAGCTCATTCAGTCCACATGGGGTTTGCCGTTCAGCGATGAGGCTTGCATATTGCGTGCGCTTTACGGCCCCGCGCGTTCAAGTCTCCAGAAAATTTTCGATATTTTTTTTCAATACATTCATCCAAAGTCTGATTGGAACTCTGTAGGTACCAATATGACTTGGATGATTTAGTACAAATAATAATTTTATTTTATCTAAGCATTTATACGATTTATCCAAATATTTGGGTGGTTTAATACAATATTTATTATAATATTATTTGTGGATAATTTAATGAAAATAATATTTGGATGAGTTTTAAAGGAAATTATAATTGACTGGGAGGGGTGAAATGGGATAGTAATAAGCTGGAATTGGGTTGTTGATTTATGAGTACCAGTGACCAATTCCTCCCGACTATTCGAATCGAGTTTCACGTTTTTTTTAATTTTATTTTTTTGCTTTTCGTTCGAGGCGATCTGGAGTTGAGCTTGAGCTTCTCTTTCTTTGTCTCTGAAGGTTGATTAATATAGGAGTGAGCGATGAATCTATGTATAACGAAAAGGGCTTGGGTCGTGGCTTTTTTAGTTAAGTTATAAATCAAAACGAGTGGCACGCGGACGATGAAGATGTGGACGTTGCTCATTGCCAGTTCTATAAAGACCTTTCGGAAAGGGGGGGAATGCGCCTCTTGCATTTGATCTACATAGCCAATGAATAGTATAATAAATCTGGAAGCAGGGCTACGCAACGGAATTGAACTGGATCTAAATGCATAAATCAGGTCTGAAATTCATCCACCTGCAGTTTTTATTTTAGGGATAAATTTAGCCCGATTTTTTGTTTGCCGAAAAGGGCTAATCATTTTTCCGAGAAAATACAGAATGCGTGTTGGTTCAAGTTTAAGAAAAAAAGGAAGAAAATTTTGAGTTTGTCTTGTCATTGACTCCTGATGATTCCGATTGAGTGAATCGCAGAGTTGCACGTCGTGTTGGGAGGGTTGGTATGGGTTTGATGTTTTGAATAGTCTGTTAATCAAGAGAAAACATGGGATGATAAGCCCCAGTATCGCTTTTTGCCTTTTAATCAGGCGCGAGAGCTTTCCTGATTAGCATATATACAAGAGTTTTACAAACAGGATCTTGTCAAAGTTGCCTAACCCGGTGCCAAAGACCTTTGACCCCGCCCTCTCACCACCTTCTCATTTTCATACGTCTTAACCATTTCTTTTTTTCTTTTTTTTAATTTAAATATAAAAGAAAATCAGAAAACAGAGGTGTGAAAAACTTGGATCGGAGCGGATCCTAAATGCTTGATTAAAGGGGCTTTTCATTCCTCCATACTAACTCCTTCGCAGATTAAACTCCCAGATTACAATATCCATATCTTTACTTCCAAACCTGGCTTATAATCCTTGATTAAGCATAGCGGTACCAAAAAAATAAAATAAATGCTTTTAAAATTCAACCACACCACTTCATAATCAACGAAAACATTCTCTAGCAATCGCCAAAAGTTCCCTCCTCCAGGCGCCTCCAGGGGCGTGGCATGCCCGCTGGCGATAGGAACGTGCTCCGGACCAAAAAAGGGTCGCTTTAGCTCGTGGGAGCTAAAGAGACCGCTTGAATCCCCCAAAGTTTCAAAGTAATTAATCACACACGTGGAGGAGGTTTTGGATGCGCGACATACATTAACGCGGGAAAAAGGAGGTTCAAGTTGGGCTTCGGTCCATTTATCTACAAGAATTCCATCATCAATTGTTGTGCGTACGTCGAGTACCTTGGAGCCAGTGTCTTCATTAGCTGCAACCTCCCGGCCCATTATTGCGATATATGAGCTAATCGCGCAGGTGGAAGGGAAATTCTGCATGTGCGGCATATTTCCTTTTTGTTTTAACTTTTCGACTTTAGCTTTGGTTCACTCAAAAGTTTCATCTAAGGGGGATATGGTACGATCGAAAGGATACTAAAATTGTGTTTATTTGCATTGGCTCGAGGGCTATTTGGTACAATCCATGGGCATTGTATACAATCTATCTTAGCATTCATATGGAAGAAAAGGAATATAGAAAAAAAATAAAATAAAAAGAATTTTGACTGGGGTCAAAAGTCATGTCAGCGCACCTTAATTCTTGAAAAGGATTCTAAACGAATGGGGGGAAGAGAACAAGCGGAACAAGAAGTCATGGAGCCGCGCAAAAATCTTGTACCATCTTCGCCTAATGGTTTGCTATTAACCTGGCTTTGAATAGCGAGCTCCTTTTTCGGCGTTTTTATTGGAAGTTGTTGAGTTGGCGTTCTGATACTTGCGGTTCGCCATAGAGTAGAGCTGCGCACACACGTACACATTTATATAACATATATTTACACAGAAATATATACCGAAAGGAAGGGATTAAACGCAATGAATAGAAGATGAGAGAGGTAAAAATATAATAAAAAAATAAATATAATAAATCTAAAAAAGGGGTTCAGATCCGGGCGGAATTTGAATTCGCGTGTAATTTATTAAAGAGTACCAGCCGGAGTTTTATTTATCAGGGTTATATATAGAGCCTATTAAAGAGCGTAATTACACGTCTCTTCGTTACACAAGTCCACCGCCACAGCGCATAAAACGAGTAGTTGTACAGGATTATTATTGCCACCCCTTTACTTATTTACGATTTGCCTCAAAAGGGATGTTAATATGTTATGTAAACAATTTGGTATTTTATTTTATTTTTTTGTATTCACTTAGAACTTGTGTTTTGGGGGGCTGACCAGCCCGGTTAGTGTAGGACTACAGAAATGAAGTGGAAAATTATTTATTTTTATTATTTTTATTTATATTATTTTCGAATTTATTTTAAAAAATGGAAAAAGCTTGCGCTGACTTCATTGCGACGGAGTAATTCCTTGGCACCTTGAATGGGGAAGTTGGTTGTTGGACGTTGGAAACGAGGAAACCAGTTTGCTCTGCTTTTTGGAGTGTAATGGAGTACGATTTATGAACCAGTTTAAGACGCTTAACGTATTCCAAAGAGCTTTTGTAAGATTCCTTTACATGTAAGTCTTGCTGTCCAAGCTCTGCTTTGAATCGAAATTTTCGGACACCCATTTTTCCCCGTCTGTTAGTAAAAAAAAAGAAAAAAAAGTACTGGAATTTACGGCCCTGAGACAAGGAGAAGAACCTTCTGAACTAGATCGTAGGTCGCCTTGAAAAGTTCCTTCACCGATATGGATTTCCTTCCATAAATTGACAAGGGTGGTCGCTTGGCCCCATCAATTTCGGGACACACAACACATATGGCAAGGTATGTGTGTGTGCGTGCAGGTGCCGAAGAACCCTGAACGAACCACTTTGTAAAATGATCACTTGTCTTTCTCTCTCTCTCTCGGTCTTCCCTGCTTGCTCTCCTCTGATGGCTTTTGGCATTCCAGAGCTACCCCTCCACCTGACAGTGCAATTTTCTCCTTGGGCTTTTCCGCGAATCTTGGATTATTTCGCCAGACTCGGATAAACTCTCTCCTGTCGAAAATGCCGGTAATTCTTAGGGTAAATAAATTATATATAATATTAAAAATAATAAATAACAAACAATATAAAAATAATAATATTAAAAACGATTTTTAATTTTAATCTTAGGATAAATAATAACAATAAATAGTATTAAATACTATTTTAATTGTAATTTTGGTAAGCTTAGGTTAAATAGTAAAATAATAAATAATATAAAAAGCAATAATTTAATGGTAAGATGTGAGATGTAGAAGAATCTCCTTGATTCGCAGTTACCACTATGTTATGGCATGGAGAGATCCTAACCATTACCACAATGTTTTAGTCGTAGTTTTACAAAGGTCTGTAGTAAAGGATTTGCAAATTCTGGACACTTTTATTGTAATAGTACAAATTTATAACTGTAATTTACAATATTTTATTGGTACAATATTGTATTGTGAAATTACCAAGAATTTATTTAGAGTGTGCAGCGGGTCTACTAAGCTGGTGGATACAAAATTGCCAATGGAGAGTGAAACGAAGAAAATTCAGGGTAAAAAAGATAGGTCATAAAAAAGCAACTTTAATTCATTGGATTTATGTGGTCCGCATGGCAAACCATGGCGTCTTTTCGTGAGGATTGACTTGAACTTTGGGACGTTTGGGATTGACCCGGTATATAATAGCCCCAGAAGACCACCATGCAGAGCAACAGAGGATATCCGAAGAAGAATAACGAAGAGTAGAGAAAATCAAAAAGGAAGGGTTGTAAGAAGGATTTTCTTTATATATTGCTGCAAAGGTGCGAGTTTGCTCATTTCCACCTGCGAATCTTGACGAAGCCAAAGTATTAAGGGAAGCAAAAGGCGGAATTTCTGACATGTTTGGGGTCTTAAATCATCTTGCCATGTGATGAAATCGCAGCAGGGAGGCCTTCCCAACCTGATTGCTGCGGCTGTTCGAAGCGTCTCGAGCGCCAACGTAACAGTCGTCATAAATGTTGTTTTGTGGCTCTTACATTATCCGAAAGCAATTTTTATTTTTCGTACATGTAAAAGAAAATTAGGGAAGGAAGGTGTAAAAAAAAAATGGGGGGCGATGTTTCGCACCTTGGCCCGTGCTTTCCCAACGCAGCGGGACGTTTAACGCCGAGATTGAGATTCTACATTTTATAGCTTTATTCCGAAGCTCTCATCTATATACTCCTCGTCCACTCTTGCGGTTTTTTTTCTCCCTCACAAAAGTTATTTGCATACATATAAGATATAACGCGTCTCATACCCTCCCACGCCTTGCAGCTAATTCTGGATTGCGTCCAGAGTCAAACACCATCCGTATATTTAAAATCTTTTTCTTTTGAAACTTAAAATAAGAAACTTTGATTCGTTTGGGCGATAAAGCTTTCGTCCCAACACTGTAATTAGCCGCTAGCGCAAGATAATTGAATAAACGTTGTAAAGGGTTCATCATTTGGACCATGCTATTAGCGATTATCTTGCAAGTGAACCGTGTAATGGTAAATTAATTCCATTTCTTATTTACTTTTGTTTGGCTTTACCTTTATTTTTATTTATTTTTTCCCTGCGTGTCTATTTGTATGCAAAAGAATGCTTGATTGTTCTCAGTGAGCTCGAGAAGATTCCGTAACTCTTAAAAGCGCCACAGCTAGTCAAAAAAAATGTCCAGAAAAGCAGTTTCTATTCATAGGCTTCTTCCCCATGTGCGAAGGAGTGATTAAGCTATTAAAGAAATAAATTTCATAAAGTAAATTTATAAAAGGTCACGTGGCTGTCTGATGTTTCAGAAGTCTCACTATCCATGGTACCCGAACGCTTTGTTTACTGTTTTCAGCGTGGCAGTGCACAGCCGCCATGGTCAGGCCCGGCCGTAAGCCACGCCAGGCACCGGCCGTGACGTCATAACGCCATACATCTAGCATGCAATAACTCGTGAACACATTTCCTCGTTTTTGGGATCATCTAGACTACAATCTTCCACCAAAATTTTACTTGTGGTTTGGGTGGCTTTTTCTCTCCAAAGTTCGATTTCTTGAAAACCCGGGAGGGGGGGGGGGTCTATGCCAAAACCGTGAAATGGCGTTAGCGGGGGCATTGCGTTAGCCAAGAAAGAGCTTCTCAAGTCTCGGATAAGCTTTGAATTAGGTCTAATTGTTGTGTGTAGAGTCTTACAAGGGAAGAAGCAAGCTTCCGCTGATTACTAAGCGCCCCCCCTGCACGAAACGAGCCGGAACCAATGCAATCCGTTGCTTCTGTTGTTGAGTTTCCCAAGTCTCTTTCTTTTTTTTTCCTTGGATTACCTTACTTTATTTTGTTCATTTTTTTCACAGTTTGATTGAGGGGGAAGCGAATGAGTTCTTGCTGCCAAAAGCTGTTTCTCTGGAATTGCTGTCCTATTTAAATCTTTCTATGCAGTTCCTATATGAGATAAAGAGGGGGGCTGGGTTTCGATATGATGTGATGTGCAAGCGGGAAGATATCCCAAAAGCCGATACAGAAGAAACCGAAAAGGAAATAAAGAGGGAGGTTACTCTTCGTAATAGGGACTAAGCCGTGGTCACGCTTGTCTGTCTATGTCTGCTTATTCTCTTTTTTTCTAATTTTAATTCTTCAAATTGTATAACTGCGAACCTTTGACACGAGAGTCTTTGGCCTTTCTGAATTCTGATTGATGATTGACGGGTCAGTGGGCAAAAGCTGTAACCGATTCTCGTTCTCGGCCTGCTTATATACAGATAAAAAGAAAGCAAAAAGGGACCGAAAACGATTGGCATTTCTTATTACTGCAGTCTTTCGTATACCAATTTTTGACGAGACAACGACTTTTAGTGTTTAGCCCACCTACACAGTTTTGGCGCCAATGTAGTTATTGAATATATTTTTATATTTTTTAAAATTGTGAAGCAGTTATTGCTGTTTCAAACTCTATGGACTCTACGGAAGGAATTTCTCGGTGTACAAATTTGGGAAGCATGGGAATATCCCGTAGTGAGTCGGAGGGTTTTAAAAAGACTTTTCAATCGCTTTTTTTTCACTTAATAAAAGCGATTTGATACGCCTGGCGTTGAAAGTTTACATAGGGCTGGGCGCTGCTTTTGGGGAGAATTACTGCAAAAAAAAATTGGGGAAAAAATAGGGAAAATAAACTGATAGAATTTTTCTAAAACCACGCAGGCCAAGGCAAGAGGTCCCCTGCATTTTTAAATGATGGATCGGATAGAGATTGAGGTGTAGGGGACAAGTCTGGTGAGTTTAGTGAAGGGATTGATGGATGGATTCGGGATTTTTGATGGATGCAGAATACTCAAAATCGATCGGATACAAGCCTTAGTTGCTGAAGCGTGGTACATTCTCAATGTATTGCGTGTGGGATTTTTTGGTGTCGTTTTTGTTGTTTCCTTGTTTCCCTGTTTGGTTCGATCAAGAGATGTCATGGATCCGAAAAATACAAAAAAAATAAAAAAAACAGTGACCTGAGCGTTTCTAGCTACGGTCGTCTGGGAATTGAAAAATTGAAAAATTTCATGCATGCAAGTGAAGGCAATAAGTCATGCGTTGGTTTACGCCAACCGTCGCTCATGTGTTGTAACACAATTTTATTTCTCTCCGAAAAGCGTCGTAAAAGAGCTCTGGAACATGACTTGGAAACTCACCGCAAAGACACAAAGAACCCAAAGCGGCATGTTTTTATTTATTTTTATATTTATTTCTTTTGGCTGGCGATCTTAAACGTACCGGGGCACGTCATTGGGCCCATTAACTGTCGCACCCAATGACGGAGATTCCGAACGCAAATAAATAAGCGACTTTGCGGAAGGAGAAGAAGAGTTTGGGGTCTATAATCTGATAGTCAGGAACTCGCGTGGGAGAAAAGTACGAAGAAGCTGCATTTCTATTACTAGTTATCGCATAGAGTGAGTGTATGCAGTACTTACTGCCGTTGGGGTCGTTGTCTTCGTGCCTTTTTAAGGATCTTGGATCTATTAGGGAGTCGCGAAGGAACAGGAATCCGGGAATCGTGTTTTTCGTCGAAGTTTGACCAGAATCTTCGCACATAATCCTTCACTCGAGGCCACTGGTGCTTGAGCAGGACTGTGGAAAGTTCTTAAATATCCTTTCAAAATTTTTGGACTGTAAAAAAAGGTTCAATTTTACCTAGAAATAAGGCGATTACTGGTATCAAGATGTTCCTGGGGCAAAATGTGCCGTTTGTTCGAAAACTGGCCAACCCTTTTAGCCAATTGACTACAAGATTGTATTTCAATTTTCCTTGAACACGCATATGGATTCTACAGTAATGAACGTGTTTTTCGTTTTTAATTAATCTAATTGTGAAAGAGTTTTGATTTGAATTTTCCATGAAAAATTATAGTTATATACATTAGCCCAAATTTCCCCTCCAAACTAGAGTGGATTCGCGATTCAAGTGATGGATTGATTGATTTTGTGGATTCAAGTAATGAGTTCATGTGCTTTTACGAAATTTTAAATGCAATTTAGTGACTTGTCCAATTTTTCTTTTTAGCTCATTAAATGTATGTAACTTTGATTGGCAATTGGGCTTTCCAAGAAAAGCATCGATGAACGATGACAGTCGAAAAGAGATGGAAAAAAAATAAAAGGCAGCCGGTTTTTAGATTTTTCCAAGCCCGGTAGCCTGGTTTTTCTGCTTTTGGGTGGATGTGTGTGTGACAAGTCGCTCGCATTTGGAGGAGGTTAAAGGAAGCTCATTAACCCAATAGGTGCCCAATAGGCGCTGTTTCGTGTCCTCGCCAGTACAAAGTTTGAATACAGGTTCTTTTTCAAAGTTTTTCCTAAAAATTCTTCGAACAGACGATTTTGGACAGTGCTTGGCCAAAATCTCGAAAAAAATTTCAAAAAGACGATAATTTGGAAAATTGTCCTTTAAAAAATAGGCAAGTTTCCGAAACATTCTTCTAAAAGAATATTTTGGGCTTAATTTGACCGAAAATTCGAAAACTTTCTTCAAAATTACGATCATTTCTAAAATTTGCAAAATTTCTTTAAGGAATATTTTCAAAATTTTCGAAAAATTCTCGAAAAAGACGAGTTTTAGCCTTATTTGGCTGTAAATTTGCAAAATTCTTCAAAAAGATGATAATTTCGACAATTTGGAAAATTAAAAAAAAATTTAAAAAATTTCGATTCGTCATTTTGACGAATTCTTCGAAGTAAGTTTATCCTTCCTTTGACGAATTCAAAATTTTGAAAAGTTTCGAAAAATTCAATGTATAGTGTTTTAGTGTATATTTTGTACTTTCGCAGAATTTTGCCGTAATTCGTCACCTGGAATACCACCTCTTGATCCCTATACCCCCCACCATCACCTCTAACCAGGTCTGGGGGTAACAACCTAGGATAAAAGCGTTAGTAGGCCTATATTACTGTGTTAAAACGGGAGAAGGGGAAAAATGGCCTGGTGCGTTTGGTGCAGTATTACTGTGCTTTTTGGCTTATGATTGAAGTTAGTGTCGCAGCGGGGAGCATGCGCTCAATTCAGCCTCCTATTCCTTTTTTTTCTTCTTTTTTTTCGCTTTCCAAAAAGGGGATGAGCGGTTTTTAGGCCCAAATGTAATAGATTCGACAGCTGTCGATTTTTTAACGTTAGTAGTACTTTCTCTTTCATTCTTTACTAGGGGAAAATGGCCTTAAAGTGACTCTGAACAGTGCTAAGATCGAGTAGGTTACATTAGGAAAAACGTGAGTTCTTTTTGGGGGGAGTTGGGATAATAGCTACTTTTTCCCTTAACGCTCGTTTTTATTCAGCTAAAACCACAATACTTTCCCTATCCCTTTTACCACGTAAGATAAATGCGCTTGACAAGCCCCCAAAACTCATCTTCCCTCGTTACGGTGAACTCTATTATCCATCTCAAAGCCATGTCACTCGCATTTATAGTCTCTCGCTCTTTAGAACGAAGTAAAAATGGGTAAAAAAAAGTTTTTTGGCCGAAAATCCACTTTTTCAACTTTTTTCCCCGAGAAAAAGGGGAAGACCACCGGAAACCTTGAGTAAATAGTCTGTCATTAATAGCGGAATCGTGCTCGACTTTTTTCTCTCGAGTCTCCCCTTTTTCTTAAGAAAAAAAGACAGAAAAACTTCAAAGGCAAGTCCACATTACTCTGAATCATATAATAGCCCGTGTAGCTTTAGCAGCCATAGGAGAAGGAGCGTCTTTTAGAATCCGCGGGAAAAAAAGAGAAAAGCTGGGAGAAAATAAATAAAATAAAAGCAGGAAGACGCTTCGAGTGGAGCTTATGGGGCTGTGTGAGGCATGGCCCAGATTATAATATACCCGTCGTGATTCACCTAATATGCAGTCTCGCCCTAAACATGCCGAAAAACATGCCGAAGGAAGAAGAGGAACAAGTCGTGCTTCCCTGGGCTCCTCCCCCTCCTGCTCTCCAACCTTATTTTTTGGCGATCTTTTTGAGCCAAAAAAGGAAGACTTGTAAAGAAAAAAATCCAACAAAACAACAAAAGAACTAGCAGTTATTTAAGAAAGTGTGGTTCAAAAAGAGTACAGGCCCCGCCCAACTAATCTTTGGGTTTCGGCAGGGAGAGCAACGGAGATCCGATCCTGCGTCGTCCTTATGATTGAGTTCGGTGATTATTAAGGCAACTTGTGAATGCAGCTCGCGTTTTCTAAATACCGAATAGAAACATCCATTAGATTGAAGTTTTTTTCTCTGCCTTTTCTTGCTTCTTTTTGTGTATTTTTTGGTGTTTTCTGTTTACGTTTTGTTTTCTTTGCCCCGTTGTATAATTTTTAGAATTTTTAAAAAAAAGACAGAAAAAATCCCAACCATTGTCTGACTAACTTACAGCTTAATTATTGCCGTTCGGTGGGAGCGCCAGGAAAACTTGGTCGGAACAAACTGCAGAAGCCTTATATGAAAACTGGATGATGAACATCACGAGCAAGCCCGGTGACATGTATACAAGGCTCGAGAGGCAGCTCTACAATAGAATATTACCTGCTCGAGAGGTCTGCAAGACGGCAACTGTACTTTTCTAACGTCCTTCTACTGTTCCTTACTCTTTTTTTGGAATTACCGTGTTGGATTTGGACCCAAAGTGGGGAGATTCATATGCAAGTCTGGTAAGAAGCGTGTCATTTGGTTTTTCTGCTCCTCGAAAGCCAGCTTCTCTTTCTTGAAGAAGTTAAAGTAAACCTTCCTTGGTTTGAAACCGAGGCTTTAACAGTTATAGTGTTGCGCAAAGGGTTGTAATGCCGAATGCATGTGTTAAAGTTGAAATGCAGTCGTTAACCGCATTTAAAAGATCGTTGGAGTTGGAGGAAAGAAGGGAAGGGTTGCTTTTGGACCAGAGATCATTAGCACAACATATTTAATGTTAACTCCTTTTTCTTTTTATTTCTTTTAATTTTTTATTCCATTTTTTAATTTTCATTTTTTAAAAGCTTCTGGGACTTTTTATGAGGCGACCTTATATATGTCCATATGTGCCAAACGTCTCCAGCGGCCTAATTATAGCGATCATGGCGCGTATTCTATTTTTGGGGGGGGGGGGGGGNAGGACTACTAAGTGACCGCCCTAACAGGTTTATTTGGAGCGGAGCAATTTCTTCGAAGTGAGAAGAGGCCCCTCTTGTTCTTTTTTTCCGAATTTTAATAATTTTATTTTTTTTTAAGGAAAGGTTTTTATTGTCAGAGCTGGTCATTTGATTAGCTAAAGAATGCGAGAGAAAAGTTTCCTTTTCGGCGCGGAAACGAGCCAAAATTATGCTTTGCGCATAAAGAGAGACACATACTCGTGCCGTTTTGTTAATGGACGCCATTAAGTTAGGTAGTAATTAGACAAGCATGAAGTTTAGCTGGTGGTTTTGTTTATCCCTCTTCTGCTCTTCCTCGACTCTTCGGTGGACCGAAATCCCATGGAATACCTTTATAATAAGAAGAAAATTTTGTCGAGGACTTGAGCGAGCAAGAGAGAGAGGAGAGAGAGGAGAGAGAGAGGAGAGATAGAGAGAGAAGGTCGTTAGGAAGTTTTTAATGAGGTTGCCACTTGCAAACGCTGCACCAAGTATGACGTGATATATACCAAGAAAGTGCCGTGCGACTGGGCTTAATCACTGTAGACGAAAATGACGTCTTTAAGCCCTTTCGTGTGTGCAATAGTTAGATCTAATCAAGGTGGCTTGGCGTGGCGGGTTCCTCTCACAAACCAGCGCGGCACTCCACACAACAGCAGCCCGCCAGCCCGCGAACTATATGGTAATTATTCCATTATGTCCTATTTTATTGCCGTTTGGAGATATAAAAACCAGATGCGCTGGACTGATAAATTGGGGAGATTGTTACGCTTTCTTCCTCTGGGCTTTTTTTCCCCGAGCGCCTAATTAAAGCTCTAGCGAGATCTAAAAGCTCTCTAACATTTCAATTGTTTAGAAAGAAGACCCCCCCCCTTCCTTAATTGTCATTTCTTTTACGACCTCGTTACGACCTCGTTACAACCACTAAAAAAATTTTTTTTTTCTTCTGTCGCCCTCTTTGATTATTGTAACGTTTGTTCCTCCTTGGGAGATGCTTGAACTTTTGCAGACAGTTTTACTAATTTTAGTAAAATTTTAGTCATTTTAGTAAATATAGTAACAGTAGCATAGTAAATAGTAAGTAGTACTATAGAAAATAGTAATTTTTAAAAGAAATGCTTGAAAATCTCGTTGGAATCGCGAATCGCGAACTTTGTCAGAAGAAATGGTGTAATTTTAGTAATTTAAAAAAAAATCTCGTTGGAATCGCGACGGATTTCCGTAAAAATTAGACGGACACGACTCTCGGGAAAGGCGATACAGGGGTACGGGGTCGTCGTTTACGGTTTAGAGCATTATAGGGCACGGTTTTTAGGGTTCGTATGCTTTGGCTTTTGAAAAGTTCAAAGTTTGAGAACCATTGTACCGCCAGCCACTTGACTAATGATTGTGTGCACGGAAAGCAATTGTCTGCCACCGGATTCACATTCTTCTCCCAAAATGGTTGACACCCAGAGCTTGCAGCCCCATTATTACTGGGTATACACAGCGTTTTTGCTCGCTTTCCAGTCGCTCACACACTCATACACACGTATAAGATACAGAATACACATACAGCCAGGGTTTACCAGGGTGGATCTCCCTTATCCTTCCCCACATGATGGTGTCGGTTTTTCCTTTTCCTTGATAGTTTAGCTGAGCTATTATGTTGAATCGCCCCCAAAACCGAAAAATCCATTAGCTCGTTTCCTCATATCCCAGGTGATATGATCCGGCCCCTTTTAGCGATTTGTTTGGCGGTTTGGGGGGGTTCCAGACAGAAATTTCCACGAGTTTTAACACAACTGCGAATGTGATGCAGCAGAAAGCTTCCAATTGCTGCAAGAGGGGGGTCTTGGTATGGTCAAATGTCTGCTGGGTTTGTCTATCGCACCCAAGGAAGTCGAGATGAAAAATTGTTGCAACGCTTTTGTGTATCTTGGGGGTTTTACTCGCCTTCCATGACTTTGTTATACATACAAGTATTAGGGGAAGAGATTTGATGAGGAAATAACAAGCGAGCTGAGTCATGGTACAACGTTCCACTTCCTACCGAAATTCTGTATTCTGTTACAGTATTGATAAGGTCAGAGCAAAGGACCCGTTGGTGGAATTAGCATTAGCGGAATGATTTCTTCCGTGCCGATGACAAATTCTCGGGGTTTGGTGCATGAAAGCGCAGTTCCTGTCCCAAAGCAGTGTCCAGGTCCAGTGTCCCCAATGTGGCACCAATGCATCAAAGTACTAGCAGGGTTTGGTACTATTAAACTCTAAAAATCTCAAAAGAAATCTACATTTTTGTAATTTTTGGGGGGGAGTTTTGAGAAGCAAATCAGTGAGTCAAATGGGTTTGGGAGGCCAAAGCGAATTTGGTTGACTTGGAATGTTTCTGGAGGAAAAGGTGCGTGTTGCTCCGATTAATTTATGTATACCTGGGTACCGGCATTGTGTGTTAATAGAACCGAGTGTCATACGGAGAGATATAAGCACGACAAGGATTTAAGAGAGCTAATGATGGCGGGGGGCTCTTGAGGGTGTCTTTTGGACTGGGATGCTTTAGAAAAGCCTGCTTAATATAATGCCCGCTGTACCATTAGACGCATTTATGTGGAGCACCGCGGGGACGGTTCTCACTTTGGTCCTGATCATCCCAAGGAAATCCCATAGAGCATGCTCTCAGGTGTGACTTTTAGGTCTTTTGGGAGACGCTATCAGCTTTTCCGGCTGATATGAAAGAGACCCGCGTGTCATCGTAAATATGCTTGGACGATGACAAGAAGACCGAGAATAAGAATAAAAAATGCTAAAAAGAAGTGAAGAAATTATAAGTCCAGATGGGTCAGTGAGATTAACTGGTGGTTGAACTGTATTCTCGTTAGGCTGCGTCGAATTCTCTCGACGACAGAGATAAACCTACTGTAAATGTCGTATCTACATCCCGACTTTTGCACATGTCACCTGTAATTTCCTGGGGGAAGAATCAAAACAAGAAAGGACAGGAAGAATGACTGGGTAGGACTTTTTTTTTTATATCATTTAGCTTCTCGCGTTTCGGTTCGGGACTGTAATGTATAAGCTGCTTGTCCTGCTTGAGAACATGAGTCCTGGCAAGTTTAGCATAAGTGTGTAATCCATGCAGGTTAATGGACATTAACAGTCATGTGGAAGTCGTGATGACCGTGTAAATGGGGGCGAAGAGTTTTACTATTATAGCGGAATCTTTTGAAGAGTGCAAAGAGAGAGAGAGCGAGTTGCATGAATGCTGGGAAAGGTAAAGGATATTTTTCTTTTGCCTAATGCTGATTGCAATGCTTAGTTGGACCTGGCTCTTATGGTTGGACTTTTTAGTTTCGTATTAACATGTATAAATTTGGAAGGGGCAAGGAGGATCTTCCTCTGGAGGATCTTTGCTAGGATCGGTCCGTTTTTCTTTTTACCCGAGATGCAGATTCCTCGAGTCATTAACATGCGAGGCAAGGTGAAGCTGACGTGGCTCTTTCTGACGTTCTGGCTAGATTATGACCTGACACTGGCTAATTACATAGCTAGAAAACTTTTGCTTAGCCATAAACTTGTTTGGCAATTAAAAACTACATGCGCGCAAAGAGAAATTGGATTGGCTCAATAGAGTAGGTACACAGTATATTGTACACATAATGTGTGTAACAACTCGGGTATGAGAGAGTTCCTAAAATATATGCAGGGTTAATAAGAAAAATCCGCTGCATTAAGTCTGCAATTTATTTGTTTAATATGAATCCATGACGAGCCCTTAACAAAGCGACTAATGTAAACGCGCCTTACCTAACAAGTGAAGCGGCGCAGCTTGGGTTGCGTGGTCGTTCATAGGCTTCCTATTCGTGGCGTCCGCCGCTTTTGTCAAAGGATAAGCGTCTTAACTTGCTGAATTTCTGCTTAAATAGTGCTGTCTTAAAAGTACCTGCCTTAAAATCTTTACCTAGTGTTTTAGTGATAAAGTGTAACAAATTTTTGGAATTGCAAGTGATATTCATACATTTTTAGTCGCTTTTAAGTCTTTTAGAAAAACGTTCGATTTTGGAGACCGGCGTCCCCAACGGCTGCAAAATGGCGTCACGCCCAGTTTGGGCATCTTGTGCTCTATTTTTGTTCTGAATTTCTCCAAATTATGCAGGTATTTCGATCTTAAAACCACGTAATACTATTCTTGTTTCAGATGTGATAAAACCCTTGAAAACCTGAGCTTTAAACCCAAAATGTACAAGTTTAGAACCGTTATTATGAAAAAAAACGTTCGATTTTGCCAGGCCACCATAACAGCGTTAAGTTCAGCAGTTTCTAGCAGTAAATTTGGCAGAATATGAAGGTTTTGAGGAAAACTTCTGCTTGTCTACAGAGCCTAAAGAATTTTCAAAGTTTTGAAGCCTGGTATACTGTACAAATGTTCCATGGTTCAAACCACTAAACCAACTTTTCTCTTCTTCAGATCACCCCGCTTTCCTTCGTGGCCCATTTTCTAAGGAAGGAGAAGCTATAGCTACAAACTTTGTCGGGACAAGATCAAAACGTCTTGTAAAACCAAGAGGATCTTGTAAGTGAACAATTCTGCTTATATCGGTAGTTGAACCTAGTTAGAATGCGTTGGTTTGGGGGTCTTTAGACACTTTCGGTAAACAGAGAGCTTCATAATGGGACCTTTTATGAGTCTGAACCTGTTATTATCGCTCTTGGTATATATACTCCCTATGTGTGAGTGATTTTGACCCTCAAGCGTTTCTAGAAGCTGCAGGTTGGCACCCTTTTCTTTTCCTATGGGAAAAGGCAAACGCTTTTCAGAAAATGGATCCGGGAAATCTTGTAGTTAAGGCGGCTTTAGCAAACCGATTGACCCCATATCTTCCAAGCGAGCAAATACGCCAAATGAGCCCATCTCACAAGAAAACCCTTTGCCTCGAGGTATCATATAGTTTAGGAGGAGATACCCATGTGTTGCTAAAAAATAAAAAACAACTTGAAATGAAAACCTGCAACTCCAAATTTGCCAGGGGATGGATTAAAATGAGATGAAGTATCTCTCTCTCCCTCTCTCTTTCGCGTTGCTGTGCTGCAGACTTTCAAGGGCTCATTTCTTGTACTCAAATTCGAGCATACAATTTACGACCTGCACGTGAGCCTCATAAATTGAGTCCAGATGACCTATTGTTTGCTCTTGCCCAAAACTTAAAAACTTTGTCTTAAAAAAAATCCGAGCGTATTGTAGCGAGGTCTTCATTACAAATTTCTCAAAAGGCTGTCTGCTCTCTCTCATTCGCCTGTCTGCTAGAAACAAGTGATGCTTTCTATCCTTCTCAGAAGAATCGCACAATTTGTAATCCCCATATGTGAAAGGCCTATTATAATCTAACATATACCAAATTATAGAAAATTTCACAAAATATAAAAAATGATAAAATATATAAAATAACATTTAACATTTTTCGTCTTTTTTGGAGAGTGTTTTCTAGTTTTCTGCTTCTTTTTGGCGCCAAAAATCGTCTTTTTGAAGGATTTTTCGGCTTCAAGTGTTCGTCTTTTTCGAAAAAGTTTTCGAGTTTACTGCTTCAAAAGTATTCCAAAACGAACGAAAAAATTGCTGTCAAAATCCTCATTGAACTGTTCTAGGAATGCATTCCATGGTGAAGCATTTATTAGGACATCAGCTAAGCAAGTTTAATAGCTTAATTTCGGCATAAAAAACGACAAAAGGAGAGCTGGGGAACTCCACAGGAGCTCTTTTGTTTTCTTTACTTCGCCCATCCCGTAGCATCCACATATATACTCTCCCTGAGCCGCTGCGCGAAGAAGCGTTTTTCCACGGACCCGGCAGGATTTTAAATGGTCCCTCAATTTTGAGATTACAGCATGCTATATGCAGATTAACTTTTTAGCCCATTAACGGGTAGTAAGAAACCCCAAAAGTTGCGCGTGGGTCTTATTGTCCTGAGAAGGAAATCCTGCTGAGACCCATTAACATTAAATATGACTTGTCAACGAAAACTGCGTGCGGAGGACGTGAATGCCCTATAGTTTCTCATGGCTTCTAAACACCACCAAAAAACAGCATCTCAATAAAAAAAGGAGACGAAAAAAGAAATTAAACCGTTTTGGTTTGGTTCAAAGAAGCTAAGGGGAGTATATCGGCACTTTGGTGAGCCAATTAATCAGTTTACGAGTCTTGCATGTTTTAATCCAGGGCCCCGTAGCGGTAAAGATTGTTTGTTGTTTCTTTTTATGCGCTGAAGAACCCCAAATCTGTTCCAGTATACGAGTCTTCCAGCATGCTGCATTTTAGGGAAGTTGAGCAAGTGCAGATGTAAAGCAGGGCAAGATTGCATGCAAACACAGCAGATGTGAACCCTGAATAGCAGGAGAAAGCGGGATATACGTTTTTATAGGTTTGAGAAAAGATCGTTATTAGGTTAAGAAATATGTTACTTTTAGAAGAGCTAAAGAAGCTTCCCGAAGATGAGAGAACACAATTTTCCTCCAAAGCTTCTTCTTTTTTTTAATCCTGGTTATCTTGTATGGGTATTTATTGGATCCTTGAGGGGAAATACTGTACTCTTAAAGGGGAAAACGTCGCAAAGAAAAGAAAAGAGTTTAATAAAGCACACCTGAGGACGGAGAGCGTCTAATTAGAGCTTTTCCACCTGTGCAGTTTGTGAGCCCCTGTGAAAAGTCAACACAGCAAGTCACTGCCTTGGCTGAGGCTACCGGGAAAACGTCCCAGTCATCATACGTGATGGTTTGACAGGATTTCTCGAGAAAAAAAGATCTCTACTTGACGATAAGAATAAGGTTGGTATTTTTTTCTTTGGCTGGAAGATGTCATTTTCTTCCAACTTCTTCCCAGCTGCTGAAATTCAATTATACAATAGAGAG
This sequence comes from Lepidurus apus apus, assembly GCA_022832285.1. NCBI lineage: Eukaryota > Metazoa > Arthropoda > Branchiopoda > Notostraca > Triopsidae > Lepidurus > Lepidurus apus. The sequence continues at coordinate 86,625 of JAGJRO010000091.1, forward strand.
AGAGAGTTGGAGTTATAGGCCTTGTTGATTTAGCCTGATTTGTACTTTTTTTTATTACATATCCATAAAACTACCCAATTAAAACAACAGATAATACTACTAATACTTTTAATTACAATAGTATCATTTAGACGCATTTTAATTTTTTAAGCTGTTTTCGAGACATTTTGTTCCGAAAGTATGAAGATTTGATTTGGGACAGTGCTGCTACAGCGAAGTGTGGTGGCAAGTTGTACTTTTCAGAAGCAAAACAAGCTGGCAATGAGCTATTTATTTCTTTTCTTAATTTCTTACGCAATGCTTTCGCACAAAAATAACAAACATCAGTGCCATCTGTGACCCATTCCATTCCCATCAATAAGCTAAGGTATAGGGGAGACTTAATACTCCTAATAATAATACATTTTGTTTAGCCTCATTTTAAGTTTTAATGGTGTTCATAATCATCGTAAAAATAGCCTTTTTCTTCCTAAAATATTCCGTGAAAGTCTCGTAGATATTTTTTAAAAAAATCTAAGAATAGTAAAATATTAATTTATAATAATAATAATAATATTAAAAAAACACTATATTAAATTGGATTCTTTGATTATTAGATTAAATATTTTTATAAAATAATATTTAAAAAAATTGAGAATAGTAATCATTTTAACCTCAATTTCATTTCCGCCTAAAAAAATCCATAAAAGCCTCGAGTTCCGATAATAATCATAATTCTTTTAATAATAGCGCTTTTTTCTAGCAATGTAATAATAGACTTTGTGAATTCCAGGAATAACGGTAGCGATTGTTGAAGGCATCTGTCCTGTCAACTCTTCAAATCATGTGTGGTCTTATGAATGGGAGATTAAAGTTGGGGTTGATCCAAGAACACAGCATCTCTTTTAAGAACCCTCCCAAAGTCGAAATAAAACTAAAATAAGGAATCATAAAAGAATGGAAAAAAATAGGAAAGGTCTTTTTGGTGGGAGCATATGCTTCCAATTCTATTGTGTATGCTGTTATATTTCTGGGTCGACTCCATAAACCTTTGACCTTGGCATAAGTATACGCTTTTCCCTTTCGCCTTTTGGTGAATCCATGCATGCAGTGTGTGTATGTAAAAATTCCTACCCTCTTGAACCTAGTGAACGATTTGGAGCTAAAAGCTCATCATCATCTCATCTGCCTTTTGTCAGGGCCACAGGAACTGTCGTGAAAGTTTACCAAGTTCCAGTTTAGGGTAACTTTTTGGCCCTGGTTTCCTTTAAAATAAAAATAAATAAATGCTCCTTTTTTCCTAGGGACTTTTTGGCAGCGAGTGGGCGTGATCCGTTTTACTTTACTTTTCTCTCTTTTTTCGAAAATGATGTCGTTTTCTACAGCCAAAAACTTGTATTGTTATAAAAGCGGGTTTTTAAGGCGGGTGGAGAAGACGGAATGGAATGACAACAACGAGTTTCGTTTCGTTTTTCTTTTTTTTTCTTTACTGGCCCCACAAGTCCACTCACGCGATGGGATTAGACAACATTTTATGCATTCAAGGAATCCTGTAGCAAAATCTTTACAGTAATAACAAAAGCACTAGAAAAACAAGGCGAAAAATACTGGCCGCTGACCAAATGTGTTACTGTCCGTCTCATTTTACTCTTAAGATCTGTTTCTCTTTAAATTCTGAATTGCTCTAACTTTACATTAGCACCAAAGTCCAATGCGCTTGACTCGTAATTCCTCTTTGTTTAACCTTTTATGTCTCTATTGTATTTTATTTTATTTATTTAGAGAAGATTGGAAGCGAAAGATAAATCGAATCGAATCAACTGCGCATGGTAAGGTCCAAAGGTGCTGCGCTCAGCTCTTCTTTCAAGACAGGGTGGAGTCCGTGTTGATCCAAATCTTCATCTTCCTCCGAAGAGTGGAGGAAGTCGCGCGCGGTAAGGACGCGAGCTTGGGCCCGGACGCACAATTTGGATTTGCGCGAAAGGTCGATGGGCGTGTCCTGTTCGGGGACATCTTGGCCCAGGTGCTGCCCGTCCTCTTCTTCGGGTTCATCTCGGTCGTCTTCGACGCTGGTTCGGTGATGGGAGGAGACTGGCGGACTGTAGAGCCGCGGATGGTGCGAGAGGATGTGGTAATAAGGGTGTGTAGAGGGCAGTGGCAACGGCGGATGCACTGAAGAAGGATGAGATGAGGGGGAATCGCCGAAGTCGCGGTCGCTGTGACTCGACTCGGGGGAAGGTTGTGTGTACTGGAAGCTGCTGGTACTGCCGATGGCGAGTAAACCCGCTTTGGGTGACACCGGATGATGAAGATGGCTCAACTTCTCCCGTTTGATGGGTCGGATGAGCGGATGATCTACGTCGTGGTCCGGGGACGGCGCGCTGGTTAGAGGCGGGGGCGGGGGCGTGAGCGACGTATCGGAGATGGATCGTTTGCTCTTGCTCGGCGGCTGATTCGCCTGATTAAGCGAGGAAGAGTCGCGAGAGGAAGAGCCGGGTGAACTGAGGGTCGGCGAAGGAGCCAATTTCCCGTTACGCGGGAGCATGAGGAAAGAGGTCGGAGTATCGTCGTTGGGCTCGGATTTGGTTTGAGACCCGGCTGGGCTCGGGCTGTTAGTGTGGTACAGATGGCTGGAATCCATAGAGAGGCCCGTTTGTTCTTGTAACAGGCAGTGGATCTTGAACCAGTTGGAGCGGCGACCGTAGCGAGAACCGCTCTTGGACATGCCCACTAAAAGGCACTTGCGCAGGCGACAGGCCTTGCAGGAAGTGCGGTTTTTCTTGTCGATCACGCAGTTGCCGCCGTGTTTGCATTCCTGGATGGCGGAGACGTTACTGTATGTCCGGCCGAAGAATGACTGTTGAAATAGTTTGAAAAAAAAGAGGAATTTAGATATTTGATCTAGAACTTTCCGTTAATTAGAAAAGAAATTGGTTTACAAAGTTATAATCAGACATTTCTGCTGAGATGAGTTACATAATTACTTAACAAGGGAATTTAGTCTATTTTTGTTACTTATAGATTTCTTTATAATTATTTGCGAAAGTATCGGGTACGGGATGATGAACTACGCTGTCAATTCACTACAGGCCAAATTTCAGCACCCTTCAAAGCCTTGACAAGTCTAGCATCGACAAGTCAGTACTTCGACAAGTCACTACAACGACAATTCACAACAAATACAATTCACTACAAATTCAATTCACTACAAATGGCATGCCATCTAGAACTAGACAAGGTTAGGTTAAAAATCACGTGATACTGTGTAGCTCTAGCTGGCATGCCATTGTAGTGAATTGTCAATGCTTAATGAAGGGTGCTGAAAGTTGGCCTGTAGGGAATTGGCATTTAGTGAATCATCTCTTACCCAAAATAACTTAACTCTGAGAATTGAAATTTACATAAATTTCTGCAAGGATGGTTTGCCCTGTTCTAAAATCCTTTGAATAATTTCTTGAAAAAATAAATTTAGTACAATTCTATGATTGATTTAATCGCGAAAGTTAATTAATTCAGGTCGTTTAGTTTAACGTAAATTTCGTAACACTTTATTCACGGAAATTTCCATCATTTGCTGTGTATATGATATAGATGTATATAGTTCCATAATTTAAATAACTTTTCGTTAATTAGAAAAGGAATTGGTTTCCAAAGTTACAGTCACAGAAACTTCTGCTAAATATTGCTAAATAATGTTAAATAATTAAATAGTTCAAAGTTAAATAATTTTTTAACAAGGGAAATATAGTCTATTTTTATTCCATATATTTTTTATACATATTTGCGAAAATAAACTAACTCCGACTAACTCATTTAAATAGTTTCTCAAAGAAGGAATTTTAATACACTGTTACTGTCCATTTGTCTAAGAAAGATTAACGAATGCCGAGCATGTAAGTGCACAGAAATTTCCGCAATAATACTTTACATAGTATGGCGGGGCTATTAGTTTGTTTTGTTCTTTTGAAGAAGAGACGAGCTTTTAAAGGAAGAGACAGATATGGGCAAAACAGATGAATGGACTTACTTTGCAACCTTCGCATGTAAAAGCGCCAAAGTGGAACCCTGCAGCTGGCTCGCCACATACTTTGCATTTCTGGTTCATCTAGATTACAAAAGAAGACGGAGAAAAAAAGGAAAAGAAAAAATAAGTAATTAGGTCTGAGGTACCTTGTTATTGCGAGTTCTTCTCCCCTTTAAATGGAAAAAGGAAGGATAAACCATGATAAGGAGAAGTACAACACGTAGATGGGAATTGGGAAGGAAGACCTCGCTCTAGTTTAAACCATATCCATCTATCTGTGTCGTCGTGAATGAGGAGGCACCGTTTTTGGTCTTGTTGTCATGTCTGGAAAGGTTTAAAACATTTTTTGGGCTTTTTTTTTTTACAAAGCGCCGATTCCAAACGTCTTAGAAAGTTTCCGAGCGCGGTTCCGTCCCTTGTGTTGTTTGTCGTAAAAAGGAAAACCGTTGTCATCTTCTTTACCATGGCATGTAAACTGGGGAAACGTGAACGTGAGAAAGTGTATCAAGTACACACATCACATGTAAATGCGACAAGGATTGGGCGTCTTACTCATTTCTTTTGCCAAGTGGAGGAATCGAGTTTCACTTTTTTCCCTTTCGTAGGACTTTTGCTACCTTATATTGTTGTCACCTTGGCGTGACAAGTCGGCTCGCTCCCTTTTAATAGCAAATAATGCCACGTGGAAGACGGTTTCGCCTTTGTCGCTTTGTTGATTGTTTAATTTATAGCGGAACAATCAGGCCAGAACGTCATCCTGTGTGTCTTGAAATAGGCTACTAAGCTCATGCATCGTACGTGTCACTTTCTCCCAGCCATTCTCGATTTGACCTCTTTTTTTTAACTCTTTTCTTCTTAAACAAACAGTGCTTGTCAATTTAAAATTACTAAATAAATTCCATACATTTAAGAATTCAATTATATCGTTTCCGAATTGATCTAAGAATCAAGTATATAGTTAAATTTCTTTTAAAATTTTGGTTTAAAGTTTTGTTTTAAAGTTGATGCATTCTATTAGGGGTATGACGTCAGGGCCATCTTTTGACAAAAATGATCATGATCAACTACTCAGTGTGGAACAAAAAGCCTTCTGAAATGCAATTACATAAACTGTTTGCTAGGTCTAGTTTAGGAAACTTGGACTCCTTTGAATACTATTTCGAATACTTTGAGAAGCTTTTTGCCATTAGAAAGGAATTTGGGAATTAGAAAGAACGCTCCAGAAATCGTGCTAGAGCTGTTGAGAAGATTGACTAGAAAACATGTATATGTATACAAAAAAAGGAAAGACTTGTTGTCTATCATATGTCACTCGACTTGAAGAACAGGAAATCCCTGAGTTATCGTGCAAATGAGGGCTTGGAAAAACCAGTCGGAAGTGTTCAAGTGACAAAATTGGTTTAGTTCAACTTGCGACAATGTTATCATGGGGCTAACCTGATAAACCGCCGAGTCCGTTCTAAGAAACGTAAGGAAAGAGACAAAAAATAAGCAGAAGAAAATGTCAGCCCCAACAGGTTTTTCACTTCAGGACTTGTCAACCCTTACGAACCGGAATCAGGCTTGGTTGAATTACTAGGTTTCTTCTTTTACGGGGTTTAGAAGATGTGAGTTACAGTAATTCCCTTTCTATGCGATGGGTTGCCCTTCTTTACAGTACTTTTTTTAATATCAAAAAACGAGACAGAAAAAAGGATTGGGATTGAGTGCCGAAGTTTTGCTCTACAGCACCTTTTCTTTAATATAGAATGCCCCATCTTTTTTTCCCAGCAGAACGTACATACCACATCGTAAATCCTCAACCTTGAAGGAAAACCGTGTGCCTGTGAATATGAATACTAATAACGACTTTTTCGCTAAGAAGTCCGAAAGCGAAAGTTTCTAGGGATTGACAATGGAAATCAAAACTTGACATAAAAAGGATATACCAATTCGCCTTGACAATTTGAGGAAATTGAAACTGCCTTGGAACTCGAAAACTTGAAAATTTCCAAAGAAGATTCAGTCAAAGAAATAAAAAGACACTGGGCACGAACTCGTCCTAAAGGGGTTTTCAAGGGTCTTAACACCACGAAATGTCGATTTCACATCGGGTAATCGAGCAGGCCATGTAATAGTCGCCTTTATTTTAGAATTTCTGCCAAAAGAAAAGAACAAAACACTGTGAAGGCTTGATTAGGTTGTGTGAATACCCAACTGCCAACGTGGAAAGGAGAAGGGGGGGGGGGTGAAGGGGAAGGAGGAGATGGAGAAGGCTAGAAGGAAATTACATTAAAAACAAAAGGAAAGAGTCAGCTGACAATAGCTCCATAAATCTTCATCTAAACATAACGTTAGCTTCTTTAGCTATTGTTTGTCCCGGGCTCCTAAGGAGTTGAGCAACACCGCTAACGATGCTTCATTAAGTGAGCGTGAAGGTGTCATGTGAACTACTGGAATTGATGCCATCACACGCTCTTTCCTATTACCCTCTTTTAAAATTTAACTCCGAGGAAAACGAGGAATTTTAAATGGCTTCAAAACTTTTCCCCTTCGGAGGATTGACACAAAACCAGCACGATTTTTCATAGTTTTTCCTTTTTAGATGTATATTCAGTACACCGTAATGGGTCTTTAGTTGGGAGGCGGGGATGGATGCCATCCCGTATCCCCTCCTGGAAAAGGTCGCTGAAAACTTGTTAGTATCTTCCCAAGTCATTAAAAGTGTGCAGCTACAGGGCAAACACCGACAAAAAAATGAATAAAATATATAAAAAAGAGCGAGGTTGCTCCACATACGGGACTTGGTTGCTCGCCTGGCCTACCAGGTAAAGGAAGAAGAAAAAAAAATGTTAGGAGAAGAAAACAAGTTTTAATTACAGTGATTAGAGGTAGAACAATCGCTTGTCCATGAAGATTCGGGCAAATTCAGGCTATAAACTTGTAAACAGTACAGCACCAAAGATCAACGGTAGGAGCAACGAGAGCTTTCTACTTTTTGCTCCTTTTTTGTTACGTTCCTTGTACGGGGGTAAAGGGAGTTAGGAAGATGAGTAGGACAAGGCTGGACGGGAATAAATCTTCAGCTCAATGGCGACCCCTGTGATGCGTAGGACAATACCTACGCGTAATGAGAGAACTCTTATGGTCACAGGTTTTGGTGTCGCAATTATCCACGCACACAGGCACACATAACATGTAATAAACGTAGAAAATACGGGGGTAGTAGGCCAGAAGACAGATTTCCAGATTTTTACCCCCAAACCAGTGAAACTGCGAACCTCAATTGCTGGGCACCGTGCGGTTTTCTTGGTATCGGTTACGTTAGCCTTACCTTGTTAAGCTTGCGCTGGAGCGAAATGATGGTCGGTTCTTGTCACTTTGGCAGATGTTTTTTTGTCTTCTTAATTTCTTTTCCTTTCCTTTGTATAGTCCGGAGAAGTGTTTTGTAGAGCACTTTGCCTTGAAGTTCAGGATTGAAATTCAGGATTCGAATTGATGGAAGAACTTGCAGGCACTCGTTAGCGAGTTTTTAGTGTTCTCTTTTTACTCTTTTATTTTTTTAACGTCCAAGATTTCATCGCGGGGAACATAAAAAGCCAACTATTAATGCGTTGGGGTCCCGACCAAAAAGAGGCCCAATCTGTTTCCTATTTTTTATGCCAAAAAAGCTGAGTCGCTCCAAATAAGGCTCGTCCCTCCACACCAACAAAAGTCTTTCCCAGAGTGGTGCAACCTTGGGCCAGACAATATTACTTGGGTTTGGGAAGACCCAGTTTTATCCGATACCAAATTCTACCACTTTTTCACTCAAACAAACCCCCACGATACGTTCCTATTGGTTCCTGAAGCAAACGGGCAGTCGACGGGGAAATCAAGAAGATTTGGGTTTGCGGCACTGCGGAATAAACACACTCGAAAATGGACTTTTTCTCGCTCTTTTTCTTGAAACACTTTTGACACCACTTTCAAAGTTTGGAGTGGGAGGCTGGAGTTGAAGAACAAGTGTCAACGCCACACGTGTTGGTCCACTTTTTCTTCCAAGCCGGGCTCGGTGTACCCACAACAACAACAAAAAAAGTACCAGCGCAAAAAGGGCAGTATAACGTTTGGTATCCCCCGAGTTTTAACTGCGAGTTTACCTGGCCAAGGCAGACGGCCGAATGACTTGGCCCAAGACTGGGAATCCAAAGCAGAGCACACACAACTTTTACCATGGCACCATACCAGCAAGGTCTCTACACCACCACTACTCTCCTCCTCTTTTTCCTCAGGTAATACTCGCACGAAGATGGGCTCCAGTGAAAAGCGTGGGGGCCTTCTTTATGCTCTCGGTCTTATGTTATACTCTATTGTATATATGGATATGAATATATCGTACCTGTCGCTTTTTCGAGGCTCTTGAGGAGCAGGGACTTTGCAGCCTTGGCTGCTGAGAAGACGTTTCGGGCCACCAGGCCATTTTTAGGTAAAGTAAAGTTTACTTCGTAAACTTTGTAGAAATTCGTAAACTTTGTCGCCTTGCAACACATACTCGTCGCGGCTGGAGCTTTTCTACCTGTCCCTTTTTTTTCTTGAGCGTCTAAATAATTGTAAAATAAAAAGTTGTCTCGGGCTACGCTATGGTGAGATTGGATGTCGAGTATAAAAGCTTGAGTGCGGACTGTTTCCTTCGCCCGATAGGCGAGCCTGCTCCGGGAAGGACCTAACGGCATCTTGGAAATTGTTGGTGCATACCAATGATGCTCTCCTGTGCTCCGGACTTTCTGGAGCAGACACACTAAAAGTGTATACCGCCAAAAAAAATGTAAAGGGAAAATTTTTTTCCCAGAGAGGCTGAGCTTTGGTTTCTCCAGATTGCGTCAGATGGTGGTGTTTAAACTTGTTTGGGTGCAGGACTCATCAGCGAAAGTTTGTAGTGAGCCAAGGCACTTAAGTGTACTTAAAAAGGTAATTAAAGCTATTTGAAAAACAGCTTTAATTACATTCAGTACCTTTACCTTTTACATTCTAGGAAAAAATTAATGGACTGCGAGAATATAGACTACGTTGATTAAAGAAAGGACTTGTGTCTCATTTTGGCGAAGGGGACAGTTTTGATTTATATTTTTTTGAAGGGCAATCAGGTCAGCAATTTTTTTTTGCGTCACCTTGACCTGACCAGAAGATGCAAATTTTTGCCAGCTCAAGGGACAGGACCGAGTTCCGGTTTGCACAAGCTTTGATTGTCCTGGAATTAGTGGCCAAGGTTCAACAAGGCCGTTGCGTCTTGCATTGAGGGAATACAGAATACAGGCATAATGGAATGAGGGATGAGCGATTTACTTGTCCCTTTCCCTGGAAAAAATAATGCCCCGTTGAAGGTTGTTCTGGGGCAGCCATTTTGTGGCTCTTATGGGAGACCCCTGACGGTAAAGTGCTTCGCAGAATCGGTAACGACATGATGAATGTAAACCCACCAAGGCGGATTCTCCAAACTGAATTCCGCCACAAAAAGATGCTTCGGAAGGCTGGGAAAAGGTCGTCTGATTGCGAAATACAATGACGGTATAGGGAAGCCTACTATAAGTATGCTATAATATCACGGGATAGGTCGTTCGAATGTCGTGCGCCTGACAGGTTAACTAAGGCTCGTTTTTTATCCGTTTTTATCTCGTCCATTTATTATTTTAAGAATAAATGTATCATTTTTCGCCTCCGGTAGGCCTGTTTTAATGCCTAGTTAAGATCCGTTCTCTGCCGTGCAAAGTCGTAAAGTTTCATTCCGTTCATTTCATTGCGTCTTTAAAATGTCTTCTTCTGCCTAGTAGAAGAGGCGACGAGGATGACTGCGGAAGATTCCTGTGATTTGAATGATAAAATGGGGAGGCCGTGTGGAGTCCAACATTAGTCTGTCAGTTGCAATTCCCTCGGAAAGGAAGGGAAAATGTTTCGCAGGTAATCTTCGGTGGCGCGGTTGGAGAAGAGACCATGCAAGCTTTCTCTCTTTTCGGTCAGAAAATTCGGGGAAAGGTTAGGGACCATTTATTTGTGTCCAAGTCCTATCTTGCCGTTTCTCGGACTGGATTCTTCCAACATCCTAACGTTTACTCTACACTCATGGCTGAATACGTGCCAAATGGCGTGCCCTGGAAATTGGAAATTGGGCAAGAATTCAGCAATAGGATAAAGAGACCTGGATGTCACGCAAATCTGTAGTAATGTAACAGATGAGCAAGGAGGCAGAAACAAGTTTTCCCTCCCTAGTCCCATGTCATTGTCAAAGCCTCTTTCCTCCTTTCTCCTGCGCGCGCTCTAACCATGAGACGTTATTATTCTCGAGTGCATTTCGCAGAATTTTTCGGTCCTTCCCACAACTCATGCTGTGCCAGAAGTCTTACTTCGGCGCATCTTCTTGTCGACCCTGTTTTGCCTATCGCAGGTTCAAAGATACCTGTTTGGATCGAAGGCAGGTTTTTCTTTGCCATTTCTGGTTTCCTCGTCATTTCCCCCAAACTCGACCTGCGTAAGCACTACAAGATGCGTGGAAGGCAATTAGAACATAAGGGAAGGCAAATAGGCAAATATGTGCGCCATTTTCATGCGAGGCTGCGCAATAACGTAATAAAAGAGGCCCATTTTATGGCAATGAAAGGAGGTTGGGGAATATATATAAAAAAAAAGATTTAAGGGCGATAAGAGGACAATTAGAGCTACGTTAAGCTAGGTTAGGCTCAAAGCTATTAGGCGTGAAAACATAAACTGGGATTATCTGAACCTAGGATCTGTTTTTTTCTTTTCTATGTGTTCTTCACGTTGCACTTCGGTACCAGACACTATTTCACAATGCCTGATCTCATTAATCCAAAGCTGGCAGCGATATGAACTTTAAACCGCTTTGCCTACAGTCAATTCATACACAAGTACTATACATTCCAGGCCAATAATACCAAGATCACGACAGATACAACACAACTTGAGGAAGAACCTTTTGTGCGATCCAATCGTTTCGGTGAAAACGATAAGAGCATTTCGCTTTCAAAATTTAGCGGAGAAAGAACTTTAGAAAGAGCTTTTGTTTCAAGTTATTCCCAGATATCATGTGACAGTTTCTTACTTTATTAATTTATTGAAAAGATCTGGTGCCGATTGAAGAAAAACATTCCAGATTTTCCTGCTCCTTCCCCCAATGAAGGCAAGGGTCGTTTACGAATTGAGGCCATGTTATTCACTTTTATGGGAATTTTTGGGACTTGGGCTGTCTTCTGGAGCAATCCTGACCTACCGTACCGCTGTTTGTCGCGTCGTGGAGATGGAAGGAAAAGGAGAGCGACAACCAGACACGGTTTTTGATGTCCCACTGTAAATTGGGGCATAAACTAGGGTTACTCTATATATTTTGCATTTATGACTGTAAGGGTCACCGACCAAAGAGAACAGCCGTGTGACTTTCGGGTTCGGGGGGAAAGATGCTGGACCCCCTCAAGAAGCACACAGAAACCAAAACAGTCTACCTGAACCACTAGTCACGTGGGTAACCACCCCAACACTTTATTTTATTTTTGTAATTTCTATTTTCTTTTTCCTCCGGGTTATAGCCGATTTACAGTTAACACTAGGGTACAGGTTATATGTCTCTGGTCCGGTATGTGTCGAGTTAATTAGCGTATCCGAGGCTGTCGAAAAGCGTCCATCATACCTTTATTAGATGGTGCGCATGCGTGTGCATTTCATGGTGGCCCCGGTGCTGCGGCTGGGAACCTCAAAGTCTTTTTATTTATTTTTTACCTGCTTGATTATTAGCAACAGTTTCGTTTGGCCCAAAAGGTGTGGCGTACTAACCTGCACCTTTTTTCTTACCTTTAATCTAAAAAAGGAGGCAAAAGTATACACATACAGTATGATCTAGTTTGGAAGAAGAGAAATATTAATAATAATAAGAAGAAGAAGAAGGCCTTTCTGGTTTAGCTATCTTCCAAGTCTCGTTTGAAAAGTCTGTGGCGTTGGCACGCATGAAATCCATTAGGGAATGAGACCATTTTGTCGAGGGGTTTGGAAACCCTCGACGAAATTATGAACTCGGGCAGGCTTTGGAAAATGCTACGCAACACACCAGCACCCATGCCTCTTAGGGCAGATAAAAGGGCAAATGAGATGAAGCTCCGTTATGCTAGGCCTTTTGCTCCTCAGATTAGTATGATTCCTTATTTATTCGTCAGGTTCCCCGAAGAAAACCAGTCTCCAGGTCACCTCGTTATGGATCACAAAAGCGCAGTGGAAATCTTCATGCAAATTTCCAGATTGCTACTATAAATTATGAAACGACCCGAGCGCACCCAGGCTTTTCCCAAGACTTCTATTCCACGGCCAGAAAAAAATATACATAAATAAAATTGAATACGAAAAATTTTGGTGGGGAAACTACCCTTTCTGAAGAGATTTTTTTTTTTTTTTTTTACCCAAAATGTATATCTTGATAAAGATAAGAGATTTATTTCTTTCCAAAAGAGAAGGAAAAAACCAATACTATAAAAGGAATAGATGAAGTGAAGCTCTTGGAAACGGAACGCTCGCTTATGGGGTGAAACGAAAACGTTTCGACATTTGTGGCCCATAGAGACGGATTCTCGATAATGTGTATTTTAAAACCGTCTGTCTTGGGAGACACGGGCACAAGAATTTACCCAGGTATGGATTGCTTTTGTTTTACACTTTGAGGAATTTTTTCCCCTTTTTTTGGCTGAAAAGGGCTCGTCGAACTGGATTTCTTTGCTTTTTATGCGTTTCGGGGGTGAATTTTTAACGTGCTTCCCTCTTAGAGCCTCCAGAATTTTCCGGCTAATAAATAAAAGAGGCTAACAAGATCCTCGTGGCAGGAGGTAAGAAACAAAGAGTAAACCAGGGCTTCACAGAGTACGCTCTTGCCCTTTGAATCCATAACTCGAAGAAAGGGGGAATCAAGATCAGGCTTTCTTTGGAGGACCTGTAATTTTTATTCTTGTTTTTTTCCTCGAGGAAGATGTTGCCCTATAAAAACCAAATTTGGAAAAAGGCCCCGAAATGAAGTTGCATTAAAAACTTTTTAGAACTTTTGGGAGGAATTTTCCTTCTTAATGCTCGAATTTAGGAATTTATAAAGCTTGCGTCGATCATTAGGCTGTCCATAGTACTAAAGCCAAATATGCCTGGTTCTCCATCAAAATGACATGAAAAAGTGCACTGTCATTCGTTCTTCCTGACAAAAAAACCTTACCTAACAGACCTACCTATGCTTTCTCCGTCAAAGTTTGCAACTGTCTATTAAGTCGAGCGTTTTCCGGAACTTTCGTTTCACTTTGTCGAACTGGATTTGGTTGTCGAAAGAGGGTACAAGGGAGTAATGCACAAGGTGCTCAAGGTTAATGGCGATTTCATTGCATAATTGGCGAGGAAAAAGGGATGGTGCAATAGAGTTTTGACCGGATTTTCTTTGGTTCCTGTTGTTTATTCCTGGTTCGAGGGGCGTGTGGTTGTATGGAACGCCAACGTCAGAAAGCCAGGATGTGGATGGGATATGACGTGTGTTGCTTCCTTGCACCATCTACCATAAGCACGTGAGGAACTTCTTCTCGGCCCAAGCTTCCAGGAGGCGCAGGAGGATCTCAGGTGTATTTCGAATGGCAAGGAAGGAAACCCAACTTTCACCTCGGAGGATTCACCATCCTGAGCGTGGCAAGGGAGAAAGTAAAAACTGAAAACTTGTATGCAAGACAAGGAGCTTTTTCTTCTCGCATGTGGGAATTTTTCGTGGCATTTCATTTCGTTTTGTTAGGAAATTGAAAGGGAGAACAGGAAGATTGATTCGAAACCTCTTACGGCGAAATTTTAATTTATTTCTGCGGTTTTGGCAAAGTGGGATGGAGGGGGTTTGAAGTGAAGGTTGCAATCAGCTCACTTACCTCTCTTTTACCCTTATCGTGCCCTTATCGGGTGTCAGGACGGTCAAGGACTTTGGGTGGATTGCAATTTGCCCAAATTTCCTGGAGGCAATGTAATACCCTGGATATTATCGATATGTAGGATAGGCAGACAAGATAGTCTAGGAGAAAAGAAAATTCCCGCCAATTTGCATGCCAGTTTCCCTTCCAGTAACTTTTGGCGGCCACTGGCCAAAGTTCGTTACTGCTTGTTTTTGGGACTTGACTTGGGATTATTTGGGAAGAGAGACCGTACCATAAAGAGACGAAAACCAACGTTGGGTAACGTGGAAGGGACGATTGTCGTCCTCATTCCATGAAATTAGCATCAAGGCTTTTCCTTCAGTTTTCGTAGACCGCCTCTAGGGAGAAGAAGAGTTGCAAAGGGACCCCGGTCTTCTTCTGCTTATGGCAATACATATAGACTGTGGGGCTGTGGCCATCGAGTACAAGAGAGAGAGGTTCGAGTTTGCTGCAACAGTTACCACCCCCTATTCCCCTTCACGAAACCTCCGAGGTAATAGGTCTCGCTATTTTATCTTGGGGAGAGTTTAGGTTTATGGTGACGGCTTGCTACCTTGGCTACCTTTTCGGCCAAGAAATAAGAAACCAGACACATTTGTTACGCGAAAGAGAGAGAGAGAGACAAGAATGGGGGACCTGAAGAGGCAAGGACTAGGAATTGTTTTTCGCCTTTGGTGGAGAACCCAATGTTCCCAACACACCTGTCCTGCCAATCTCGGGCTTAAAACGTACGATTTTATTCCCGAGAAATTAAGAGCGAGGCGTCGAAAAGAGACACTTGAGATCGGGGTAACTTTTACCTTTTTTACGTTTCTTTCTGTCGTTCGTTCTACATTCAATCACATGCATTCGGCTTGAGAAAGCTGTTGAGTGTTTCCAAGAAGAGGAAGCTTTTACACTCATGTGGTGGTGACCGCCACTGTACTGTACAATAGGGGGTAGTATATAGTACAAAAGGGAATGGTTATTGGTGGGCGATCCAGAACCAGCCAGAAAGGTAATACGGGACAACCTTGCGTGTCGTAACTCCAGCACGTGGTTATTAGCTCTGGCCTTTTGGTTAAAAACACAACGGTGCTTTTTGGGGCTTGGAAACCCCTTTTCTCTCTCTTCTCTCCTTAAAAAAGGAAATCTTCAAAAAAGGAAATTAGGTCTGGTTTCCGAGGGGGAATTTATGGGATTTTTCCAATCTTTTATTTACCGTGCTAGCGGGTGAAAACTCCACCCTTGCTTTTGCTGTTTGCATAAGTATGATAGCGACCTGATAATCATCGTGTTTTGGGGGGATTTTTTCCCTAGTCTATGGGGACTTGACCCGGTTGACTAAAACCCCTACTGTTCCTCTTTCTCCCCTTAGCATTTTTTTTACCCCAGTGAGCCTTTTTTTTCGAGAAATTTCAATGAATATTTCATTGTATTTCTTATTTTTTGAATTATTTTTCACACTATTTTTCAGCTTAAGCTGTATTTCAATTTTAATTAAATAATAATATTTTATGGTATAGTAAAACTATTCAGCCTGTTTTTTATTTTCTAATCAAATTCTTACATTTAAGACTATTTTTTAAAACTTATTAAGTCGCATACTTTCGAGCATACTTTCGAGCTAGCATACTTTCAACTTTTGATTAAATGACTGAATGAATTGAAAAAAGTTAATTATTTTTCTGTTCAAGGATTTAGCCTCTTTTTCTGTCTAGCTTATTGTTAGGCTGAATTGTTCCACTCGACTCAATTTAATCAAGTTCGACTCAGTTCAACTTCAACTCAACTTCACTTCATCAAGTTCAACTCAATTCAGCTCAACTTCAACTCAGTTAAGCTCAAGTTCAACAGTTTAATCTTAATGCTTATTTGGTCAAGTTCTACTCAATCAAGTTTAATTCAACTTAGTTCAGTTCAACTCGGTTCAGTTCAATTCAACTCAGTTTCATCTTAATGCCTATTTCATCAAGTTCAATCAATTCAGCTCAAATTGAACTCAATTTCATCTTTATGCTTACATAGCTTTCTATTTAACTTTCTAATTTAGTAATTAAGTTGAATATTAGTTAAGTGATTAGCTCATTTACGGCCTAGTCTATATTGCCAATTTAAATTAAATTAAAATTGAAACTATTAAAGGTTTTTAGTCAAAATTTTAAACCCATATTTAATTGTAAGCTTAATGCACTATAATTTACGTAAGAATCTTTGGCTTTATTGCTAGTATCATCAATCTTGGTATTCCTGTTTTAATATTACACTTTTTATTTTTTTACATGTATTCCTGACGTTTTATGGGCTCTTAAAATGAAAATATTAAAAAATTATATTTCATCTTTTGTTAATCAGCATTTGAAAAGAAACGCTTTTCGGTCAAGTCAAGTTTCCCACGAGTCAAAACGAGTCGTATTTCAAGTTGAAACAGTTTAGTTCGTGATGACTCGGTTGTGACAAATGTCAGATATTGGCGAAGTGGTTCCCTTAGCGTGCAAAGGAGCACAACTTTTCTTGTGTCTTTTGCCGAAGCGCTCCAGCTCCTCGGATGCCACTGTTACTTTTTTTCCGTCTTTTTTTTTCAGTTTTTTTGCGGACAATGCAGTTGTCAAATCGTAAAAAGCGAGCCGCGGCGCGGTTACAAAGTTACAGTGTTACAACTCGGACATTTGCATGCGGTTGACCAACGTCAAACATGCCTAACCAGTAAACAACCGCAATAGCTCGTTTCTTTCTTTTTTTTTTTTTTGCTAGCTGGTTGTTTCTATCTTTTTTTTATTGGGCTAGGGGTATTAATTGGGCTTTTTCTCTGAGTGCTTAAACCGTCTGTGAGACAACAACTTTGAGCAAAGTAACACTTTTTTACTTGCCACGTTTTCTTGTCTTTTGTTATACATGACCAGAAAACTGGGGGGATTTTATTACCTCAGGACAATAGGTGCAGTTAAAAAGTCGGCAAGCGCATCCAAGCTCTAACCATCAAAAGAAAAATGAAAAGGAGAAGTTTAGATAGGTGAGGCAGCCAGAGCCCCCGAGATCAGTTTTTTTCAATTTTTTTTTTACCTTTTTGGTTTAAATGAAATGAAAATCCAAAGGAAATAAAATAAGATGGTAATGGCGTGCAATAGCTCATCTCACCTCTGCAATGTGGAGGCAAACTTTGGCGTCACGGTTTTTACTTGCTTCGACTGCCTTGAACTAATTCCAGTTTCTTTTCTCATCTCGGTGGATTAAGCGTCAGGTTTTTTCTTCTCTTTTTTCTAGGTTTTTTATTATTATTTTTTTGTTTATTAAAGTCTTGGTTTACGTTGTGCTCATCTTCAAGTGTCGTTCCAACAAGCATGAAATGCCAAAAAGCTTGGAAGGATGCAGGTATTGGCCTCTTTTTTTTTCGGGAATTAAATCTCAGCTCAGCCAAGTGTTGAAAGCGAAAACTTGATGTGTAGTATGAGTGTGTATATATTGCCTTTCACAAAACTCGGCTTTTTTTCAAAAACTTGATATAAAGACAGCTAGAGAGAGAGGGGAAGAGAGAGAGTCGAACTCGAGAGAAGAGAGAAGAGCTGAGGATGATAAGCATCGGAACAGCCCACAGCATCCGCAACCAGAAACAATGTTTTCGATTCATGTACTTTCGTACCAAGCAAGCCAACAAATCCTGAAACTCGTGTATTTGTTTAATGTATATGACACAAGTCCCTTTCTAGACACCTTTTCCGAGCTGACTAAATTAACTTTAATTAATTTGAATTTCCTAAGTTACTTTAATTGCTTTGATTACTTTCGGTACATCGAGGATGAAACTGATTTGACATGCATTGCAAACGTCCATTGGAAAGAAATGCAGCGAGCAGAAGTTTTGAAACCATGCATTACACTGTATCTGAAAAGTCTTTCTACAAAAATTAATTTATTAAAAAATAATATATTACAAAATTAAACTAAATCAATTCAAAAAATTGTTTCGCTTCATTTTTTGAATTTTTGTTCTTTAAAACTATTTCTCATATTTTAATGTATTTATGTTCACTCTTTTAAAAATTCGTTCTTTTAAACTATCAAATTGAAAAATAAAAATCAATAAAAAAATAAAATAAAAAAAAGAATTTTTTAGCGGGTGTTCATTGTAAAGAAATTCGTTGGGCAATAAGTATGGGTCGTTTTTGTTACAATTTCCTAACTGTAACGCCGTTTAGAGTACTTTGCTTGGAACGTTACGAAATTAAAACTAAAACGAATCAAATTTACATGCAATACTTTGTAATTTAGAGTTCGGAGTGTACAGTAATATACTACAATGAATGGTAATTGGCATAAAAGGTGTGCCAGGTATCAGAAATGTGTTGCATTGCAGCTTTTTGACTTGATTTGTTAATTTTATTAAGTTTTATTCGGGAAAACGGTTTTAGGAAATTGAATTCAAGGAATTTGAAGGAAAATGTACTGGGACCAGCCGGAAACTAGCTTGGCCTGGTTTTCCTCCATCAATTAGATCTTGCTAGACTTTATGTATGTATTCTTAAAGATGGAATAAATCTCCATGCACCGACCTGTTGCCCTCTGACCCTCTTCATGTTGCAAAATGGTGGGAGTGATGGGAGAAGTATTCACACACATAATACATATACAGCATGTACACACGAGGCAAAAGATTTTTGGCCTAGAATGCTTTCGCCTTCCTTCCAGGTTCCTTCTCACACACAACATATACCATACGTATTGCACGAGTTGCCTTTAACTTTCTTCGACTCTTCCAACATTTCCATACCGTCATCTGGTGGTCTGGTAAACGCTCTCCTCACCAGCTTATGTTACCTTGGGCGTCAAGTATGGAAATGGGATTCATCTCCCCATCACATGTGTGTCTGTATCAACATATCAACACACTTAATAGTACGGTTCAAAACTTTGCGGGATTTTTATTCATTAAATGGCTCAAGTTTTATCCATTTATTTTTTATTTTTTTACACGTGTGCTGCTTTTGGCTCCGTACCAGGTTCTCTTTACGAGCCATAAGCCAGTACTGCACTGTACATGTAACAGCACACATTCGTGGTGAAGACACAAGTTGGAAGAAGAGAAACCGATCTGGGGAACGTTTCCAGAGCGAGCCAGGAAAACAAGAAGAGCGTGTGAACTCGACTCGGCGGTGTGTGTATCAGTGTATGCAGGGTTCAGAAACAAGTACTGGCCGTATGCATAGATACAGATAAGAACGGCGATGGAAATCTGGGAACACTGCGTCACGCAACCTGCGCTTTATAAGGTGAAGTGCAGAAAAACTGGCTTTTAAGTGTGAAAAAGTAGTCTTTGGGGTCTTGGCAAGTTACTTTTATAAAGAAGCCAGATTCCTTCACGTCTCCTCCCAGTTATATAAACAGAGCCCCGAGTTTTACTGTTGGCTCATGATAAGTTCATTAGTATACAGTTCGGGTTCGGTTGCCAATTTTTCAATTTTTTCAAGAGGGGCTAATATTTTTACGCCCAATTATTAATGTCTTACAGTTGATGAAGTCGAAACAACAACACAAAATCTTCTTCTTTTGTTTCAAGGATTTTATTTTCCACGTGTAAGAGCATTTATGATGGAGCGTGAGAATAACTTGACGAGTTCATTTACTTTGGTCGGATTGCACACTTTATTGGAGTAAAATAACTTCTTGGGCCTTTGCCCTTCACGTGGGAAAATACGTACTTCACTGAGTACTGTACTGTACGTCCCAAAGCACTGCCAAAGCGTGACACGTGGAAGCATGTTAAGATAGACACACCTATTTTTTTAATCGACGAAGAAGGAAGAAATTGGCGCATTAGATTAGGAATTTCGTTTTGCAAAAAAATGAAAATGGAAAAAAATAACAGGGGACGTGGCACTTTGGTCCGCTTTGGTCTATGGGAAGATATAACGTTTTTGCTCTTTAAAGTTTCAACGAAGATGAAGAAGAATGGTTTCCAGGTGCTGTTGGAGCGGTTGGCTCGTTTGGGAAGGTGGAAAAGCACTTCGAACCACGTACCACGTACTCTGTGAAACGATGAGCTTGATGATTTAATCGTGTGAGAAGAAGCCATTCATTTATAACCATAACATATGGGAACGAATGCAGTCAAGCTTAAAAATTCTTAGTTTTTGTGGGGTACTTATTTGGTTGAAAGGACCCCCTCCAAGTCAAATTAGATCAGGATTCCGAGCTCGGGCAAAAAAAAAACTCTCGACACAAGAGATCCTTGTAAGTGTTTGACCGGCGTGTGAACTCATTTTTATCAGGTTTTTCTCCTTATTCTTATTTATTTATTTTGTTTTATTTTTCAATTGCTTTAGTCCTAATGTAGTCACAGCTTTTCCAGCTGGTTTAAGCGGGCATTCACGCTACATGCATGGGCGGAAATGGCTTGTCTTGATGCACCAATTTATTGATCATAATTTCCCCTCTCTTTGCTCTACAGGAAAGAGTAGCATGAAAAAGGGAAAATAAGAGTACTCAAAACGATCATAATAGTCTACAACAATCACATTTCGAGACTTTAATAGATTATTTTAGTCTACATTATTCCAAGTACGGCGGAATTGTCTTAAAAGATTTTTAAGATTTTTTAATATCTTTAAAAAATATGTAAAAAAAATTTCAATATTTTAAATAATATTTTAATATTTTTAAAATAATATTTTCAATGATATTTTCGGCTTAACATGTTATTGGCTTAAGTATAACCGTTCGCGAGATACGGGTATGTTCACGTTGGCGCATGACGTCACGAACATGCGAAGGTGTGGCTTACATTGCTTTGTTGCCATGGTTATTGTTTACCAATTCCTTGCAGTAAACAAAAACTGTAAACAAAAGCTTAGGGTACCATGGATACTGCTGTCTGAAGTCAGGAAGTCTCGTGACCCTCTTTCGGAATTTCTGTCTGTAGTAGTCTAATTACTACTTCGCTCAGGATGGGAAGAAACGTACAATTAGAAACTAGATTTGATGCTCTATTTTGTTTTCAAGGCAAAGTTGTTGTTTTTTTACTTTTTTGTGGCTATTGCACTTTGAAAAGGAGACTACTGTTTGGTTTTCAAACAGGCTAGCGTGAGAAAATCCGGCCTTGGGATCTTCTTTCCCCGAGATGCTCGAGTTAATGAGCCCTCGCAGCCCGCACCGCACTCCCGATCTTGGGGCTATATAGACTATATAAATAAATAACGAGTCGACACAGTAGCGGTCTTATCCTATTGCATTTACTCAGCTAATAGCTCTTTGCGTTTGGCCGTTTGGATTGCTTGTGCCTTGTGCTTCCAGGTTTGAAAAGCGGGAGAAAGAAAGACAGGAATAAAAAAAAGAGAATAAAAAATGGTGGGAATTGCCCACGAGCGGTTTTACACCATTAATTTGTTTGAAAGGTCTCCTAGTTACCTAGACCTTTTCTTTCCGAGATGTTCTATTCCTTCAATTACTCGAGGAAAATTACTCTACATCCCCCAAATCTCAATAAAATTCCGATTAAACTCTTTTTTCCCCACTTTCTCTTTAACTATTGTCTATTTTATTTATTTATTTTTTTATTTAGTATATTTATATTATTTTATTATCGCTTCTCGGCCTTTTGGCTAAGATCAAAGTGTAGTATTATTTTTATTTTTATGTATATTTATATATTATTTTATTTATTTATTTTATTGGTGTTTTCGTTTAAATTTTTAAAATATATATGATCTATTTATATTATGTTTTATATTTGATGTATTTTATAATATTATCTATTTTAATTTATTTACTTTATTTATTTTTCTTTATAATTTATTTTAATTATTTTTAGCTATTATCTATTTTATTTGTTAAAAATTCTGTTACTTTATTTAAAATAAAGTCTTTTATTTATTATTTTGTATAATCGGAATTGACAATAGAGTTGCGGCAACAGGCGAGAGCCTACGCCAGTTATAATGTTAAAAAAAAAGTCTCTTATTTATAAAAAATATTGTTATTTTTATTTACTTTAAATCTTTTCATTTTCCTTTCATTTGTATGCACAATAAATCTTTTCATACATTCTTTTATTTCCCTTTCAAATAATTTTATGAATTGATCACGATAAAGAAAAGCCAAGCCGATAGAGTGAGAAGTGGCAAACTGTAATTTCTTCCCAGGTTGACTATGTTCTAAAAAAAAAAAAAAAAATAGGGCTTGAACTCTGGAATTAAATGGAATAACCTCTTTTTATATTGTTGCGCGCTTGCATCGGTTTGACAAATGTGTTCCCATATGCTCCACGTGTTACGGGTTTGCGCCGGCACTTGTATGCATTAAGAGCATAATCCAGCCCCAATAAGGTGGGCTATTTTATGTTACATGGGAAAATACGTCGCACAGACCTTCAAAAAAGACGTAGAGTTTTTCGTTATAAATCCCGCGTCGCAAGTCGTGCTCAAATGAGAAATGCGAGCTTAACGAGCGTAATTATACGTCCTCTATACTTTTTGTTCAGGAGAAGGCTAATGAAGGCGGTTTTGAGAGTTTCTTAAAAACAACAACGCAGGCACAAAAAGAGCCCCAACACACCACGCAAAAGCTCATATTGTGCGCTCTCCCGGACCAAAAGAGATGCGCTATAACTTTCTACTTTGCTAATTGTCAAATAACCTCTCTGCTGAGGCTTCATTTGCGTATCCCACTCGGGAACGTGACATGTTATCATGTTACTCTTTTTTTCCATAGTAAACTTACCATACAAGGCGTTTTCTTGGCTCTTTTTTATTTTTATTTATTTTTTGGACTACTTTTAGTTCTGACGTCTGTGCCCCGTACTTGCCTCGTTGCCATACATACTGTACGGTGGTTAAGTGAAAGGCGAGGCAAAACAGTGCAATTAATTTTCTCGCGTCGCACAAAAACGAAACATGCAATGGGAAACAAGTGGGGAAATTGTTATTAATTTTTTTAATGGACCCACCCTATCTTTTTCTTCCCTTCCAAGTCCTTTGGAAGAATCCTCTGAAGGGAAGAAAAAGATGTGGTGTGCGCTTGGCAGGAAATAAAAAAATAATAAAAATTAGATCTGATCTAACCTTTGACGTCTAGCGGGGGGAAATCAAGACTTCTCATTTGCATAGGAAATTAAGGGAAGGGTACCGCACCTTGAAACTATTAAATGAGTAGCCCGGAGCTGGGAATGTACCACGGAGGATTAACACAGGTTGGAAGTATTGGAGGGGAAGCTGCTTTTCAGAAGGTAATAATCGTAACAATCAGAACGAGAACGATTTTCGGACTTGATTTGCATATTGCTGGAGCTCCACCTTTCAATAACTTGCCATTGGAAATCAATTTACTCGAGTTTCTTTTTTTATTATTTTCGTTTTCAAATAAAATGAAAATAAAATGAAGAAGAAAAAGCAAAAAGGAAGAGGAAAGAAGAAGAGCATTTGAAATAAAACGGGAGAAAAAAAGTACTAAACCATTTCCCAAAGATGTTAGATGTTGGAATTAGAAATGCTTGATTACAAAAGTGGCTATTTGGACGCTGATGTAATATAAACGTTCGAGGAAAATGCGTGTGTGAGCGTTATTGTTACCATCCCAAGCTCGTGTAAGATGAATCCTCGGAGATAACGAGACTTCATCTATGCAAAGGGACCAATTCATTATGCTAACGAAGGCACCTGGGAAAATTAATAGCCTCGTTTCAATTGCCCCTTTTTGGTTGGTTGGCCTTCTTTTGTGGGACCTTTCTATTTATATTTAGAGAGAATGTGCAACAGCACATCCTGGGCAGCGGAATTGGCCCATAAAGCACCAGCAAGCTCTTTTATTTTCTTTATTTCTTTATTTTAAAAAAAGAAAAAACATTTAGAAGAACAAAAGAAAAATCATTCCCATTTTTAAATTTCCCACGTGAATTCATTTATTAATAGATTTATTTTTTATACATTTTATAAATCTTATACATTACTTTTAGACTTTCTTGGCGGAGGAGATGCTGAATGATCCTCCCACTTCAAGATAGTCATTGGGGAATGTTTTTAGTTTCTTTCCTTGTGGTGCAATTTTAGGGGAATTTTTTGGCGCGTGAGTTGGAAGAGTTGGTGAAGCACCCGGTTGGGGGGAGGGGTTAAGGGAGGTCAGAAGATTGTGTTGAAATAGCGGATAGGGCACATTTTATGCGAAGCAATACGTTATTTTAATGAAGAGGGAGCTCACTTGAAAGGGAAATGCCGGCTTTTCCATCATTTCCAGCATATTCGCACACGCGGCCTACTTTCCTAAGCGATGCCGAAGACGACGTAGGAGAAGAATCCTCAACACTCCTTTCTGTCTTCTATTTTTTTTTCTTTTTTTTTCTTAAGTCTATTTTGTCTCATTTCTTCGGTTGCTCTTACTCGTCCGACTTCGCGTGGCAACGCGACATAAGGACGACTTGACATAAGGACGACTCAACATAAGGGCGACTCGACATAAGGGCGACTTGACATAAGGACGACTCAACATAAGGACTATGGTGCACCCGACTTAAGAACTGCGAACCCCGACTTAAGGACTAGGTTAGGGCTAGGTTAGGTTAGGTTAGTTCGGACTAGGTTAGGATAGGTTAGTTCGGTCTAGGTTAGTTTAGGTTAAGGGTTGGTAGTCCTTAAGTCGGTTGCACCCTAGTCCTTTTGTCAAGTCTTCGTTGTGTCTACGTCCCCTTGGGACTCGTATCTTGGTGCGTGTTAAAATTTTGAAATTTTTCAAGAATGCGTTAACTAGGCCCTTGTCAGCCCAACTGGGAATCTTGACATTTCGTCTGTGACGTATTAGTTTCTTATTGAAGGATTTGGAAGGAAGGACAAATCTGGATTTGAAAACGCGATATTGGCCCCAAGTCATACGTGATAGTCTTTCTCCTGGTAGTAATTTTATTAATTATAGAAATTATTTCAAGACAATTGAAGGAATTTGTATCCCATTAATTTATTTTTTTTGAAAGCCAGCATTGTGGGTGGCTGTGGTGTGGAAAGGGTTACGAGGGCTCGCTTAATCAAGTCCAATTGCCAGAGACATTGTTTTTCCCCCCTTTGAGTTTCTGGTGGCCTGAGAGATCGGAGAGCGAGAGACAATAGGGTTTTAAATTTGGATGCGGTCCGTGAGAGCTGGAGAGCGTCAAGAAGAACACAGGGGAAGAGAAAGACGAGGACGACGTTTGTGGTAAAAGGTCAATTTCCTTGTTCCCTTATGCAAATAATGACTTGCCGAGCTGGGAAACTGACACTTGGACAGCCATTGTCGAAAACCGCATTTTGACACCGTCGACAGTTGCTTTCGGATCACATTTTTTTTATTTTTTATTTCCTTTTTTAAGGTATATAAAAAGACACGCAACCGAATGTGCGTGGGGGAGGGTTAGCCCAAACAAGGGTTTACTTTCTTTTTCATTTAATTTTATTTAATTTTCATTTGATTCGCATTTCTTGTAGGGGAATATCGCATCCCTCAGCCAATGGGACAAAAGGGACGAGCGAAGTGTACCAATTCGAAAGGAAATTAATTGACGTATTGAAGTCATCCCGTGCCACTTCTCTCTCTCTCTCTTTCTCTCTCTCGCTGGCAACCCAGAGTTCGTTGGCTTTGTTTATTCAAGGAAACGCTATGCTATTTTGCGCGCAATGCCGACATCAAGCTCCGCAGACACATCGCTTGTTCTCGAGGTAACAAAAGGCCAGCAGTGTAAATACGGACAACTTGGTTCGGTTCTCTTATGCATACCATACACCAGCGATTTTCACTTCTTTGCGCTTTTACAGTGGGTATACTGCTGCTGTTGCTCGAATATGACATTTCTTCTGTGGCAGCCTTTTGTGTGGGACAGTGAGGTCTTTTTACCACCCAAAGATGATGCGTCTTCAGACCGCAAGGTTACCTCAACTCGACGTTGGAAATTGGAAAGAATTTCCCGGGGGTTAAAACATTGAACAGTTTCCATTGGGATCGCTTCTCCTCTTTAGTATGACGTGACGTTTAGGAGCCAAAATTCCCACATTTGAGGAGGAATTTTGGAAATTTTGGTCCCGTCATCCGTCTGTCCATCCCCCTTCTTGACTGCTGGTACCGGTGCATATACGCGCTGGTGCTGTTGTGTGTGGAAGGTTGTTGGAGAGGCGCGATTGATGTTGGAAGCTTTTATGCACTCGGCGACTGATTTGACAATAGTTCAATACTGTGAAAGCTGACAAAAAAGGCGCTTTTTCTTTTCTTTTTTACCCCCGATCTTCTGCTCTGTCTCCACTTTTATTTGAGGTATTCGAGACACCGTATGTATGTATCTTTCGCGGGGGGAAATATTGCTCGATCATTATGGCTTTTGTGTTGCAGCGGAGCAACAATAGACGCAGAAAATCTTCCAGGACTTACTTTCTAGAGTGTCGGTCGGAATGGGGGGATACAAAAAGGCTTGGAAGAAGTACATTTTGAAACGTAACATCTCCCAAGACGATTTCTTTTTAACTTTATTTTATTTTTCTGAGGGAGTTTTGATTGGTTTTTTGTGTAAGGGGAACGTGACAATAGGAACGTGGGTTAACTCGGGATCTTGTTTTGTCTTCTTTCTATATAAATAGATATTGCCACTTCTTATACGGTACTGGCCGGTTTTCTCCTCACACTAATTGTTCGTTTCTCGGGCCAGACGCAATTTGCGTGATTTGTTATTTGTTAGCCCCCAAAGACGCAAAAGAATGTAACGTCACCATTGTCTCGCTCAAAATTTTCTCTACTCGACTTCATAAATAGCAACTAATTACACTTGTTCCTTTTTTTTTGCAAGACAGTATTTACCTACCAATGAAAGCTTTTCTGGCTTGAATCAGCTTTTCCTAGAATCTCATTTTATTTTAATTTTTTACCAATTTAAAAAATAGAAAAATAAAAAGAGGAAAAAAAACAAATTGAATTTAGAGAAGTGAGCTTGAACACCGTAATATGGCCATGAACTACATGTAATTTGGGTGTAAGGCTCCTAAGGTGATTTAATTTCCTATTTATTTTTTTCGCTACGATACAAGAAACAAAAGTTTCTGTAAGTGTTTTTTTAATCATCTTTTCCCAAAACAAACGTAAAAAAATTTTTCGGTTTTCATTAGATTTTCAGGTTTTCAAAACCGTGAAGCTCGATAAACGAATCCGGATTAAACGATCTTTTTTATACTTTTTGTCCTCTTAGCCTTGGATAATCAACCTCATTACGAATCTCGGAGGCCGGCCGGGAGCTTGCCCAGAGTTTGGAAAAGAAAGGAACTTTAAAAAAAGAAAATTTGAAGCCAACAGGTCTTTTTATTTAATTTTATTTTCATTTCATTTCTTTGCCCTAGCGAGTTAAAAGCAGGTTTCAAACAGCCTGATAAGCGGTCTAACGGAATTGGCGAAGCTAAAAATAACAATCAAGCTCAGACGAGAGACGTAGATATCGCGGTAAGGGGTCGTCCGAGGTCAAATACCGTGACCGCGAGGCCGACCTACATTTCTCAACCAATTCCACGTGTACTCCGCATTTACAGCAAGCAACCCCGCCCCTCCTCCCCCTCGACCCTCCTTTCCTTTCTGTCTTGCCCTTGCTCGACTTGCCGAGTTATTGTCTATTGTGATGTGTGGATGTGTGTGTGTGTGCCCTCGACCCTACATTTAAAGCTCTTGTCAAACAAAATGACCTCGCTCGATTGACTCGGCTGACAGATGGGTGAAGACTTGAAGAGTAAGTTTAGGCTATGCTTGAGCGATCTCTAAACGCCAATTTTTTTGGACAATTTAGGGAAGAGCTGGGTGACCTTACCCTAAACTGAACTCTTGGAGTATTTTTACTATTACTGGGGGACTCATAAAGGCGTAGAAAGAAGTGGAGAGCGAAATATTAGTGCTATAAAAAGCCACCCCCTTCAGCGCCTGGGAGGGTTGCGAAAATGGTTGGATGCCTTTTCTTCTTCCTCAACTCGTGTCGTTAGTTTAAGGGCGTTTGCCCATTTGGAGCTTGTATATGTCTTCTTGTCTTCTGGTATTCTGGTTCACATATTCGGGCATTTTTCCTTGAAGCCTGTATTGAAGGTAATACTTACAGTTACTATACTACCACTACCTTTTCCTTAAAGAGGGTTCCATGGGGCTTTACTAACAAAAGCATCTGTTTTCTTCGTCTTTCTTCCATTTCTGGGTTGGCTGGTGCGAGTTATGGCAGATTCCAGGCCAAATAAGGTCTCATACTCCCTTAGCCAGTCTTTAGAACCGAAGAAACGATATCGAAGTACCGATATCGACCCAGTATAGAAAAGCCAAAGTTCTTTGATTTTGAGGGAGAAAAGCTCTCTTCAAACTCCACAGGTACTCGAAGTGCTTGACGGATTCCAATGTAATTGCTCTTTATAACGTCAAGCTGAGGATCTTTAGCTCCACGGGATCCCTTTCTATTAAGCCCGAGCGGTGCACATCCTCTTTCGGAGGATAATAGCGACCAATAGTCAACTTTTGTCTTAAAGGTAAAAATAACATACAATCCTATAGTTTCTCCCCGTCATAGGCGAAGCAATGACGACTTGATTCGTCTTGATTCGACTTGATTCGACTTGATTCGTCTTGAAGACGATATAATTCATCTTAATTCGACATTATTCGACTTGATTCGTTTTGATTCGACTTGAAGACGACTTGATTCGACTTGAAGACGATTTGATTCGACTTGATTCGTCTTGATTCAGCTTGATTCGACTTGAAGACGATTTGATTCTACTTGATTCGACTTGAAGATGACTTGAAAACGACTGGATTCGACATGATTCGACTTGAAGACGACTTGATTCGACTTTAAAACGACTTGATTCGGGAAATTATTACTGCTACATCATACTGTGGTGACAATTTGTACGTTTCAGAACCGAACAAGTGTAGAAACTTTGCCGGCAATTAGCTGTATGTTTCTTTTACTTTCTTACACAAGGCTTTCGCAAAACCATAACAAACATCAGTGCCATCTGTGACTGTATTGCATCAATAAGCTAAGATAACAAGTATTTCTGGACAAAGTAAGTCTGGTCGATTCCCGCCAAACTTTCCTATTCTTCGCTAGCGTTATATAACATGATTATCTTCTTTTAGGACAAAAAAGCTGTAGCTGATTGACCACGTCCCCTACGGATCATCTTCTTCATGAAAATGCACTTGGGATTAAGGTCAAGTAACTTATGGATTCGCAGAAGCGTCTTGGAAGCCTTTTGGAAAGGGTTTTGACAAATGAATCGGGAGAGTAAAAGTTCATTAGTTATTTGAGCGCCTTGGAATCGGACGTTTTTAAAGTAGCCGTTAAGGATTCCTCTCTTGTTTAAATTATCAAGCTCCTGTTGGCGAAGAATGCACTATCCGTGACCTGTATCACGCGTCTTTGCGTGTTGCTAACCCATCCGGTGCGGTGGCACAATTAACACACGGCAGATGCCCTTTTTCCTTTTTATATGGCTATTAAAAACCGACTCCCTAAGGGACGTTTCATAATTATTGGCCGATCATCCTTTATTTTTTTTTCTTTCCTCCCCCCTCTCCCCTTTTCATGTCCGCCCCAGCTTTCAAACTGTGCTCTTATTATACTTATATACTTATAACCCTTATTCCAATTTTTTTAATACCCTGATGGCTGAGCTCGATAAATTGCTTCGTTTTGGCAATTTCCTTTCTTTTACAATCTGCGACTTTTTCTTTTGTTTTCTTGGCTATTCCAGGGATGAAAACATGATTTTTTGATTTTTTAGGCCAAGTGTCTAATCATTTTTACGAGCTCCAAGTCAAAGTTAAAAGTTTCTGCAGCACTCCAGGGATTTCTCTGTAAACTCGGTAAAAATCGCATCGGAGAAAATGTAGGACTTTTTAAACGAGGAGAGTGGGCGGGGTGAAGGAGATTTACGACTTGAACCTTCAAAAACCTTGACGTCTTAAAGCCACAGACCTTAAAAAAAAGTGGAGTTTATAGTACTGAGTCCTTTAGTATGCTTATTATGGAAGAATTACCCTGGGATATATGGCTAAATGTGGCCCCGCCCCTCGAATGAAGTCAAATGGAGGCACTCCTTTAATTAGCTGGGACCATAAATGTCAAAACGTATGGCCCGAGATTTGGATCAGCTCTGTTGTTATTTTCGTTATAGATGTATGGAACTAGCTCTTAACAATTTTTTTTTTAGCTTACTCTTCATTTGCTGGGATAATTCCCAAATATCAAAAAGGGGATAACACAGAGATAACCATTTTCTCGTGACTGAGAGGAGTTGAAAAGATGTACCAGGATTTATCGAAATGACACGGGACGGTGTTATCTCTCTTGGCCCATCTATTGAATTATTATGATTTTTATTATGATTTCTTTTTTCTCTAACTCTCTCGTTTTTTAAGGCCACAACGTACTGCAAGGAGTTGATTGTTTTTTGTCAAAAGATGGCGCTGATGACTACCATTTCTCATTGTAATTTCATAAACTTTAAACGAGAAATTCAAAGAAACGGAAAGAGATAATTGAAAAATTATTTTGATAAAAATCTTAATTATTTTGATAAATCTTAATTATTTTGATAAATCTTAATTATTTTGATAAAAATATCCTTCAAATATCTTTACAAAATCTACTTTACCTGCTGCTTAAAATTTTGGTAAATTATTTATTTGAAATTTTCAAAACTATGAAAAAAGTTAAGGAAACCCATATTAAAAATGAAATTCAGCAGGTAAAGTAGATTTATACATATCCCGTGCATTACTGTCACAATACAATTTCATTATATTGCGCAGAGAATGAGAATTTTGGAATCAAAATTTCCCATGCTGTAGCGCCATAAGGCGTTCGCTTTACAAAGGTTCGTTTTCCGCTTTATAAGGGTTTCGCATAAGGCCTTACTTTATTTGTATTATAACAAGAAATGCGCTCCTTCATACTATAAACACGAAACTACTCTTTCGAAGCATAAAAGTCTTTCGTTATGATATTCTTTTGCATTCTCGTTTTTATTACTGGAAAGGGTAAATAGGTTTTGTTCAGATTCAAAGTTGACGTTGGCAAATTTTCTCTCGGTTCAACGAATCTTCTCATTGGGTCCTTTTCACGTTGCTCTGACCTCTTCTCTTCTTCCCCTTCCAGAAATCCAGCAAAGAAGAGCCTATTTAGCTATTCTTCCCATTTGGTGAAGGAAAAAAAGGAAATAAATCAGGACCTTAAAGATTTGCCACCCTTGGATATCCTAATATCTTCTCGCTTGGTGGGCGTTTCCCCCTCTTTTTTTTGGCTTCATCTGTCCCCTTCTTGGGAGTATACCAAGTGCTGGATACTTACCCTGAAAATGGTGCTTTTCTTGTGCAATGCTTGGAAAATTTGAGAAATTGCTCCAACTATTTCCTCAAATAGGAAATATTTCTTAAAAATACAGGCTGATAGGTGACTCCGCCCCTGTACCAGGTGGTGAGTAATAAGTTTGAGTGTCCCTGCAAAAGTCTTCTACTTTTTCTTTTTTTTTTCCTCCCAAGATTTTTCAAGTTTAAAAAGGGGTCGTAAATCATGACACACTAAAAGCTAGGCCGTGAGAGTTAACATTAACACGTGATATCACTCATGGGGTTAGAGGACTTTAGACTTTAGTGAAAAAAATGTAGGGAAAGCCCACTTTATAGAAAAAAGCTTTATATATTTTTTTTATATCCTACAAGAGTACTAGAAGGGAGACAATAGTTCCTTTTTTTAGTGTTTAACTTGTCGAGAGTTCTCGGGACAATCGTAGGACTAAACAGGGGGCCAAAATGTGTAACCTCAATGACCCGTTTCCCAGAAAAAAAATAAAATAAAAAAGTATATGCTCTTCAATTGTCTTTTTATGGCCCACGTTGGCTTCTTTCCCCCTCAAACCTGTTGGAAATCGCTCTTTTACCAAGAATCCTAGAGAGTTTTATGGGGACACCGTGATAACAGTATATCGATGATGTATATTTTATTAATTTATTATTGTTATTGTTTATTGTTGTATTTATTCAGCTTATTCTACTGCGTGTTGAGTTGTGGGAAAGTGAGAGTATATAGACTTGGGACAAATTGTCTGGTGGAGATTCTAATGAGTACGGATGCAGGTGTTGGCGGATGTACGATGCTGATGCAGATGCTGGCCAAGATGAATTAAAAAAGCTTTTGTGGATTGAGATGTCAAATTTGTCCAAGGGTGGAGTTGTTGATTAGTCTCCCACCGCGCCTCGGAGAGCTTGCTAGTGTTGAATAGAGACAAAAGAATCAAAAGCAGCTGTGATCTGTATATCAGTCATGAGCCGCGTTCGTTTTGACGAAAGTTTAAGTCGACTTAAAAGTCTAACCAAGACTTTCGCTTATAAAGCGTTCGAGATGGGTAAATTTCGGGCTTATAAGCGTTTTATTTAGCTAGTCGACTTAGACTTTGAAAGTCGACTTGTAATTTGGTCTCAAGTCAAGTGCGCATGTGCCCAGGCTTAATCTTAACCCCGCCCCCTTGTTTATTTATTTCCTTTGTTTATTGCGCCATGCCGAGATTACTGCCTGCTTCTCAAGAACACGCTACTTTTAATATATTTTAATTGATTTTAATTATTCTAATTGGCAATCGACGATCTTTTCCTCGAAGTAATGAATTGTGGGGCAAGAAGCACCAGAGCGTAAGTTGCAAACATGAAACAACCAATGGGAGACAATTATCCCGTCAACATCTTCCTCAGCCACGTCTTCAATTGTCCGTATAATACTAAAAACAGATTCAAGAATGGAAGAAATTAACAAAGCAATACTTTTCTATTGAAATCCATTCTCGAAAAAGGAACAATTCGTGTATTATTTATTTTCGACAAGCACCGCCCCATGGGTGGAGCCATTGTAAACTTATGCTTCTAACCGTTCGTTTT
Organism: Lepidurus apus apus; assembly: GCA_022832285.1. NCBI lineage: Eukaryota > Metazoa > Arthropoda > Branchiopoda > Notostraca > Triopsidae > Lepidurus > Lepidurus apus. The sequence continues at coordinate 119,439 of JAGJRO010000091.1, forward strand.
GGACTCGATACTTTCCAAGTCGACTTCCGTAAACTTTCAAAGTTTACACTAAAAGGAACGTTTACAAGCGTAAGTCAATGGCTAGTCTAAGTCTAAGTCAAAGTTATAAAAGCATAAAACGAACGCGGCTATGATAAGTTGAGGCGAAACGCTTTTAGGCAATAATGAACCTTTCTTTTGATTTTATTTCACATTTTTCAGGGTTTTTTCTTTGTTGAATGCTACGTTGCATTGTGTTTTTATGTGTCGGTATCTATATCTGGCCAACCCGGAACCGCCGGAATCCGGTAACGGCGCAAAAAATGTAATGGAAGCTTTTACATGGATCAAGTAGAGTGTCCTGGCGCAGAGTCGTAAACAAAGGCAACAAACAAAGAGGAAAAGACTCCCACAAAGCGATGGCCATATAAAACTGGGCCTTCAGAAAGTCGTGCTTGGGAGTTGGTTTGGCTGGCCATTTGACTGATCGTCATCACACAAAACGAGCGTTAATGACTCCATAAAATGCGACCGTTGTTGTCAGCTTCTTTGCCCTCCATACCGAACCCAGGGTCTACACTTAAGAAAAAAAATAGTAAAAAAAACGTTAAAAACGTGTATGTTTGAAAGGTGTAATATACGAACTTTTACTCCGAGAAAGTAAGTTATTGCGTATAGGCCATATGGATTAGCCACGGATGATTTAATGTTCTTTTTTTATTTAAGGAGGGATATCTCCCTCCCCCTTATCCCAACAAAGGAGCGTAACGGTATACAACGCAGTCTTAAAACGGTAATGATTGCAGAGCAAAGCAGTTGATCACTTAAGGACTTCCAAAAAGTGACAGGTAAGCGTTCCATAAAAAATTAAATAAAAAAATAAAGCTTTGTGTTTTCAGGGAATCGGAATGAGCTCACGCCGGAATGCTTTGTGGTTCCTGGGAAATTCTGGTTGAGTTCTGGGAGGAGAAGGTAAGTGTAGTTTGATCTATGATTCTGTACAATATGTAATAGTTTTTTTTAATGTAATAGTTTTCTCTCCTTGCTTCTTGGGTTGGGACTGTTTAAGATTGTTATTTTTCTTGAGACTCGATTTATCAAGCTTAGTTTGGCTGCAGTGTATTATAGTTTTGCTTCGCGGTCAGAGGTCAAATTAGAACAATGTTAGCTAGGATTGGTTGCTATTGAGGCGGTCACCCGAAAGAGCGGGTCCGTGTCTATTGTCACGAGCATAGCTAATACCAGGTCGGTAAGCCAAACCATGTTCCGTCGAAAATGAGTGTCCCAAGTCGGGCGCTTGTTGTTCCCTGTTTTGCTCATTAACGGTGGAAGCCCACACAGAAATTTGCATCTAAACTGACGTTTCAGGCAACTCCGCTTTTTTCGTTCCTTATTCTCTTTATGTCGTACAAAATGTTATGCAAAGTTGGGGAACTTTTTATTTCATTTTTTTCATTTTAAATGTATTAAGCCAAACGGTTTTGGTAAAGAAGAGATGAAGGAACTCCACACCTGTCAATTTACATTTCATTAAAGAGAAACATAAAATACGAAGAGAAAAAATACTTTAAAGAGAAAAGTATGTGAAATTTTAGCTGGAGTAGATTTTTTTTTCTTAGGGGGGGATTTTTAAGAGTGGTACTTTGGTGAACGTGTCCTGTTTCCCACTCTTCTGGCGGAGAATTTTCTTATTTTTTATCACGACAAAAGAGAGGGAAAAAATGACTGCCTGGGATAATTATGGTTAATTGTTCTCAATGTTACGTTATCCTAGTTTGGACGTGACTTATAGCTCGGCCTGAGCTTCTGTTCTGCACACTTGTGGTATAGTGGTAAGTAATATCTTTTCCTCTGACTTGGAACTCAAATTATGTTGGAAGGGAGAACGATGCAAATCCTCATCAAGCTCAAACAACATAAACCGTAGGAATATATAGTGAATAGCCAAGTCCGGTTCTCTTGGTCATGTTCGTGAAGATCCGGGATGAGACATTGCATCCATCGGTTTTCTGGCATGACCGCATCTAGTTTTTGTAATCATTCATTATACTTTTCTTTGGACGGGGAGCAAAAAGAACATAAGTTTTTTTTTTTACTTTTATTTTGTTTATTTTTTTGGTTTTCCTTGAGGAACTCGAACTTGGCGGTGGTTTTGTTGTTCCAAGAGATGTTAATCAGATATAAATCTGTCCCTAAGAGGTCCATAATGTGATGTGTGTTTCGCACTTTTCTTTTCATTTTACCAAGAGGAAAGAGAAGCTGGCTATTTCAAGGTCTGCTGGGGACACCTCGATCCAATACCGCAAATGGGAGGATATAAAATAAGGAAAAGAAGGAAACGGCTATTGTCGGAGTGTGCAAATGAAGGAAACATGTTCCATATAAAGCTGAGAGAGTGCGCGCATCCGTGGGATCTTTTTGTCGTAGGGCTAATGCGTGAGTCCTTGATTGTTTTTCGTGGGCTTTTTTCGACCCCGCGAGGAAATTTATAGTGATGGGCCAAAGTGATAGTACGAGGAATGCGAGAAATGTTTGTCGATATCGAAAGCGTTCCAATCCGTCCTCGTAAATTCCTCGGCAACGCTAATAAATCGTCATTTTAATAGGTTAACCTGTCCTTGCAGTGACTTCGCTGTGGTTTCGAGCGAAACCAAGAAAAAAAACTTGTGGGATGTGCAACCATGGAAATCTTGGATCTACAACTTTTTTTTTTTTTGCTAAAAGCAGTGTGGTTTTGGAAGATAGCGACTAACTACACTCTAAAATTAATTAATTAGTTGAATATCAAGCAATTTACTTAAGCTAAGTCTATTTAAATTGGTTTATTATCAATACAATCTTGAGCAAATTACTAATAAAATAGCTTACTAAATCAGAATGGCCACTGCGAATGATCTTCTGTTTAATCTATATTTAATCCTAATATTGCACTTGGCAGAATGTTGCTTCCTTCTATTTTCCATATTTTATTCAAATTCGAAAGCTTTCGGCGGACGAAACAATATGACTGAATACCTTCTGTATTGCACCACTAAAATGTGAACATATCCGTCAAATTCCGTCCGTTCATCCTATCAAACGCTACTAGCGTAGGAATAGTCTATTCTTCCCAGCTTTAAGCCAATTTAAAAGCATAGATCAAACTTCAGTCAGTCTTGTCATATCCATAACGCAGGATCAACGGAGCACGCACAGAAGCTGACATCGATTACTGTACATCGCAAATTTTTCGAAATTTCTCAAAACTCATCGATTTTTTTCGAAATTTCTCGGAAATTCATCGACATTTATACGACATTTTTCGACTTTTTTTCCAAATTTTTCGAAATTTCGCTAGGTTTTCGAAATTTCTATTTGCAGTGTATAGTTACTGTTTCGCGGGTTATGAAAAGACACATGATTATATACTAGGATTTTCAATCTTTGTTAAGACAGTTTTTTGTGATAGCTGCCCTTTAATTAATATCGTATAAATTGGATTTTTTAAAATTAATTAAAAATGAAGAACTGGGATTTTAACCAAAAAGTTCCTTGTTTAGTGCATGGTTCTCATTTTGTAATGATCTTCATGTTCTTTTGCTATCATTCTAAATTTTTGAAAGGTTTAGTGGCGTGGTCGACCAAGGGGTTTTTGCTTCATAACGTTGTAATGATATTCGGTCCGGGAAAGGAGCTTGACAGGTTCAAGAGTCCAGTTAACATTTCATCTTGTAGACTCGCGTGCCCGTGTTGCATTGGACGTCAGCAAGCAAATAGATTGGAGCTGCGAGCACGGATGGTTCACGTCACACCTTGTATAATTACAGCCGTAGCTAAAAGCAAGTACTAGATCAATGCTATTATCCTGCCTTCTGGCTTTGTGCATTTGGACGTGAATTGGGGTAATCAATTCTGGCTACAATGCGTTACTAATTTTGCAATCCAATTTGCCGAGTTTTATTTTCAGAGGCGGTCCTGCCTTTTACAAGACGAGCTTACGTATAGACCAATTTTGGAGCTGTCTTGTACAGTTTGAGCCATGCGTGCAAATGTTTGACAATGTAATGATGCGTTCAACTTGGGAAGTTTCTCGCTTTGATACAAGGTATTTAGAATTTAATCTTGAACCATTTCCCTTCATTTCACTCTTTCTTCCTCTTGGCAACACTGATATAAAAAAGTAGTAATTGTGCAATTTTTAAAATGACTTATTTAACCCAGCATTTCTTTAATCGAAAAACTACGCTACGCTACAATGACGTAATTTACTTGTAAGTTTCTAAATTGTACATAGAAATACGAATATTTAATAAGGTGTGGTTAGTAAAAGAATTTTAGTGTTCCTATATTCTTTATAGCAATACAAATATGTATTAGAAAAATCAAGGTGCAGCAAAGAATTTTATTTTCACACTTGGGGTTTGAACATAACAAGAAAATACCTAATTACAAACATACCTAAAATGTCCAACGAAGACCAGTTCGCGTGTTACGTTATTACTATCACTTGTTACGTCAGGATAAATATTGCATTCATGAAATTGAGGACACGCACGTAATGATACAGGACCCATAAATTATGTAGAACATACAAGTTATAAACAGAAACATACAAGTTCCGGGCCAAGAAAAGTAATATAAAATGCTACTCAAATAAAAAAAATCACCACTAGAACTTAAAATTAAAAATTAAAAGCACTTTTCCCGACAAAGGCCAGGGTATTCTGCAAATAGTTGATCATTTTTGGTCAAGAGATGTCACTGATGTCAGAATCCTATATCCTTCGAATATAGGCAACATATTGTAAACTTGTGACCAGTTTCTCTCACTAGATGTCTGCACTCAAAGAATGTTGGGTGAAGGGAAGAAGTGATGTTGGGGAATGTATTCTAAGACGTTTGGAATGGGTTTCATGCAAATCGGCAGTCAAACAAATTCGCTAGACGTAAAACAATAATCTACAAAAATTCCTAGTATCGGCAGCGCCATCAACGGAGACCAACATCTCTAAGGCGTATGTCACGCCATCCTCGGTGTTATGTGATATTCTTTCTCCGCACTTGAGTAATACCGGTATTTTATATATTATTTAAATGAATGACTACAAGGACATTTTGGTAGTGTCTTGTATATGCGGGCTTTCAATAAAAACAATTTAAAGCAAACACATTGCCTTGTTATTTATTTTGAATGATTTTGACTCGTAAACAAAAAGTAAGTAAAGATTTTTATTCCGTTTTAAAATACATAAAAAAAATATAATATAAATACTGCAAAATAAGGTATACGAAATAAGGTAATACAAGGTATGCCTATAGGTGGAACCATCATGTTTTTCTAAATCGAACAAGAAATGGATGCTACCCACGTATACCGTACACCAGCTTTCTTCATGTATTGTATTTATATAAGTTTCAACACTTTCTAAACATAAGCTTATGACCAAGCGGATAAGGCGCAAGTCTTGTGTACGAGAGGTCCTCGGTTCGAAACCCGGTCGAGGCACTTTATTTCGTCAACAAAATGAAATATTAAATGGTTTCTTTTCTCAGTACAATATGCCTTCCCTGCAAGGTTCCTATTCCCATATTCAAAATTGTGAAGCTTCGGTATCATGAGCTCGAATATCTGGAATTGGAAACCGAGCAGGTGAGTTGGGAAAGGGGCGAGGCTCTCAATTTTTTATGATTTTTGAAGGGGACCCCCCTTGATACAGCATTATTCCTTATGGAGAAAAGCCCTGAAAACGCTTTCCCAGCTCGAAAAGAGACCACGCCCCCCTTTTTAGTCCAATCCACCAATAGGATTCGTCCCTTTTGTCGAGACCACACCCCTTTTAGCGGATTTTTTTAAAAAAATAAAAAAATTTCCCGAATCTTAGCTTTTACCTTAAAAATTACAAATCGTGCAAAAGCTCCGTACCATTCAAGCATTCAGCGAAGGTTTCCGAAGGCTTTCCTCGGTTTGTATTTTTAAAACGTCATAAAATAAGCTTACTTGAGGGATTCTCGCCTAGTCGACTTACATGTATTTAGCAGGCTTGACAATACACACGAACAAGAAATAACCTAGAAAAGAAGGGTATTGCCAATTAGCAATTGCTAATTATGTGCCCACATTCTCACCAAAAACCTTTCTAACGTCTCCTTTTCTACACTATTTTAAACCGCATCGTTGTGCTTCTTAAATTCACTTTTATCATCATGGGCATACACCCGAGTCCAATCTGTGGTATCGGGCCGCAGTAACCCACAGCAGGTACACCTGAAGAAATCCACCGCATTCTGCCAAATTCCTTTGTCAAACGGACTTCGATGTTTCTTTGAATTTCCAGGCACATGAAAATGTCTGTAGCGAGGTGCGTTCAATCGTTCGTTTGTAGTCATAGCCACCGTCGAGCACTACAAAAGACAAAATTTAATAAATTATCTAGTCATCCTCTTTCCACAAAAGACCTTTCTGTACTACCAAAGGCCTTGCATGCAAAAAAAAAAAAAAAAAAAAATGCTCCAAAAAGATTTGAAATCTCAAATAAAGTCACACCTGATAAAGTTGACAAACCAAAAGGGCTCCAACCCATAAACTGTGCACAAGCGCGTTGCAGGCCATGAAACTTAGCCAGCCATCACATCTTAAAACCTTCAGCACCATCCCAGCATCCCAGTCAACATTTTTCAGGCAGTACTGGGACCAGAAATAGGTACAGCCCCACAAAAAGCATACACATGACGTGAACAAGAAAGTCAAGTAATTGACAAAGTTTCTATGATTATGCCACCCTACAAAAACAACAAAAAATTACTTCCATAATGGATAACGACAATACAAGATGGATTAGCTTCATACCTATGCAATTTCCCACCCAGGGACAGTGATGATCAAATTTGGCTATACATCTCTGGCAAACTGAGCAGTGTTTTGAACGTAAAGGTCGTTTAATTAAACACGTGCTGCAGAATACCTGAGGATCAAAACCTACACCTTGCTCAGCCAATTCTCTGATCATCTACGACAATTTTGGGGGAAAAAATTGGAAAAAATACTTCTTAATTAGTAATAAAGTTACCTTGAATTTCTCTTCTAAAGGATATACAATTGCTCCTGGATCTCCTCGCCAGGTGCTATAAAACTGGTGGCACAACAGTACTGCGCTGGTGCAGAATAAAACGTTAACTAGAAATGTCACATTGGGCATCAACCAAAGCACCCATGTTAAAATGACCCAAAACTACAGAAATAGTACATTTGTAAGGCGGATTATGGGTAGAAAAAAATGAAAATAAGAAAATTGCGAAAAAGAGGCTTACTTTTGTGGCCAAATAAATGAAAACTGGCAAGACGGTCATAACACGATGGTCATGGACCCGATTAAGGAAGAAGGGAGTTGAGAAAAAACCAGCAGCAAATAAGAGGATTTTGATCCAGACTGCTAGCGAAGACTGACACAGCGAGGCCATTAAGTAGAAGAGCAAGAAAGGCATCCCAGACACCACGTAAAAGCGAGTGTCCTAAGAGAAATTACACAACTATTATGGTATAATTCAACTATTGTAAACGAGCGAACTGCTTGCCTTGTCACATTTAGGTAAACAACTTCTTCCTCCTTGTCGCGAAGGTTTTGCTTGTCGAGAAGCTAAGGCTCTTAATTTCTCGGCAGATTTTGCTCCGATCCATCCCGGAGGTTTGTTGACTAGAATTTCAAAGCAGGTTTCGCCCTAAAAAATAAAAAGCTAATTAGACGATTTTCTTTTGCAGGTCAAAAAGTAAATATTACTTAAATATTAAATAAATATAAAAAATTTATACATACTATATAATATAAAAAACATTATACAAATTATAAATTATAAAAAATAATAAAATGAATAATAATAAATAAATAATAATAATAATAATGTTTGCGCGAAAATACAGAAAAAAGTGAAAAGTAATTCGATACCTGAAGGTTTGGTATGTCTAATGGAGGGTTTTTGTCCACCATGTTAAGTATGGCAGACGAATTTCGACCTAAAAAGGCCCAATGCAAAGGCGTGTTTCCATGAGTAGTATCTTGCAAGGTCAGGGACGACCCTGAGGACAATAATAAGCGAACAGGGTCGAGTCTAAAGTTGGGAAAATTAGCAAAATATGGGTTTAAACGGTGAGACAATTACGTTTGTGTTCTTAATGCGGACCACATCAAAGCTGTCATGCCTTGCTTATCTACTTCGTTGACGCCGACACCTTTGGCAAGAAGATAAGCTACGATGGACGTGTGGCCCAACATAGCTGCGACGTGAAGGGGACAACAGCCTTCACCGTCAGGGGTGACTGGAGAAGCGCCCAACTGCAACAGGAGAACTACCATGCTCAAATGCCCTTGCCTTGAACGTGAAACGATCACATTACTACAGAGCAGTCAGCGAAAGCTTTTCAATTACCTAATAGCCCAATGGATTGGCGTTGCTTCGAGTTTACCACCAACGGCGTCAATTTCAGCTCCTTTGCTCACATAATACGATACCAAATCTCTCCTGTTATTGATTGCTGCCCAATGCAGGAGTGTGACTTGTTCTTCATCTCTCTGGTTTACGTTATAGCCCGCTTCGATAACTGATTTGCAAGCCTCAAATTGTCCATACTAACAAAGGGCAATAAATTTAGTTGAAAAACCCCTTGGGTCGAAATTAAAGCATACACTCATTAAAGGTAACATACCTGGGTCGCTTTGACGATATCTACGGTACCACTTTCAGCCATTTTATACTGGGATAGAAGGTATCTTTGTTGTAAGAATATCCTTCAAATTGTACTTCTGATCATCTAGAAAAAAAAATATTATTTGTATTTAGCAAGTTTTAGGCCAAAGTCGATACAGTATGTAGGTTTTCTTCTAACTCACCAAGATGCACAGGAATGTCTAGTAATAAAGAAATGCATTTAAGCAATATAAATGATTATACTACACAATTACACATAGCACGCATTTATACATCAGAAAAATAGCCCAAAAGCCGGCTTCGTAGCACAAACACAACACAGCAACAGCTCAAGGCGACTTGGCTGCCATATTGGATGGGTGGGACAAAAACTCGAACTTCAAATAGCGAATTAAATTATGAATACCGAATGACTACAAAAGCCCAAATCCAAACAGGCAAACAAGCCAAGCGTTGGCCGTTTTCAACAAAAATAAATAGTTGGCTAATTAATTATGTCTCGTTCTGTGCGAGCAGAAACTCGAAGCCGAGCTAAAGATGACATTAAGCGTGTTATGCAAGTAGTGGATAAGGTTAGGCATTGGTAAGTACACGCGCTCCACAGAGAAACAGGATTTGCCATTGTTACTTTTTAATTCTCTAGGGAGAAAAAATGGGTAACTATTGGCGACACTACCATGAAAATTTTCAAATGGGTACCGATTACTCAAATGGACACTAAGAAGAAAATTAAGAAAGAAATTAAAAGGGCCCTAGACCCTGCATTGTTAACATTAAGCGGCGAAGATTCGAACACAAGTAATAGCTCTTAATTTTCAAATAGTTCTTAATTTTCAAGGATTTCTATAAAATATTTTTTCCTAGGCTTTTCATTAACGAGTGAATCCCAAGGTCCTACAGAATTTACTTCCAATCAGCTAATAGCGTCTGAAGATTCCAATTCTCAATGTGACGGGACTGCCAAGAAATTTTAAACTATCAGCCAAAAACTCATACAACATAACTCATAATAAATTGTACACACATCATGGCCCTTTTTTCACGTGACAAAAATACATACCTTTCTTGCCATTAATGTATTCTTATTCGCTCCACGTACATTAACATACTCCCACTCCTTACCCAGATATCTTGGCTTTCTTAGCTTTGGCTGGGCCAGGGCTTTTGGTTTGTTTCTTCTGTTTTCCGGTTTTATCCTGTCCTTGCTCGATGTCGCTACGTTTCTGGCCCAGTTTGACGGCTTCTTTCTCTCGTCGTGATCGGCTACGCATCATGGAGCGGTACAAACGCTTATGACGTTTCTTCATCATCAACTCACGGAATCTGTAATGCTCTTTCTCCTCAGCTTCAGCAGCTTGCTTAGGATCAGCCTTCTCCACCTTACCACGCTTCACCTCCATACCTTTAAGCTAAAGGGAACCAAAATTTGACAATTACACAAACTTCGTTACGTTTTCATCAAATTACCTTTTGCGTGGTTGCATTGCCAGGTTCTTCGTCACTGACGTCACCTTCTAGGTCATCATCATCCGAATCCGAGCCTTCTTCCTCGGAATCTTCTTCCATACCCTCACTTTCTTCCCCACTCTTCTCTTCTACGTCTAATCAAAATAGGTTGTTAAAATAACTCCGCTTTAAGAGAAATTGATAGAAATTACCCATTTCCTTTCCCTTTTGACTGGCCAATAATGCCATTCGTTCAGGAGGCACGTAATCACCAGCACGTTCTTGCACGAAGGGGGAAACATGGGGAGGGAGGACTGCTCCTACAAAGTAGTCCTCCACGGGAAGTAAACGTTTGAAGTTGATGCTGTCATAAACCCATTGGGGTTGAACGTAATACCTAGTAATGATATTTGAATTAAAACCTGTTGTTTTTATGCCATTTTGCGGAGATGGAGAATTTACCTAGAAAGGTATGGTTTTTCTATAGTTGGTCTGTCTACGATTTGATGGGTGATGGTCTCATCAGATTCGGGAAACGATGAACCAGCGAATGAAGTTTCATCCCAAGAAACTTGACCTCCACACGCTCTTAACACAAATACGACAGATTCGCGAGGTACTTCTCTTCCCAAGAAGACCTTCAGGCCCACAAACAAAGACTGTAGACGTTTAATAGCGTCAGCTTCTTGTCTTGCTTCTTCAATTTTCGTCGGATCGCCAGACTTTTTCAATTAAAATTCAAAAAATTATAAGAAAATCTAAACGGGAATTATTATAAATAGAAATTACTTTCTCGAATACATCAAGTTCAGGTTCTTCTTCAGTCGCAGCCAGCGAACGAACTAAACTACGGTTCAGAGCAGCTACCAGTTCACTGTAGTCTTCTTTGTCGGTTTCTGCGTTTAATAAAATTTAATTAACGATGCTGATGATAAATGATGTCCAAACCTTGTACGCCTGGAGTGACGACAGACAATTTGGGGGGATAATGAAGATTCAAACTATGGTAGAGGCGGAAGTTGATAAAACCCAACATGGTCGTGTAAAAATCAACGAATGTGGTCATGATCTTGTAATCGACTTGGGAAGCAGGTTGATGCTAAAAAAAATAGGATTAAAATGAAGTTTGTAGGAAATTTAAGGAAATTTACCTGGTAACCTCGCTGATGGGGAACTACCCAAGTAATGGTTTCGCCCTTGACGTCAACTTGGTAGTAAAAACCTTTGATGGAGACGAAAACCTTGCGTAGCGCTTTAGCTTCGATAACATAATGCATAAACTCGAGAGTTAATCTTCTGCAGAGATGGATTAACTGCATGGGAATATGAGTTATGCGGGGCATGGTGGCGTACAGACAACACAGCGATAAGCAGTCATCCATATCCCTCAGGGCGTCCGAGAACGTAGGATATCTACACAATGAAACAGCAGTGAAACCATGCACTGAATTTGAAATGCGAGAAATTATTCACCTTTCTTTGACAAGATGGTCTAAAGACAGAGTTGGCTTGTTCTGGTTCATTCGTTCGACTGCTTCCTCGTCTCCCTTCTCTCTCGCAGTCTTGATCTTGCGCATAAAAACCTATACAAATATAAAATTTTTTAGAAATATCCAATGGAGTTTTTTTGTTTTTTTTACCTTGAATTCTCTGAAGCGCCATAGCATGGGCTCATGCATCAAAAACCTAATATCCTTGGTATAATACAGGGTTTTCCGATCAATTTGGCCTTTTTGCGCTTTCTTGCGGTTATTAGGCTCGCGCGGATAGATTCCTTTCAGAATGCATATTCGGCGAAAGTCTTTCAAGTTCAACTGCAACTTTTTTAAGGCTTGAGCTCTGGAAATGTATTTGGCAGCCTCTCCTGACGCGTACTACAAGTGCATAGTGTTATTAAATTACACTATATAATAAAGTAGTCGTTTTTACCTTCTTTTTCATACGCGCACCCATTTTTAATAATTTTTGTAACGAACTATCAACCACAGAAACACGTGTTATTTCGTCGCCTAAATTGACGCCAGCGCCGCCTTGTTGAAATCAAGTGTGAGTACGGTAACGCGGTACAATAGCGCTACTAGCAGCTTACGATGAGCAAAGGTTTCTACCATGTTTTTTCCCTTCCTGTTTAGGCCACGCCTATTTTCGATTAATTTTAAGGTAAAATTCCACAAATTAAGAAAACAAAACGATGGCTACCCCCGTGGTCGAGCGTTTAACTCTTAAAAAAGGTAAATTGCTTATAGTTTTTTTTGTGTATGCTAAAATTATTTTATTGTAGACGTTACAAGAGCCATTGAATTATTGGAAAAATTGCAAAAAAGTAAGACTCTTCTAATTTCTATCGAACTTTAATCACAAAACCAACGTATTTTTTTCGGCATAGCTTCCGATATACCTTCCGCCAAGTTGGCAGCATTGCAGAAAGTGCTCCAGAGCGATTTCCTGAGAGCCGTACGGGAAGTGTACGAGTACGTTTATGAAACTGTGGATGTGGGAGGTTCTCCTGACGTTCGAGCGTCAGCAACTGCCAAAGTAACATTCTAAACCCTAACATAGACACTAAAATGAGTTCGTTTGCCAAACATTCTGTAGGCTACAGTGGCCGCTTTTGCTGCCAGCGAAGGACACGCCCATCCCAGGGTAGTAGAACTGCCTAAAACTGAAGAAGGCCTCGGTTTTAACGTAATGGGCGGTCGGGAACAGAATTCTCCTATCTACATATCTCGAATCATTCCTGGAGGCGTGGCTGATCGCCATGGTGGCTTAAAACGCGGAGACCAACTGTTGTCCGTAAACGGAGTGGTAAATAGCCTTATCCGTTCATAATCTCTTTCGATGGCGTCTTAAATTCTTTCGGTTTTTTAATAGTCGGTGGAAGGTGAGAATCACGAAAGAGCGGTGGAGCTTCTGAAAGCCGCACAGGGATCGGTAAAGCTCGTGGTACGTTACACCCCGAAGATTTTGGAAGAAATGGAATCTCGTTTTGATAGACAAAGAACAGCGCGCAAAAGGCAGCCGTTTCATTAAGCAGCTTTATGGAAGCTCTCTTCCTCTTTATTATGAATTCCACTTGAGCTATTGTAAGTTTGTTAAGTTGTTGCATGTCAGTTGACGTAGTTGTGCATTTGTGCATTTTACTGTGTAATTTCTTATATTGAATAAAGTCTATAACACTTACAACTACGACTCCTGATGACATGAATCCTTAGCAAGTTACTTAGTAAAAAAATGCTTAATTAATTAAAATAGCCCATTGCACGTTCCGCCTTGAAGAATGCGTTTGAAAAAATGACCAAAAGATGGCAGTGAATGTTAATTAATTCTAAAAATCTGTATTTATTTAATTTTGCTGCCTATTAAATCTAATCGGTGTTATCACATCAGTTAACGAACAAGGAGTTAAAGCTGAAAGCCATTATCTTACATGCCAGCTTACAGACATCTGACAAATCGGTCTCACGCAATACATTATTTACGCCTTACGGTAGCGCTAAAACGCTATTAGTAAAGTTAAAAATGCCCCAAAACGTACGTTTGTTTTGAATTCATTATTTTTAAGTTAATTTGCTAAGCTAATATAGACAATTTCTTCTTTTTTAGGGATTACGTTACACGCTTGACAATGATCGTCTAACTCTAGAACAAAGACAGTCTTACGAGGAAAATGGATTTGTTGTCGTTAAAAAGTTGATTCCAGATCCCATGATCGATGCCTTTCGGTAAACAACAGTGAAACCTGTCGTTTTCTATGATTCCTAGCTTCGTTAAAGGAATAATTAACGATAATAAACTTCATGTAGGCAGAGATTTTTGGATCTGTGCGATAAAAAGATTCCTTGGGGTGGGATAACTATGATGAAAGACATTTCCTTGGCGAAAATGGGGACCGTAACCGGTGAACGATTGTTCAACAAAGCCCAGGACTTTAACTACGACGAAGTTCTTTACAAGTACATCGAATACGGCCCGGTATATTCCTTATCCTTCAATGCTAAACAAAGAAAAGTCGAAACTTACCAACGAATCGTAGCTTTTGGATTACGTGGAATGCTTCGTTGGCCCTAATATCCAATCCATGCATACCATGCTCATCAACAAGCCGCCTGATCCCGGTACTCAGACATCTCGCCATCCTCTACATCAAGTACCTTCTTAACTATTAATTAAGGTTTATGTGCAATTGCGCTCACTTCGTCATTCGCTAGGATTTGCACTACTTTCCATTCCGGCCAGCCGATCGCATTGTTTGCGCTTGGACTGCCATGGAGCGCATCAACAGTGACAATGGTTGCTTAATTGTCCTTCCAGGCTCCCATAAAGGTGTTTTACACCAACACGACTATCCCGATTGGGAGGTACAATGACGTTTTACTCTAAAGAACGAGAAATTCAGTATTTGTTTAAAAATTTGCAATCTGTTCTTGCAGAAAGGCGTAAATAAGATGTACCATGGAGTTCGAGGTTACGACGGAGTTCCTTATACTGAACTCCACATGGAAAAAGGCGATACGGTGTTTTTCCACCCGATTTTGATCCACGGATCCGGCACCAATCGCACCAGTGGCTTCCGTAAAGCAATTTCTTGCCATTACAGCTCTGCAGACATGCACTATATTGACGTACGTGGTACGACGCAAGAAAATATTGCTAAAGAGATCGAAGAAGTGGCGAAACGACGAGGAATGGATGGTTTAACTTTCCAAGTACTTTCTAGAAAGTTATCTGAATGACTAATAATGCTTTGATTAGGAAATGTGGCAGTTTCGCAGTCGATTCGTACGCGGACGCGCTCCAGCTCGCTTATAAGGATGAAATCCTTAAATGTTAGTTTTTATTTCTAGAAATATTAATATTGGGCATATATCAACCTGTGGTAAAACTACCTATACGCCTCGGTGCTTTATAAAACCGAACATAAACAATTACTTCTAGCTTATGGGTAAATGAATCGAAAGAATACAAATGGTTTAATTTTAATTGCAAAAGATATTGTACGACTTTCACGGCGAAAGGGGTTTTTTGTTTAAACAATTTGACGAAACTTGGAGGAGGGATGAGAATCATAAATTCACCAAACAACATGAAATTAATTGTAAAATAGTCCATAAATTGGGTATATCCAAAACTGAAACGAGTAGTTCATGTGAACCTCTGTCAAATCAAACGAAATGAAACAGCAAAGAAAAAGGTATTACAGTTCAAACTGACTCCTTGATTTTCGCCATAGGAAACTGATTTGACCCCAAAAACAAAAAGAAAATAATAAACAATAAAACGAGCAAATCCAAGTGTTTAATACTCTTCTACGTGGTGGTGAAGCAACAATTCACGAATCGTCGTCCATGGAATCGCCTGTGGCTCCTTCAGGTTCAGTCACTTCATCCGCAGTTCCCTCCAAACTACCCTGTACCTACATCAATTCAATAAATTTAAATTTAATATTAACTAATTAATAATAATTAATTTAATAAACTTAATATGCATTCTGTTCATTCGTGGGTTAGTATTTAGAATTTGGGGGAAGTGAATAAGTGCCAAAATTTACTTGTTGAAAGCCGGGTGGATCTTTGCATTTCCTGCATAAGTACTCCTTATCATCCGATACGTCTTGTTTGCGTAATCCAACACAACTCAAGTGAAACCAGCTCTCACAACCATCGCACTGAACCCAATTGACTTCCCTTCCTAATAAAGACCGAGTTTTACCATATTTATAATGAAAAACAATTCATAGAACAAGCGAATTTCCTTACCAGTTGGTTTGAGGCACTTGGAAGCAGAACAGTCCTCCTCAGGATCATCTGACGAGTCACTTTCGGCCTCCCATTTCTTCGCATTCTGGCGGCGCGCCTGCTAATACAAAAACAAACAAAAAGCGCACAATTAGTACTAAAATAAATAAGAAATTAACGCAAATTGTTTACTCTGGGCTTTTTGTTGGGGGAAGTTTCGCCTTTTTCGAGTTTGATCTGCTTCTGGGAGCGTCTCCCTTCGCGGAATACCAATCCTCTTTTCTTAATCTTGCGTTCTTCTCCTGGATCTTTCTCCTAAATCCACGAAAACGAAAAGAATTTATAACACTACAGCTTTCTTTCTCATTTTCTTTCGTAACTCTTTCATTTCCTAATAAAAAGAACTTACATCATCCCCGCAGTGGAAATGAGGCATTTGAGTAGCTTGCATTATATTTCCCAGTTGGCTAATTTCCTCAGTCTGGAGTTCCAATAAGTAGCCTTCAATCAACAAGTCTTGCAAAGGCTTTTGCAAACTGGTAGGTATTTCCAACAAAGGGACTTTATACTTGGCGCTCAAGCTATGGACGTCCATTGAATCTTCTTTATCGGCTACTACACCTGACGACCCAAATGCTTATGAAAAGAAAATGGCAATAATTAATATACTACGATTTTAAAAGGCATCTTTAAAGCATTAATACCGTTCTCACTAGCTGCGTATGCGTGTTCAGTGCTACCTAGACTTTCATCTTTAGGTAAGTTAGTTTCTTCCAGTGAATTAGTCTTCTCGGCAGGGGTTTCTTGCTTGATATGAGCCAGTCTTTCAGACCTAAAGCTCTGGACAGCATCCAGTTGCTTTTGTTGTACATACGGCAGTTGGATTTTCGCCTTTTCCACTTCTGGCTGAGCTAGTATCTTCTTGGCTCGATCCTACAGAAGCAGCGAGATCTTTAATTGCCATTTGCGACCAAATTTACAAGACAAAGGGCCGAAAGAGCCGAAAAAAGTTAGAAATTGTGCTTACTTGCCAACTCATGGCTCGTTCAGTGAGACATTGCAGTGCTTCGCCCTCTGGCATGCGCACGGTGATGGATTGGAGGGCGAATACTAAAGATAATGCTGTTTCTAGCTTGGGTCTTGAGGAGCGGCAACACAATGGGCACAAAAAGTGATTTTCTGGATTAAAAGTCGCAGGAGGTGTGGGCGAACTTGTACTGCTGTCTTTCCCCTTAACAGGAGCAGGAATACATGAATCTAAAGACAAAAAACAAAAATAAAAATTGAATTAATCCTATTTTCTAAAGCCAAAAAGATACAAATAAAACTTAACTTCAAAATAAAAATAAAATAAACTTAAAGGGAATGTAAGAAAGAATGTTAATAAAGAATCACGTCCGTTTTAAAAAAAATTCCTATTTTATGAGATTTCTTAAGTAAGAAGTGTTTTTTGTTTTAGGAAGAAATTTCAAGATTTTGACGTACCATGGTAACACTCCTTGCAGAGATCGCACTGAAGCATAGATCTTTGGTAAGTTCGTCTGCAAGTGCAATATTCCGCTGCCTCAGTTTCACGTTTCGCCATGTTTGCCTGACGTAAACGCTGAATTGCGTCCATTTCTTGACGTTGGGCAGTCTAAACCCATCAAATATTACAAAAACTGTTTCTAATCTATAAAAAGTGCCCAAAATGTACCTTGATGGCTTTAATGACTGCTCTTCCGTCAATGGTTTCGCCACCCGCCAGTTCTATAATGTGGTTTAAGTGAGTCGTGACATCTTCCCGCGCTCTTCTGCGCCTAAATCGGGGCGGTCCTTGTCCAATATCAGCTCGAGGAGTCAGAACCTGCAAACAAAAAAAAAGTTCGTCACTCAGACCATCATGGTGTAATGAAAGTTTTACCTCTAGGAGGGAATACGTTGAGTTTTTGCGCACAAACAACTTGGAAATCTTCTCTTTCCAGTTTCTGGCCGAAACTACTT
Source organism: Lepidurus apus apus (assembly GCA_022832285.1). Taxonomy (NCBI): domain Eukaryota; kingdom Metazoa; phylum Arthropoda; class Branchiopoda; order Notostraca; family Triopsidae; genus Lepidurus; species Lepidurus apus. Next base: position 137,261 of record JAGJRO010000091.1, read on the forward strand.
GTTCTTCTACCGTCGGCAGAGGATCTAGGCGTACTGGCAAGCTTTTGGCTCTCGTTAGCATCGCTTCTAACACGTCCAAATACGGATAATGCTGGCCGTGCTAAAAATAATTTAAAAAACATAAAAATGAAATTGATCACTTGAAAACAAAAATTCAGAATTAACTCAAAATTTATTACTTGAATAGTATGGAGTTTATTCAACCACTCTTTTCCCTTCTTGACCGCGTCTTTCACGGCAGATGCTGACATCAAGAAGGTGGGAAGACAATCCGCTTCGCGACAAATCTCCTCCAATGCATGTAGAGTGTGTCTAGGCCTAATTACGTCAATTAATCAGTAAATTCGTCTATTTTAAGCTATAATTCATTCACTTTGCTTGCAGAGCTGTGGCAGCTTTGGATTCCAGCTCTTCAGATTGATGCAACAGCCCTTGCAGCTGGGCCAAGGCCTTTTCCAAGGCAGGGTGGGGCGGAAGTAAAACTCCTGATTCTAATAAATTCTTGACAGTTTCCAAAGATACAACACCCGGTTCAGGCAAATGCTCGGGGTCTTTGGGATCCCCCACTATGTCATGGAATTCCGTTAGCCACTCAACGTGTTGCATTCGCTAGAATAAACCACAAGGAAGTATAGCAAAGTAAGTTAAATTAAAAAACAACATTAAAACTCAATTTTACCTGTTTTAACTGTTGGACTATCGGAAGCTCAATGTCAAAAGACGTTCCTCTCTCTAAACAAGCTTCCAATTTGCCCAATTCGGGTAAAGCAAACGGTCCTGCCTCAGGAACGAGCAACAGCGATGCGTCGCTCTGGAATTCTTGGACTGCTTTATACAAATTCATCACGGCGACGCCTTCGGGCAAGCGACAAGGTAATTTAAGGGTCTTTTCAGTGAATTGGCGTAGTTCTTCGAACGTAAGACGACATTTAGCCTCTCCAGAGAGTCTCGTCCTAAAAAATAACCCCACAAATCAAGATCAAAATCATTTAAAGCCCTAAACGGCTTGAAGTTGAAGATTACCGAGTCCGGATTTTGGTGGAAACCAGTTGCTGACAAATAGAAGAGCATTTATCAGCCTCGGTAACAGCTTTTCTCACCGAAGCCAACACATCAGACTCCGCAATCCCGCTTTTTTGCGCGTCTTCCATGATTTGCCGGAGTTCATCCAATTCTACGCCCAAAACAAATACTCATCAGTCAATGTTTTCTTGAAACGTTTCTTAAAACAACGCACCAAGGCGGTCTTCTCCTTCAAGCTTCAAGGCTTTCTCTAATTTGTCTGACCAGCCGTCAAAATGGTCCTTCCTGGCTTTCAAACGGGTCAGCATAGCATTCAACTCATCTAAAGTGTACCGGTAGCTGAAAAAAACAAACAGAAAATGAATTTTCCACCAAAAATTAAGGTTACCGCAAGGTACGCTGCTGGGGAGCGCATGAACAGAGTAACTTGTAGTGTCGTAAGCAAACGACTCTCTCTTGATTGCAACTGCAGGTGACGCCGGACAAAAAACACGTGGTTTTGCAGTAATCACACTGTCTTTCGTCGTCTGGCAATAGTTCAAACGCCTCGCGCTCGGAATCTTCTATGCCCTAGCATAGAAAAGGTTGCAAAACACATTAGAAAATTTTTCAAATTTTTTTAGGATATTTATTTGTGATTTTTTAGCTACCCATTCCAACACGTCTTTCCTGAAAGCTCTTTCTTCGGCCAACATGGTCTCCATATCTTCAGTGCACGCCGTGGCGATATTTTTTGTTAAGGTTTCCGCACTGCAGGCCATTTTGCAGACCAATTCGTCATGGGAAAAGACGCAGAATCGATGCAAATTGGAATAGTGAGTCACACATTCCCTCCCCATGGATAACTACGTGTAAAAAAGAACATTGATCAATAAAATCAAATTACTATGTTTTTTTGTTTGAATTACCCAATCAACAGGTGCAAAATTGACGGCTTCGGCGAAATTGTAGCCTTGATTGAACCCCGCATGGTAAGAGCGAGGAAAAGTGATGACAAACTCCCCAGCTTGCTGATCAGTGCGATAAATGGGGACGTTGGAGTCCATTAAGATGTTGGGGTTCATGATTGTGACCAATTGGTGGAGTAAATCAGGCTGAGCGCGGAATAATTCCGGAGCTGCGGACTTCATGGAAGTTTCAAAGGCTTCGGCGCCATCGCCTGGCACTCCGTACCAAGTTTTAGGCTCTCCCCTATGACAATTCAGGTCCAAATTCATTTTCAGGATCGAAAATCACATGAAAAAGGTAACAAAAAGTGGCAATATTTACTTACCAGTGGAGGTAATTGATGGAATAGCTCCAATGATCTTCATTATGCCAACAAAAGGCTGAAAAGCACATACCCACGTACATCCAAGGTACTTTCATCCCCGAAATATCTGCTTGGATGTGACCCAGCACTGATCCTTCCAAAACTGGCAAATTATTCAAATTCCAGCCCGATTTGGCGTACTCCTAATGTTAAGCACAAAGAGAATTATACCATAAGCTTCGAAATATGCCGTAAGAGTTATTTACTTCGTCTCCAGGTAAAAGATTTCGAGAATTCAGGGTGGGAAATCCAGAGCCATGATCCATGGTATGCAAATCAGCGCCGTATTCCACGACCACATCCTCATCAATGGAGGAAACGATTCGCCAAAACTCTTTCTCGACCAATGACGTTGGAACTAACTATAATCCAAGAGAAGTTAAATACAACCGCCAACGAAAATGAAAACCAAAAAAGTCAAGAAAAAATCAAGAATTTTGATAAAATTCTTGAATTTTTTTCTTAAAATTCAAGATTTTTATAAGTAATATTCAAGAATTTTTTTAGTAAAATTTGAGAATTTTTAAGAAAAATTACATGGACTGGCATGTTGAAGTAGTCGGATTTGAACTGGTCAGCCATTTCGCCAAACGACTGCAACGTATACTCTTTAGTAGCCTGCTCGAACCCAAAGGCTTCTGTAGGCTTGCTCACTTCTTCAGCTACGCAGCAAGGACAACGCCAATCCCCTTTTATGGAGCAAAACTGTAAGTTACTCACGAAAACTCAAGGTTATGGTTTTTAAAGTGGATTTTACCAGCAGGGATTTCAGCTAGAGGGGGCATTAAGCAAAAGGTGTGGTAGCTGTCATCACAGCCATCGCAGAGCAGCATAGCTTCTTCTGCATCGCCTCGGCCGCAATTTTGACAAATATACTTGGCCAACTAGAAATAACCCGGATCAGATTAGGATTACTCTTTCAAATGGAAAAAAAAGTGGCTTACGTCATCAGGGACGTCCACCGGAAAGTGGCGAGTACGGCGACTGCGTTTGGGAGGCGGTTTAATAGCCATTCTTGAGGGAATTCGATGAGGCGTGTAATCTTTGTCTCTCACTTTATCATCGTCTTCCAGTTTCTATGGCAGAAATTAATTTTAAAAAATCCGTTTAGTTGCTAGTTAAAGGTTAGCTGTTAAAGCTAGTTTTGTTTTACCACGCTGGGCATGTGTTTTCCTTGCTGGAAAATGTCGAAAGGATACAAGATGCGCTCGTAAAGGTTCTTGAGCATCGTTCCAAGACCTTTTACAGTGTTAGGAAAGCCCAAACGTACTCCTACTTGAGTCCATTTCTTTTCCCTGGTGATCAAATCCATCCCACCTGAAAAAGAAAGCTTTTAGTATGCTCAAAATAAGAATTGTAAGAAACTCCACCTTCGTTTTTCACAATCTGATGCAGCGTGTAGAGATCTAGAGCTTTCTTTTCGACCACAGGGATTTTCAGCGAGGAACCTTGCAGCTCCCAAAACCGGGCGATTTGATCCAGAAAGTTGAGTTTAATGCGGGTGTGGGCTTCCAATTCATTTAGTCTTTGAATACGCGGAGTGAACTTTAAATTATCCACATCGACAGCGAAAGGAGGCTGCCAATCCTGTTAAGAAAAGAATTAGTTAGTAAATAAGTGTTCGGTGAAAGATAACTGGACCAAATGAAGCTTACAGGAGGAGGTTTGATCTTGCAAATCCCACTTTTTTCGGCAATAGGTCGGATTTTATTTATGTATTCCAATGGATTTTGGAATTCTTCGGCAGTTGGACAGAAAACTGGAGCTTCAGGTGGACGCCGGAACTCATTTTCGGAAGCAGCCATGATGGAGGGAAATGTGGAGGCTAAACGAGGGAGATTTGTCCCACACTTTCCCTTGTCTTTTGTGTTACGTCCGAGCGCGTATTCCGTTAATTTGCGATCTTGGCACCTGGGATGCAAAAAAAGTAATGTTAATCTTTATAATCCGACGTAAGAATAGGTACACAAGCCGTTGGGGTACATATTTGTAAATCATGTTTCAAAGAAAAGAAAAGCCTGGGGCTAGGCCCTTTTAAATCTGAGCTGAGGAAACTGCGTTCCGTTGATTTTTATTACGACGCAAGCAGCGAACGTATTTCTGAGATTAGGTACTTTACTTTTTTGGAGAGAAATTGGCACGACACATGAGAGAGACTTACCTGTGAATTTATACGTAATACAACCAAAGCCCAGGTAAAAACAACGACACACACGCCATTAAAACACAAATCTCCGCACGTATACACAGCCAAGCGAGCGGATGAGGCATGAGAAGTGGGGAGGAGTGAAGGGAATAAATACGGGAAACATGGGGCCAATCAAGGAAGTTTGTTGGTAAGCAGCATGGCTGCCCTAGCCCGCCCTTAACCAATGAAATTGCTCAAATAAGCGAAAAACATGGCTGATATTTGTAGCATTGCCGGATTTTAAGCTTCAAAACAGATTTCTAATAAAATTTTCAAGCAATAATTAAGAAGTTTAATTTTCTAATTTTGATATAAAAAAATTATAATATAAATTAATTATAATATACTTGTACTTTCAGAAATATAGTTATTCTACTATTAAATAATTAAGTAGCAATGTTGCGTATTTGAAAACATGATCCAAGCGGCGCATTTAAAAATACAAGTTTGACGTATGATAAAACTGTGAAATTGTTTTCTAAAATGTCAATGGATGCGACAGATTATTTCAAAGCGAAACATGCGGAATCTTTAGATTTAGATACTATGCTCGGTATGCTGCCACCTTCAAGAGATTTGGTTGAATATTACCAGAAGAAGTTGAAAAAGCAAAAAGTGCAATGCGACGCACTTGAGGCAACTTTAAACAAGTGAAAACGCCATTTCTTCTTACCAAAGCTAACATATTTCTATCTAAGGCTCGAGAATGGCATGAATTCCAAATATCAACTAGAAGAACGACTCCAGCAAGCCCTAAACGACGTCCAAGAAGCCAAACGACAAGCTAACGATATTCGAGCGTTGTACGAATCCGAGCGCAGCCAATCCATGGTCTTGGCCGTCACAGTAGACAAATTACGAGTAAAAATTCAATAGTAATGTACGTAATTATTATAGAAATCTTCTTATAGGGTCGGCACGAGAGGGATAAGGAGATGATTACCCTTTTAAAGAAGTTGTCTGGCGAAGGCAAGCTCAATAAGGATCACTTGTTTCCCTCTGAAAACGCACAGGATATGAAGCTTGAAGCCAACATGAATAAGTTTGAAAAACTGCTAAAAGAGCAAGCCTTATCGTTTCTAAGTAACCGTCAAGTTTTGAAAAACGAGCACGAAATTGAGCGCAATAATCTCGAAGCTGAAGTTCGTCGCCTTACAGAACGGTAATTACAGCCCATTTACTTTCGATTAATAAGTGTTTCGTTAATAAGAGCTTCTGTAGGGTCCGTATACTAGAGAAGCAAGACTTGAACTCGCAAAAGAAGATTGTGAGCTTACTTAAGGATCAGCAACAGTTGGTGTCGCAGTGGGAACTCCAGCGGCAACTTCAGTTGCTAACAGGCCCTAATTCTGCCAGTTCTGCCAGCGAACATGAATCTTTGCCTGCCTGGATCCTCAACAGCAATGAAACGGCCGTTAGAGTCCAGCAGTTAACCGAAAAACTTAAAAATTTACAAGTAATTTCTCGAATCCTTCCTATTTCGTTTAATTTTTCGATTTCTTTAAGAATTCGCTGGATGAGAAGAAGAAAGAAGCCGATACATGGAAGCGAATTAAGGAAGATCGCGATGCGGAAGTGTTACGCCTTCGATCAGCCCTTCAAGAAGTTACTTCAAAGCAAAACGTAAACTGGTGAATTATTCACTCATTAGCTAATATTTCGCAATTGCAGGATAAAGATGAGACCTTCCGGAATAGGTTGACTCACTTAGCTAACCAATTGGAGAAATTAGAACAGCGCAGACTTAACGAAGCTGGCGGATTCCGTAACGAGATTCGTTTACTCAAGGTAGAATTATCACGCGCGCAGAGAGGCTTATATTACCTAAGCATGAAGGACACAAAAGCTTAAAATCATTCATAATTTGCAATTGAAATTACTTCCGTTTATTGAACACAAAAAACTTGTATGTCTGTGTGCAGTTCACAAAATCCGATATGAAGCCCTTGTGAATAAATTACATTATCATCACTTACTAATGGGAAATAGCTTCAAATTTCCTGTTTTTACTTACGAAGCCCTCAGTTTAGTTGGCACAATAGCCTGGAATTCCTTGTCATAACCTCCACTGGAAAAAATTTTACAAAAAAGTCTTCTCTCTTCCACGTAGGACTGCGTTACCTCTTCCTGGACTGCAACTACGCTTTTTTTTAGTTTTATGGCAAAGTTTGAGAGGCGGACGCGGTAACTGGCTGTTGGAACCAAGGCGTGTCCTTGTAGGTGAACCACAAGTTGGAGGCCCAAAGGAAAAAGTTGAGGAAACCAAAAATCTATAAAATGGAAGAGGAAGAATTAATAAAAGTATTCCAAACAATCAATCAATCCAACACAAATGGCTTACTTTTCCTATAAATTGCAACTTTGGGTTAAATGAAACGAACAGAATAATATACTTACGACTGACACGTTGAGACCAGCAAAGGAACCGGCATAGACGCTAGCGCAGGCGGTAGTAAAAGTGGGTCCAGATTGGCAAATACTGAGAGATTTTATCCAATTATTCGGATCACAGACGACTTTAAGGGCGTTCAAGCCAGAAGCCCAAGCTGCGCTACCAGAGAGCCACAACATGGCCAGAACAGTTGTGGTAAGGAAATCCTTAAAACATCAAAGTAAAAATTAAGCAAAAATTTTGTTGTAAAACGGTGGAAATCTGGGGTTTTTACCATAATTGGAATCATGGTATTGGTCTTGTATAGGGAATCGTACAGTACGAAGACTGTTAATGATGCGAGGGCATATAGGAAAGATAGCACGCCCACTGCCACGAAGAACTGGGCATCAGAAGAATAGTCCCCGAAGAACTGTAGCGTTTTCTTGTGACTATCACAAAAAGTTGTATCCTCGACATCATGATCCAGCCTAATTTCATGTAAAAAAGTGGTAAATCGTATTGGTTTTCATTTAAACGGTACTTGAATGGGTAATGCACTTCGTGACTAACGGGAAACGTTTTATTTAACCCTCCATTGCATGTGACGTCAAATTGGAAATATGTGGAAAAACTCGTTGTGGTAGCGAAGGCGCATATCGAAAAAACCTAAAGGTAAAGAAAAGAAAATTACATTTCCGAACAAGTTCTACATATTACCCTACACAAAAAGGGGAGTGGTTACGAGTTGGTTGTTATGAGAACAAACTTACAAATTCCAAAAGACGCATAAAACCCCTGGGTTCTTGTAACGCACCAATGCTAAGTTCCATTCTGATTTTTTTAATTGCTAATTTCAGACTACTAATCTAGAGGAAACGGTGCATTAATTTTGTCTTCTTTTTACAACACAAGTATAATCACCAAACGTTGCGGCCGCAGTTACTATGGTAATAGGCGATCGGCGTCACAAGCCCCCGGTCGTTTACCTATTGGAGTATGGACACCAAGCAAAACGCAGCTCCCAAATGTAGCGGTGGCGCTTTTCCCCTGCGCGTTTGGCGGGAAAGACATACTGTCAGGGGAAATGCAATTTAGCTAATTACTCTAATTTTGATACAATTTATTCGTTCAAAATAATAACTATAATTGTGTGTGGAAATTAATTTACCAATAATAAAAAGACCACGTACGCTAAAGCACTAATAAAAAAGAGAAGTCTACTTGGTAGCAAAGTAGCCCGCAAGGTTGCCCGAAGTCAACTAGGAAATTGACTTCTTGCTAACTAGTCGACTATCTAGTTATCTAGACAGATATCGCCATCTTAGAGGTCTTATGAGCACTAATGCGCGCTATGACAGCGCAGTGCACGTGATTTGCATAACGATAGTAAACAGTTCGAATTCGGCTAATTTTTCTGAATTTTTCAGAGTAGTACAAGATTAGCTAGAACGAGAATGTTTTCCGATCTAATAAGACTGGCAAACGAAGCAGGAGGCTTGCCGTTATTCTTTACTTCCGCTGCAATCGGGGTTTCGATTGCGTTCCTCATTAAGAAATTCAACATCGTTTTTATTGCCACCCACAAAGTACCATAAAAATTTGCTTGAAAGTTATTCCAGCCCGCTTTCCAATTAGGTTGAAGAAAAATCTAAACGCCACGGAGGAGAAATAGTAGCTGAAGTATTGAAATCTCATGGAGTTGAATTTCTTTTCACTTTAGTGGGCGGGCACATTTCGCCGATCCTCGCTGCGTCCGAAAAATGCGGAATAAAAGTCATAGACACTAGACACGAGGTATCCCCACCTTAAAAGGGAGTAAACTTTACAACTTTCATATCGTTTTTCAACATCAAACAAATGAATTCAGGTTTCAGCAGTTTTTGCCGCCGATGCCGTAGCTCGCTTAAGCGGGACAGTGGGCGTGGCTGCAGTTACTGCTGGACCTGGCTTGACAAACACCATAACCGCTGTCAAAAACGCCCAAATGGCCGAATCCCCGCTTCTTCTTATGGGTACTTTAATTTTTCAAACATCATCCCTAATCATCCCTCATCATCTTTTTTTTAATTAGGAGGCGCCGCGGCTACAATTTTAAAAGGAAGAGGGGCATTGCAAGACATTGATCAAATGTCCTTGTTCAAGCCCCTTTGTAAATACTGTGCTACAGTAACTTCAGTGCGAAGTATCGCCCCAGTCCTTCGCAAAGCTCTTCAAATCGCCCAATCCGGAGTTCCAGGTACAATCCAGATTTGAAATCAAGATTTCAATCAAGAGCAAAACCATTTCTATTGCGTTTTGAAGGTCCGGTATTCGTCGAGTTCCCTATTGACGTCCTGTACCCCTACAGCATGGTCAAAAAGGAGGTTGGAGCCAAATCCGAGAGCAAAGGTTTAATTCCAAAGATTATCAACTGGTATTTGAACAATTACGTGGATAATATCTTTGCGGGCGCCTGGGAACCGATTGACTCCTCCCCCTTACCGGTTCACATACCACAACCCAAATCCAGTCAAGGTAGAATAATCTCTTATATTTTTTAACTATTTACTTTAAATTACGATTAACTTAATTAATTTTTCATTAGTGCAAAAGTGTGCGGAACTAATTAGCAAAGCTAAACGGCCGATACTCTTGATTGGCAGTCAAGCCACACTTCCTCCCGTCCCAGCTGATAAGCTACGCAGAACTGTTGAAACTTTGGGCATTCCATGCTATTTAGGCGGAATGGCACGAGGTTTATTGGGAAAAGCTAGTCGCCTGCAAATGAGACAACAAAGACGAGAAGCGTTAAAAGAAGCCGATCTTGTCATCTTGGCTGGCAGCGTGTGCGATTTCCGCTTGTCTTACGGACGAGTTTTGCCTCGCAAAGCCGCAATAATTGCTGTTAATCGCAACAAGGACCAGTTATTCAAGGTACGTTTTATTTTCTCAACTATTTTGCTTTGTCTTGTAACAAATTTTTGGTATATTTTTCTAGAATTCTGACATGTTTTGGAAGCCAACGGTAGCGATTGAAGCGGATGTGGGAACATTCCTCGTGGAGTTATCTGCCGCCTTAGCTGGCCATTCTTGTGACCGCGTTTGGTTGGAAACGCTACGCAAACGCGACGACGAGAAAGAAGTGGCCAATGCCAACGTAATTTTCATCACATCAACTAGAAATTTTCTAAATGGACATTTTTGCACTTGGTGTCATAGATGGCGGCTCAGCCTACCGATACTCACTTGAATCCATTGTTGGTCTTGAGTAAACTGGAAGATGCCTTGCCTGAAAACGCAATTTTAGTGGCTGACGGAGGAGATTTCGTAGGCTCTGCTGCCTATATTCTGCGCCCACGCGGTCCATTGACTTGGCTGGATCCAGGCGCGTTCGGTACCTTGGGAGTGGGCGGAGGTTTCGCTTTAGGAGCTAAACTAGTCCGCCCCGAGGCGGAGGTATGGATTGTATGGGGAGACGGTTCCAGTGCGTACAGTTTGGCGGAATTTGATACCATGGTTCGACATAAGGCTCCTGTGTTAGCCATAGTTGGAAATGATGCTTCGTGGTCCCAGATTGCGCGCGAGCAAGTTCCTGTGTTGGGAACGGACGTAGCTTGCACTTTGGTGGTACGTTTTTCCTACTTTTCGTTGTTGCGTAAGAACTGGTTAAAAGTACCGCTCTAAAGAACAATGACGCTCGAAGGCGCCGTGGCTTAGTTGGTTAAAGCGCCTGCCTAGTAAGCAGGAGATCGCGGGTTCGAATCCCACCGGTGCCTTGTTCTTTTCAAATTTTATTTTCTCTATTTTGTTTGTTTTTGTGTTTGTCGCAAATCCTAAATTTACATTCCAATCAGAAACAAGTTTTTTTTTTAAACTATAAAATTTAGTTTTAAATGTTCGTAATTCTATCACTTAGAAAATTAATAGCGCGTTTCACTGGCTGCACTGGTGCAATATTTTTGGCACTCAAAGTGTGTCAAACATGTATATCTTTACACACTGAGTGCCAGAATTATTGCACCAGTGCAGCCAGTGGAACACGCTTTTAGTGGTATTTGTTTCTTAATTATAATTTCGTAATTTGTAGTGGAATAGTAATTCTGATTTTTCTTTTAATTCTAGCACACTGCGTATGAGCGGGTGGCGGAAGGTTATGGAGCTAAAGGGTACCAAATTGGCCGGGAAGACGGGGATAAAATTGGTGAAATATTACAAAAGGCTCGCCAAGATTGCGCCAATGGTAATAGCGTGTGTTTGAACGTTATGATTGGCAAGAGTAGTTTCCGTGACGGAAGTGTTTCCGTTTAAAATTCCTTTTTAGTCTGTTGGGTTCAAGTAATACAATAATTTTGGTAATCGTAGCAAATCTATTTGCGTTAAACAGTCCATCCATCATCGTCAGACAAAAAGCGTCGCTTTCTGGTCGTATTCATGTAAGGTTTCAACGCCCACTCGGTATCTGCTGCTGCAGCTTGATCCAGTGTTCCCAACTTGATTTCATAAACTATAGACAAGCATACAATGTTAATAAAAGGGGGGAATACATTTGATTATACGAACGTTTCATTTGGAAACGAGGTCCAGCTTCCTTCATTTCAATCGTTTTTCCGCCGTCGACTTTCTTGAACGTGTGGTGTCGGAAAGAAACGTAATCGTCATGATTAGCAAAGGTAATTACACGGCGACTGTCTTCTTTCGGAACAGGGAACAAATACTTCAGTATTTTCATAGTCTAAAATAAACCAAAAGTTTAAAACAATGGGGGACTTTTTCATTAATAGCATTTACCCTGTCCCCCAACTGAGATTTAAAGTTATGGAATATTAAGTGAGGATACTGCTCAGACATAGGCCCAATATCAGGAATGTCGTGTCGCATAACCACATCTGATAAAGTGAAATACGCAGTAGGACCATATGGTAAGTGGCTGATAACTAAACCGTCTGGGTCCCCTCTAAAACGAAGCAAGATGTACAGAGTAATTGGTAATTCTTGAAGAAAAAAATGCATATTTTACCTGTGCTCATGAACTACCACAAAGTCTGTAACACCATTGGCTCTGCATGCGTCCAAGAGCTGTTTCATCTCGTAATTACCGCGATTTAATCGCTGGGCGTTGGGAAAGATCAAGCGCATTTCCTATATAATAATTACGAGAGAAAAGCTATGAAAATATGAAGATTTTTAATAATTTATACCTTGACAAACATCTTCAAGCGAGAAGAGGGATCGTGGGAGGTGGTAATCATGATTTTAGGATCTTCTACACCAGCCCAGCGATATTCATCGTCAATATGGGATGCACCACCGCCGCCAACATCTGTTCCTGCTAATGCAGCAGTTTCTGGGCCTTGATCCTCAAAGTCAAGTGCTTTTTGCAAAGATACAGCCTTTCTCCTCAAGTCCGTGTCAATAGGGCGTCCCTCTAATCAACGTACAGATGTTAATATATGATTTATTATGGAACACGGTAAAGTAGAAAACCTTC
>JAGJRO010000093.1:1091-149472 GCA_022832285.1 Lepidurus apus apus
GGGGGGGGTTAACACCCCCGAACCCCCCCCCTGGATACGGGCCTGGCGTAAGGGATTTTCACTGTTGGGTAGGGTGACCAAACGTCCCGTTTTGGCCGGGACAGTCCCATTTTTTGGCCATCCCTTCTTTTGACCAAAATGCCGATTTTGGCCCGTTTTTCAAAAGAAAGAGTAAATTTACTTCCACTTTCATTAATTATAAATTACTATTACTCTACTGAAGTCCTTTGTCGAGTCATGAACTTCAGTAGTAGACCGCATTAAACGCGTCGTCCTTGCGGATTGAACTCCACCGTTTGGGCTCGTAAGACGTTTTTTCCCCGGCCGTTCTCGAGACTGGGAAAGAGTAGAAGCTAAAAACGGGGGGGGGGGGGGACGTCTTGGACTCCCTCTCCCCACTTGCGAATTGGTTTCGCAACACTTGCGTATGTAAAGCGCAACGGTTGCTAGCCATAACGTTTTATCTTTTTTTCTAAAAAAAAATGTGTCCCGTTTTGGACTCAAGGATATTTGGTCACCCTACTGTTGGGTCTTTCTCGAGGTTTTTAAAGTTACCACGGCTGGCGCTGGACCCGTTTACAGGTAAGAGCTCTTTCTATTGAAGAATTGCCAGGTAAACAATTTTGAGTAGGAAAGGCGTTGGCTGGTGGTTGCAACTCGAATTTTCGGCTTTTCAAAACGTGAAGCCTTCACATTTGGTAATTTTGGTCGCGTTATATATTTTGGTCATTCTAATTTGGAAATACTTGAAAATTCGGTAACTTTCGCTTTTAATTTTCTTGTAATTTATTTACTGTTACCAAGTTTTGTGTTTTCTAGCGAGTACCGTTAAGTTAAACTGAATGTTTAAAAGCAAGTTGGCGATCTTCAATCTTTGAATTTTCTGAATATTTCTTGTTTTACAGTTTTTAGGTATTGTTGCCAGACAATGCGATGGTCAATTGTGTTAGCCAGCTCTCTGCTGGCATGTCTCAGTGTTGTGAATGCCCAAGTAATGCCGCTTGGGTCTTCCAGTAGCAGTACAACGAAAGAAGGGTATGATCCCGACAGGATGTGCCCCAAGAATTGGGTTCAGTATTCAACATCCTGCTACAAATTTGTACGTAGTCCCATCAAGACCCGAGAAGATGCTCGAACGGCTTGCAGAGTAAGTTTCTGTGTATTATCGTGTAGGAAATAATTGTACGTAATGCCGTACTTGCAACTTCTTGTAGACTTACAACGCAGACTTGGCCAGTATAGGAAGCATGGAGGAGCATAGCTTCATGATTCTCCATTTACAAACCATAGATCCCAGTCACCGTATTTGGTACGTGGGAGGGAGACAACAAGGATCAACAAATAGTTGGGTCAATGAGGGCGACTCAAGTACGATAAACAACATGGATGCTGCCTTCCTACCTTATCAAGAATTACTTCCCAATCTGGACTACTTGGCATATTCTTACTCAGAGAGGGCGAAAGCCTGGGGCTTAGCAAAAGTAGATGGTCGGGACCCGTTGCTTTATATTTGTGAAATTCCCTACTCACAAGCCAGTCTCCTCAACGTGCAAGATCGCACTCACGCTTACGGTTTGCCCAACGTGGACGCCGAAAAACTCCCCAGAGGACCTGAGTTTATTCAGCAGCCCCAACCAGCAGTCTTCGATTTAACCAAGCGTCAACTAGTGGACTTTGTTACCATAACGTAAGTATAGGATACTTCAAAGAGATAAAATAAGAAGACCTGTTTTCCCTCTCTCCGTATTGTCATTTTTGTGGTATTATTACTTGTTCTGTTATCAAGGTGCATTGCTGGGGGTTTTCCTGAGCCTGAGTATGAATGGTACAAAGAAGATTTCGAAAATGACGTTCTGGTATCCACTCGCATTGATCCTCTGACTTCGGCTCGGCATACTATTAGCGGTGGTAGCCTCATTATCAACAAACCTGAAGAGGTAAACTGTTATTGTAAAGACTCAAGCAACATCTTTAACAAGGGTCTTATTAGATCTCTGACCGGGGGAAATACCACTGCATGGCCAGGAACACGTTTGGCTCCATCGTTTCAGAGAGCGTTCAGATTTCCTTTGGCTTCATTGGTGAATTTAATTTAAAGCGATCACCCGATAGCGGGCAAGAGCATTGGGGAAAAGCCATTTACTGTGATCCTCCACAGTATTTCCCGGGTAAATATTTTATAAGTTTCTTTTTTTTTATAAAAATGGATTTAACATTTAAAAAAAAAAATATTTTTTATTTGAATGTAGATGTGCAATATTATTGGGCTCGTGACTACTTTCCTAACTTGGTGGAAGAAGATTCGCGTACCTTTGTATCTTTTGATGGCAATTTGTACTTTTCTTCCTTGGAAAATATTGATAAGGGCAGATATTCTTGCAACGTGCAAAGCACAGTGTCTTCCATGGGTCGTAATGGCCCTTTCTTTGCTCTCGACGTACGCCCGCATCGTGAGTTATTTATTATTTTTCTCAGTCGTTCGTTAGTTGTACTATTTTTTTATTTTTAAGCTAATTACCAGCAACTCAAGTTTCCCAACAACTTCCCTAAGAGCTACCCAGAAGCTCCTAAAGTGGGTGACGATGTGCGGCTGGAGTGCGTCGCCTTTGGATAGTAAATTAAATTATTTTTTGGGACCTCACTAAGGAAAGAAAAGCAGTGGACATAACGATTTTTCGTAAAATTTTATCTTATAGTCCTGTGCCGAAATATAATTGGACCAGAGATGGCTCTTCTTTACCACGTGGAGCAATTTTGACCAACTATAACCGAGTGTTAACCTTACCCAAAGTTAAGCTAGAAGATGTTGGCGACTATGTCTGCCGAGCTACGAACGATAAAATCTCGATTAAGGCATCCGTCACGGTTAGTGTCCAAGCCACGCCCGTTTTTACTATCCCGTTAGGAGACATGCACATGGATCAAGGAGAGGATCTCACGTGGACATGCGAAGCCTTTGGCGTTCCTGACGTGAGCTACATGTGGATGAAAAATGGAATTCCGCTAGACATCATGAGTCTTGAAATGAAAGACCGTGAACGGTACGAAATCCGGGATAATGTACTTATTATCCGGAAACTTGAGCAGCAAGATCAGGCCATGTACCAGTGTCGGGCTAATAACCAGCTAGCGGCCAGGTTTTCTTCAGGGCAGCTCCGTGCTTTGCGTAAGTTTCTTTAATTTTTTTTTAACTCTTTGACTACGCTTTTAGTGGAGCGTGTATTTACTGATCTTTTTTTACGTTTGAGTAGGATTTGCGCCTTCGTTCAGGAAGAAGCCTCTCGAGCCAGAAACTTTTGCAGCTGAAGGAGGAAACGTGACGCTGGCTTGTAATCCTGAAGCAGCTCCTAGACCAACGTTTGCGTGGAAGAAACGAGGTTATGATGGTCAATTTACTAGCGTTGCGCTACATAGTCGCCGAGTTTTACTCCCAAGTGGCAGTCTCTACATCGATCGTATCTCTCGTGAAGATGAGGGCGAGTACAAGTGTGAAGCAAAGAATA
This sequence comes from Lepidurus apus apus, assembly GCA_022832285.1. Classification (NCBI taxonomy): domain Eukaryota; kingdom Metazoa; phylum Arthropoda; class Branchiopoda; order Notostraca; family Triopsidae; genus Lepidurus; species Lepidurus apus. Next base: position 4,595 of record JAGJRO010000093.1, read on the forward strand.
TTATAGGCAGCGATGAGAGCTCAGGAAGGCTTATAATTCTCGGTAGGTTTTTTTATTCTATACCTTTCGAGCCCGGACTAGCAATTTTTATTGAACTCTTAGAAGGACCACGTTTTACTAAAGAGCCGTCTCAGAACCGATTCATCACCCAAGTCAACGGGAGTCTTTTGCTTGACTGCGAAGCTGTGGCAGACCAGATTCTAGATTTGACGTACATCTGGAAGCACAACGGTCTAACACTGAGAGTTGACGAGCTCTTAAGCAATGCACTTGAACCCTTACGCTATAAACGAGTACGTTTTTTTTATTATGGTCAAAGGAGGGTACATTTCCGTTTTCTCATTTTTACTACATTTTTTTATAGCCAAGGGACACTGGCCGGTTGGAAGTTCAGAACATCACGCATGCCGAAGCAGGAGAATATGAATGCATTGCCAAGACTTCTGTTGGCAAGATTTCAGTGAAGACCGATTTAATTGTTCAGGGACCCCCTGGCATTCCTGGTGGGATGCAAGTGTTGGATTTGACAGCTACTTCGGCTCGTTTACGCTGGACCGATGGCGCACAGAATGGTTTTCCCATTCTTTACTACCGGATAGAAGGGAGAACCAATTGGAACCAAACTTGGAACTTGCTTATTGAAAGTAAGATGGGGGTTGAAAAAATCAAAATATAATTTTACTTCTCGCGAGCAATTTTTGGAGCGTGTAGACTAGTTTTTTCTTTAGATTAGTAATTTCCGTTTTATATTTAAATTTCTAATGTGATCTTACTCTACAAATGTTATAGATATTACAGCCACAGATGTAGACCGCTCCACCTCGAGAAAGGAAGCCGAACTTAACAATGTGCTTAAACCTTGGTCCACTTACGAATTCCGTGTTGCAGCATCCAATATTCTTGGCTATGGACCTTATTCTGCCCCGTCGCCTCAGTACAGCACTCGCACTGATATCTTGCACCAAGCTCCTCAACATGTGAGTGGTGGTGGTGGCAAGACTGGGGATCTGACCATTACTTGGACGGTGAGTTTGACCAATGATAATTTGTGTTAAAAAATACATATTTACTTATAAATTATTGGTTTGTTTGCAGCCTTTCGCTCAAGCAGAGCAAAATGCTTCTGGCATTCACTACAAAGTGTCTTGGAGACGTCTACCAGGAGAAGATGAGGATTCGAAAGACGTGACTGAAGAAACTGAATTCCAGTCAGCTGCAGTGACTGACACGAGACACCAAGGGGTGGTAGTAAAGACTGTCGATCGCAGTCGTCAGTATTACTACACGCCTTACAGCATCAAAGTCATGGGCTGCAATGACAAAGGCTGCGGTCCCGCCTCCGAGCCAGTTACGATTCATTCAGCCGAAGATATGCCTCAGATTGCTCCTACAGAAGTGGCAGCTCGGGCGTACAACTCTACAGCCCTCAATTCCACGTGGTTACCCATGGAACACTCCCGCAAGAAGATGCGCGGTAAACTTATCGGTTACCGAGTAAGTTCCAAGTCTCGAATTTTGCCTTTCCTTTGCCCTAAATTTGTAAACTTCTAAAAAAATTCTGGATGTTTCAGTTTTTTTTTAATCTAAATTCTTTAGGTAAAATATTGGAGGGAGCAAGACAAGGAAGAATCAGCACTCTTCTACTTATCGCGTAGTACTCAAAATTGGGCGTTAATCGTAGGTCTCATTCCGGATACTTTCTACTGGGTTCGTGTGATGGCTTACAACGCAGCAGGCGAAGGCCCTCAAAGTGAGCGATTCCGAGAAAGGACGTTCAAGAAAGCACCCATCAAGCCGCCTACTTCTGTTCAAGTCGATGCTGAGAATCCTTCAACAGTGCGTGTTATTTGGCGTTACGTGGCGCCTTCCACAGAAGAAGAGCCGCTACAAGGCTACAAACTTCGAGTGTGGGAGGCAGATCAAGATATGTCCACTGCCAATGACACACTCGTGCCTCTAGGACGCAAATTAGAGGCGTTGGTCACTGGACTAACTTTTGGCAAACGCTACAATCTTCGCGTCCTTGCGTATTCACAGGGAGGAGATGGAAAAATGTCTTCGCCTACGTGGGTCTTCCGCATGGGTAAGTGATCTCTAGCTCGTTTTTTTTTTCTTTAAGCACTTATTGTATTTATTTTTCTTGTCATTTTTGATTATTTTTCTTCCCATTTTCCTTGTCATTTCAGGTGATGATAACGACATCAGTGGTGTCAGCACGGGCGCAGTCAGTATCACTAGTATGTTCATTATGCTGATGTTGAGTGTGTTCACATCATGGGTAGCCTTAGCTTGTTAATTGTGTTATCGGTAAGCAGTGCATCGTGCCTTAGTTCGACATTCCGTCCTCATTCCCATGCCCCCTTTGTCGGGCGCGTTTTTATACAATTTTGTTTTGACCATTTTTATATCTCTAACGACTCTTAGGGTAGACCGAATCGTGGTCATAGATCTGATTAAAGCCGTCCGTAGCTTTGTTTGAGACTTTTTTCGAGTCTAGTGCGCTTTCGGATTTCAATATTTTTCGAATTTCTGGAGCTAGACAAGGGATATATGCCCAGTAACTGACAAACGTGTAATAAGTGGTCGAATACAGTGGAATAATTTTGAAAAACCATGCCGTTTAACGTTGCTATACAAAACGACGAGATTTAAACCATCTTTAAAATGTCTTAGAGGGCAAAAGCCGCCAAATTCATTAGTTGAGATTTTAATAAATCTTGGTAGTTCGAATTAATCTTAGAACAATGCACTTCTTTCACATTTTTTTTATAGCCATGCGTGAGTTTATTGACTTGCAAGTTTCGGTGTTTTCCCACCACGATAGCCGTGATGCATCGACTGGTGGCTTAAGCGCTTCGCTACACAGTTTTAGGATAAAAAAACACAAAAATTTGGCTTTTAGATAAAAAACGGAAAATATTCATTCAAATGAAACAAGAAACAGACATGGATATTTACTGCCTAGTTTCTGGTTGGAATAGCGACTCGGGGGTTCAGTGGGTTTCCGTACAAAAATAAGTAGGAAATCAAGGGGTTGGGCTGTGTAGTGGAGCCAAAGCTTGAAAACCTCTATGGAGAAAAGAGAACGCTATAATGTCTGATTCGTTGCCCACGTATTTCGATTATATATAGCTCGGAGCCCATTGCTTAAAAAATAGCTTACTAATCAGTACGATATTCAATATGGGTACTAAGAACGATCATATTTATTACCAATAGGCTAAGCGGGACAAAAGTTAATGTCCACTAATTAACCCGTATTTAAGTGAGTCGTCCAGAAAGAACTCCGTTAAGGGTAATGGACCTTAACAGTTGATGGAGCTTTCCAATTGACGGAGTTGCTACCGTTGATTATAAGTCCCGTATAGACAACTTAATGCCCAGGCATGACAAAAGCATTTTTCGTCACTTCGCAAAAATACTTTGCTAATGAAAATATAGAAAATATCCAACATTGATTAAAACCTGAATCGGTCTTCTCATAACCGTCGTTTAGTTTCTAGTCTAGGCCTTAAACGGTCGCAAATGCACGTAATTAATGGTCTGAAAAGTTTTGTTGGAATCTAGCTTCTGTCATTGTTGGCACTACGTAGAGCCACCAAGCTCCACAAGAAAGGAGGATGGTTATAACAAACTGTTTAGAGCTTCCGGTTTATCTATAAACCTGGAAAACTCAAGAGAGGTCTACAATTGACATTATTGCTTGAGATACATTATCTCTTCTATTCCCAGCTAATCTTCGCGCAAGATTAGCAGCTGAACCAGAAAAAAATTTCTGCCCGAAAACTTAAAAACCAAATTCATTGGTCAAACGTGCACACGCGAAAACGTATTTTTTAACGTTCGAATGGACTTCCTGGCAAGAAAGTGTTTAACTGTGTGAAGGTGCTACACCTTCACATAGTTTTGCGTATGATAAAAACACATTTATGACACCTTTAAACGTTTAAATCAAATCTTAGTTTAATTACAGGTTGATTGCTCTGTAAGATTGTACTATGCTTTTAGGTATGAAAGTTAATAACCATCAGAATCTGAAATTTTCTGATTAAATAATTTTTTAAAAGAATTCTACGAGGTTATTAAAGATATCAGCTACAGCTCCGCTCATCGCCGGCATATGGACGAAAGTTAGGTGCATATCTTCCACCATAGTTCCAAATATGCATGTTTTTTATCTTGAGCGCAAATATTTTACTGTCATAAAAGGACACCCATACATTCTGTAAAACGTTTGGGTAACTTTGAACATATTCGTCGATTATATAAACGTCTGCGGAGAAGCTTACGTGTTCCATTTTTAGGTCTCTTTATGAGGTTATGATGACACAAGAGTTAATGACACCAAACAATAAGCAATTACTATCATTAAAGCTCCACTTCGCCCTAAAATTTACCACATGCAATTTTCCCAAAATAAGGTATTTAAAGCTTTAATGCCACTTTAGACATACATCAACTTAGTTAATTGAGCACGAGCACTAAACGAGCACTAAAAATAAAAGAAGCTCATATCATAATTAAATTAAATATACACATTGACGTATTAATCCTACAACCAAAGCACATCCCGCTTCAATAGCAGGTTCCTCTAGAAAAGAATTAAGTAGACGGTCAAGATACCCGTCTTGCCCCCCTCCTCCCACTAAAAAAGAAACGGACTGAGTACAACAAATCAATTTCGAAAAGCTTTCACGATTATATTGCAATTAACAAAGTATACACGAAATTCGCTCCAAAAAAATTACCATAAAGACATGGATAATATCTCGTGAGTTCCCCAACACAATTAACTTTTTTTTTTAAAAAAGAAACCTTTTCAAAAGTAAACCACGCAAAAGAAGAAAAAAATATCTTTTAAATCACAGTTAATTTTTCTTACTAGTTCAGCCCAACAGATTGATGAACGTTTGTTGATCAGGATAATTATAGACTTTTCAAGAAGTTCCACGATCTCGCTTCGCATCAACCGGCGCTAACACGAAACTCTTACCAGAACTTTCTTGTCCACTAGAAATAAGGATGACCGTATGAGGCAAGGCTCTCTCTGGCTGCTGACCTTCGAAGCTTTCTGGAGGTGTTTGATACGGAGCATCTTCTAACGCCAAGTCATGGTCAATATAGCTGACATTATCGTCAAATCGGACATGATCAGTTCCGGTCTCTTCCACGCTTACCAAACTACTATTGTCACTAATCTGTTATGAAAAGAAAAGAAACGTTTCAGTTCCTCTACGGTGTACGAAACTCATTTTTCTTTCGTCTCTTTCGCAAGGCGTGTTTAAATGATTTAAGTCTTATTTTTACCTGCCTATCAACAAAGAATTTAGCTCTTCTGGCAGATCGGCGTACGACGGAAGAACTGGGTCCCAAAGACAATTCATCGCCAGACAGTGAAAAGCTTGAGACTGGACTTAACGAAACATGTCCAGGATAAGCGTACTGTTGGTACGTCAAGGAATCCTGAACATGGACTTCCACTGGTGTGTAACCGTCTGCGCCTTCTGCGGCTTGGTGCGTCACGCACTTGTCACCTTGGGACCCTGACTTGTAACTCTGGACCGAGCACGTGTCTCGGTCTGCCATCTATTACCACAAAATGATTATTTAAGTTTACTATAAACAAGTAAAATTAATCTAAAAAAAAGGGAAAGGAAATTTTACTTTGTACGAGTAAATAGACCCCGCCAATCCTCTCGTAGACGCACAAGCATCATCAAGCTCTGTTGGCAAACTAACATGAGCAGAGGCCATTTCACTGCCAGAACTTAGTCTTCGGCCCGCAACTTCGGCTTGTACTTCCAATCTGCAGAAGTTTGGGACAAAAAACAGCGTCACATACCGTAAAAAATTAGCCAAAGGCATGCATTAACATTATCAAAGGCAGGCTAGCGTGAAGTACGATACCTCTGGGAAGCAATGCTACCAGCCAAACCCATTTGACTCGCTCCATCGCAATCTTCACGGTCACTTTCAGGACCTCGATCCAAATGACTATGACTGCCGCTGCCCATAGATACGGAAACTTCTCCAATCGAAGGATTTCCAGCCCTTCCCGGTCCTGTCAAGTCCACCGACAATCCGTCTAGAATAAATCCAATCAGATAAGTATCAATAAAGTCCTAACTCTTATAAAAAGAAAATAAGGGAGAAATGAACGAAAGAGAGACCTTCGCGATGTATACATATACCTTGGTTCTTGTTGTCGAGCGTCTCATTCTCGTCGAAATCAATGCGAACACCCGAAGCAGACGTCGAAACGCCACAGCCTCCGCTGCGACACAAAGAAATCGGCACGACTCCATAGACGTACGCTAGCAATATGGGTACCCCAATACCCACGGCTAATCCTGCCAGCACGGGTGAGACCAACACCTGGAAATAAAGCCAACATATCGTTACAACTTATAAATATGATCCAGATATATAACAACCGTCACGAAATAAAGTTTAATCAGCAAGTGACATGCCATTCTCCACTTCCAAATTACAAGGGGGGTCACATGATCACACGCTTAAGAGAATACAATTTTTACAACATTGTTCAGTATAACTTCGACAACTTTGAGTTGACTTTGAGCAAAGAAACAGTGAATCATCGACGGTCTACAAATTTGTCCCCATAAAATGCAGAGTTGCGTAATAACTTCAAGCACCTTCGACGTGACAAGATGGATATATATTCTCCATAAATAAGAAACTAAAAACGAACCAAGTTCGGTTCATTTTAGAAAGTGTTTGGGCGCTCAACCGCAGATTGATTGATTGTAAGAACAATACGCTCACCTTTAAATGACTGTCACGCCCGAATGCAAGCTTAACACAACCACTATTGATAAATTAATTACTACATCAACCAATTAATACACTAACCCTAATGCTAAGTTGAATACGTAAAAAAAGAAAAAAACTGCGATACTTTATGTTTGTTTTTTGCCCTTTTTCGGGTATTGCTCTTAATTATAATGACCAGTCTCAAGGGTTTCCACGTACTTTTTTGCACAGTACAACACAAAATGTAGGTGCAGAACAGGTTCTATCAAAAGCTTTTTTAAAAAATAAAAACCGCATCTGTAAGAAAGATTTTTTTATAACTAATATCTTACCTAAATTGAAGGTGTACCCAATAACTTGGGTCAATTTCAAGTTCAAAAGATTAATTTGCAGAAAATTAATTTAAAAAAATTCGTACTATAAATCCAATAATCGATCCATCAACGGAGTTTTATAAAATGTTACACTTTGTCCGACATTTTATCCGTTTTCAACTTGTCAAGGTTTTCAAGCTATCCAGGTTCAAGTTATCGATGTTTCACTGTATTTCCTCCCTCCCTTCCTTCATCGTCCAGGCGCTTTAATTTTTTCAGGCGTAGTTTTCTACTCCAGCGCAGTGCTAGACACGCCCACCACAGCCCTAGCGAACTACCGAGCTTGGCTCCGACTTTGTCAATTCCCTTTTCCTCCCAGTCTTGTTTTCCGCTCTGCTCTGGTCAGGTTAGCCCATTTCGTGCTGAAGCCAGAGCGAAATTTCCATCCACGTGCACCAAGCGACGCAGGTTCGGTTTGAGATTACTTCCACTGTAATCACAGTTATCCTTTGCCAAAAATTCCCACTTCCAAAGTCGTGTACAAAGCCTAACCCCTTTCAAGTTCATCTATATACTTCTATTTTACCTTGGAAATACGAGTCAAAATTCCTATTACCCGACCCAAGCGCGTGTGATATGAAGCAACTGATGCAAAGAGCGCTAGCGAAGCAGATCGCACTTTGTTTGCTGGTTGGCTAATGGTGTGCGCATTAGTCATTACCAACATTCCAATATTAGAGCTATTTCAGTGCATTTCTCAGGAAGCTTAACTCCTCAACAAACCCTTTATCATTGCAAAAATTTGGATTGCTGCGTGACCGGACGCAATCCGTTGAGGCTTTGCCAAAAATAAAAGCAGCATTTTATTTCTCGAAGAGGGAAATTGCCAGGAAAAAAAAAGAAACCGCGGCTCAATAAACCACAATAACAAGTCAAAATTCGACATGGCCCTCGCTGTCGCGTAACACATACATGTACAACTTGCAATTCTCGGTGCACTATCGATTAGTTAAACCCTTCCCCGTCCTCCCTTTTGTCGTTCGTTCTCAATAAAGATCTGCATTTCTCTCTTTTTCCGCTCTTGAACTTTCAAATTTCCACAGATTTAGCACCACTAACACTAATGCATTTTGGTCTCCTTAACTCCCTCCCCCCGGCCCCATCCAAGCCAAAAGAATTTCTAGAACTTCTAAAATGGAGAACCGAGCCATAAACTGAATACACTACTTGTTTTGTTTACTCATTTAGGTGTGTATCGATTACGCTGCAACGAAAAACAAGACAGGAATGTCCACGTACAGCGTACCAGACTCGTCTGGAATTACGGCGGAATGGCTGGAATCTATGCTAGAAACCTACTTCGCTTACATGTCACCTACGACAACGACTGTGGAATCTGACCCCGAAATACGAGTCCTGAAATTCGACGTCGAGCCCGGTTGCGAGGAAGGAGACAACCTGCTCAGCGATTTGGTGGCCATCAACGTGGAATTTACACGCAGCAATACAAAAACCATCAGCACTATCGATACTGCTGCGCTATCTGAGATCCAGGACACATCATCTCCCGTCCAGAAACTGTCCCTCATGGCTAAGCTCCTCTCACAAGATCCTTTCTGTCGTCATTTTATTCTCGAAGCGGGTTTCGACGTACGGGAAATCCACTTCTATACTACCTTGGTACCAGCACTCGAATCTTTCCGGTGCGACAAACTCTCTCGCGAGTCGCTGCTCCCAGTCCCGACCTGCTACTACGCCAAGTACCGGGAAGGATGCGAGTCGGTTCTCGTTCTTTCTAACCTCAAGGCCGAAGGTTACTCCATGGCCGATTTCCGTCAAGGTCTGACCTTCGCGCACACCGCAGCCTCCTTACGCGCCCTAGCTACCATCCACGCGACCGCGTTAGCCTACCGACTGGACCGGAATTCGGACTTTCCCACGCAATTCCCGTTCCTTTTCCGGCCCGAGGCGGCCGCGGAATCGTATCAGCAACTCCTCGAAAGGGGCTTGCCCCAACTAGCGTCCTTTTTGCACAAATTCGACGAAGGCGAAAACCCTACGCTTCTGTCACGTCTGCACAAAATGAGACCGGACGCCCGTCATAGAATGGCTCAACTCCTCGCTCCAACGGACTGCCCTATCGCCACGCTCACCCACACGGATTTCTGGTGCAATAACCTCATGTTCCGGGACGTAGTAGAGGAGCAGGAGCCTGCAGAAAGCGACTCCCATTGCCACATACTAGACTGGCAAATGGTCACGTACGGCAGACCCAGCAACGACATAGCGCTGTTACTGGTCACGTCGGTGCGCACGGATCTGCGCCGGGAAAAAGAGCAAGACTTTCTCGACATTTACTGGAACACCTTCATCGACCAAACGAGTCAACTGGGCTGTGACGTCACTAATGCTCTACAGTACAACCGACAGGATTTGCAACGCGAGTATCAAGAATCGTTACTGCTTGCCATGCTTTTAGCGATCGGATCAGTAGATTTGGCGTTGGGCGACAGTCGCACCGAAATGCGGCTTATGGAACTGCTCACTGATCTCAGTACGGCAGGCATTTTTTGATACTTGGGCAAAACTGGGAAAGCTAATCATTAAAAAAAGGGCGCAAGAGAAAACAACGAGGAGAAAAAAAAGTAAACATTACGGGGGCGATAATAAACTATAAAAGATCCTAAACTTCCCATGCGCCTCGTGCTTCTGCTCTTCCATAATTAATCTCCTGCCCACAAGCTTGTTCCTTTTCATGTAACTCTACGGAAACTTTTCAAAAAGACATTTGAAATATTGGGAAACAAATAAACGCTGTACAACCACCTTCTCAAAATGCAGTTATAGCTAAATTTTCCTGCAAAACGGCAAAATTTAGGAGGAGAAATAGACGAGGATCCTTTAAAAAAGCATCAATAAGACGTTAAATTGACACCCCAAACTGCAGGAAGACAGGGGAACAAAAACAGGCTTGAGCGATTCGCATCAGTGAGCATACGAGAATAAAGAAACCGTTTCACGTCTTTATGACGATGAGGAGAACTTTGCATGACGAGATCAAGATCACGATAATCAGACCCTAGCTCCAACAACTCGGCAAGTGCAATAAGTTTGAGAAGCTTGTTTTCTTCAGAGTTCGGAGCTGTATACTCAAAAAAAAAAATCAAATAAAATGCTTACCGACGCTGTGACGCCGCTCGTTATAATCAGGTTCCTCTTATGCTTGCTGACAGTTTTGTAACGCGTGTGTAACTTCCTCCCTACCCAAACAGGAACTCCTATAATCAAAAAACGATATTTATATATTTTCTATTTTCAAACGACGGCAAAACATAAATTACCAATGGTAATTGCAGGTAAAGCAATGCCAGCCATTAGAGCAATCCCAACTGGGGCTCCCACCAGTGTTCCCAACTGCCACAAGATCTTTTTTTTTCGGGACCAAGGCTTGGTACCCCAGAAGGTGCAGCCAGACGGGCTCAGGTAATGTAAGTCACTAATTTCTTTCATACAGAGCCAGCAAAATTCAGCCCCGCATACGGCACATGTCATATGGTTGCAAGACCCATCATTCATTTTCACGATGAGGACTTGGCATCTAGGACACGCCTTCAAGTCGTCTCCTAAGCAAAAGAAAGGAAAATGTTTTTGGCTCTTTTATTTTATTTAGCCTTCTATTTTTTTCTTTGAAGACAGGCAGGATTCACTATTTACTTGAATTGGATTCTTGGGAAAAAGTAGCAGATGATCCACGCAGGTGTGGCGTCCGTTCAGCCCGAGCTGCATCGCAGGTTTGATTTGGATGCCATTCAGCCTTACAATGGTAGCAAAAGTAGGAGGAGCAACCCGGACGACCACATCTTATTTTGGGACAACTCGCACAGCCAGAAGCAATCACAGCAAACCTGTAAGGAATAAGTATTGCATTACTTAGGTAATGCAAAATTTTAAAGAGCAAACTATCCAGGAAAAAAAAAAGTTGTTGCTATCCAAAAGAAATTCTAAATTATTGACTAAATAAAATACATTAGAATTATAGAATAATATTTAACTATTACAAAGTATTTGCCAAACTCTTACTAATCAATTAACTAATTAACAGAAGATTATCTGGGAACTATCTAATCTTTGAGGATTACGTACGGGGAAAAAAGTTGTTTTAATAGTTTAAATTTTAATATTTATTTTAATATTTATTTTAACATTTAATTTTAATATTAGTTACATTAAATAAAATAACGAAGGAAGTAGGAAAGAACGTACATAAAAACGTAAAGAGATACTTACGTGCAATCAGGGGCAGGGCACCACCGACAATCAGGATCAGCCACTAACACCCTCCTTAACATAAAACCTTCATATTTTTCGACGAGAGCTCTGTTACTGAGAATTGAACGAATATCTAAATTTTTTTAAGAAATCACAGAATAAGATAAAAAAGAATTAATCTAGAGAAATGCGAAAACGTCACGAAAGCTCACCATTGGGATGAACGAGTTCTGAGCATTGAGGACACGTAATATCCACTCGGGATTCGGATATTTCGATACGCATATATTGTTGCATGCATTCTAGGCAGGAATGATGCGCGCAATTTAGTAAGTCAGGGTACAGATGCCTCGGAACTTGAGCTAAACATAAAGGACATTCCAGAATGTCCGTATCCAGAGCACCCTATTAAATGAAAAAAGACTTATCTACAAAAAGTATATTTTTTTATTATTAAAAACTTTTACTTTTGAAAAGGTATGAGAACTACGTGTTTCCGAGGCCGAACTACTCGCGGCGTCCTGTTGGGTACTTCCTGAGCTTTCCGAGGGACTTTCACATTCCAATTTGGCTTTAAAAGAATTAAAATGAAATGTAAAATGTCTACTTCCAAATAGTTTCACAAAATCCATTTTACTTACACAAAGATTTCCTTTGCCGTTTCGTAGCATGGCTTAGAGTATTTGAAGAGGATGTAGGCAGACTCCTTGCTCTTCTTTGGGTTACTAAAGGGCTGTTATAGAGGAATCTTCGCAACGAAAACCGAAAGCCGGTCTTATTCTGCTTCGGAAAACCGTGGGCTGCAGAAGTGGTTAGATTGGACGTTTGACCATCCGAAGAAGCAGTATTCTGTGATCCATGTTGGGTTTTGCTTGCAGTAGAACTAGAAGCTCCATTTCCTTTGCTTTTATTGCTTGAGTTCGTAACTATACTGGTTTGGCTACCATGTTTCGTATGGACGACAACCAGCTGGCTCCCACTTGTCGAGGCACTGCAGGAGTTACTTTGACTACTAGATTTGGGCTTGGACAGCATTTTTTAGCACCAATCCAACACATCGGCCGCACGTGCGAAAAAAGGAATAATTATAGGCAGAAAACAATACTGGAAAATCATTGGGAAACCTGTTATCACATATTTTCACTTCATATTCGCAATTCGGCTCGAAAACGGAATCGTTCTACTTCTATTCAGTTTTCCAAGGCTTGACGTTTCCTGCTTGACCTGGTTTGTTGACAGTTATACGCAGTCAACAGGTTTAAAAACTTCAAATTATCCTGGCAATTTCGCTGCTATGCTACTATCTAAATGTTCCCAACACTCGAAACCGCTGAAGCAGTCTAGAACACTTTGTATATTATGAAAACCATACACTAATATGACTGGTAAGGAAAATATCACTTCGGTAAAGTTATCTACCCACCCACAACACCGCAACTGACATTTACCTCATCCGGCGTTGTCAATTCCTACATAACACTACCTTGAAAATAGGATTACGCCAAACACGGAATTATAGTGGGCAATAACAGCTTCATAAGTTAAATAGAGCTCGAAAAGTTATTAAGCAATATTATAAGTGAAATTGCAAAAACTATTTAGTCCAAAAAAGAACATTGACACTTGTGGCGGGGCTTTTGAAAAAGAAATTGAATAAGAAAAGAAGTTTAAGCTCCGAAAGCACAAGTTTATTTAATTTTCAAAAGTTGTTTTGAGAGCAATTTCTTATAAATTAGAACTATCTAAGCTTTTATTGTGGTTGAGATAATGTATGTAGTTCATTAAGCATAAAAACTTCAGAACCCAAAATCAAAACCGAAACTTGGTCGTTTAGGTCAATGTAATTTAACAAAAATATTAAAAATAATAACTTTTACTACAACTCACTAAATCCAAATTCAGTACAACGTTTTTTTAATGAATTATTCAATGGACAATTTTATTAATGACAGGTTATCCAATAAAATCAATAATGAATAAGTTACAGATTATGTTTTTATTTTGTTAATTACAATTTCCATTCCAACTTTACAAGAATATTTCATTGGCATAAAAGTTATAAAGTATTTCATAATAAAGTCATTTGTACAATGTCATTTGTACGTCAATATTAAATACCACACTTAACAGCAAATTTCTGTTTCATTGCGAAAACTGTTTATACTTTTGAATGCCACAATTTTTTTGCTCTAAAGGGGAGCAATTTACGCAATGAAAATAGCCTTACTGTTATTAGGGCAACAATTGTACTCAGAGTATTCGTATTATTCAAATAATAAATTATGTCGGTGTCATTACAATTTAGTTCACCAGGCTCCTCACGAGAGGCGCGACCATGAAATTATTATTAACGTTCACTAAGGTCTTACTTTCAAGCATATTTTCCAAACCTACATGTTGATAAAAGCCATGCACACAAGATTCCATAATAAAAATAAAAATCAACTCATAAAAGCGGCTGAAATCATAATTAGGTTTAAGAAAACCAGGCCAAGCTAGGCAAAAGCCGTTACTTCACTTGGATTCCATTGTTGTGTCAAGACCACGCAGTATATAGGTAACACAGTATGACAACAAGGGTATCTTCCAATGTAAAGGTTTTGGACCAACTTTCTCAGTCCCATGAACTGATTAGGCAACTTTTGAAAAAGTATTGACGGTTACAAAACGCGAATTTAAATCTGTTGCATTGAATTATGTGAGCTTAAAAAGGAAAGGCCAAATAATTCTTACGGAATAGTATGCAACGTAACATCAAACAGATTAGCAGAAAAATTACTACCAAGAAATAAAAGAGACATTTCTGCTAAAAAATTTCAAAATGCGCGCAATGCAGGTTGTATCCAACGTCAGTCCAAAACTCCCTTGAGTATCCGAAAGTATGATCACCAGTTCACCGTTTCGCGAACGTTTTGTTCTTTTTACGAATCCTATTCTGGTAGATAAGGATTGCGTACTTTGCGGTTGTGATGGGCAAGTCTGTGAACCAATACCTCCATGTTCCTGCGCCCCCGCAGGAACCTTTGAGGCAGAGAAAGTATAGGCCCATAACCTTTGCATTGGAAGATACCCTTATACCCCCTACTGTGTAAACTATATACTGTGCGTACAACGTATATATACTGTACTAAAACACCCCTTATTATCGATGTGTTCAATACTCCTTGCCACCTTCGTGAAAATCTCCGTGACTTTGTATACAGGCTGTAAGCAATCAAGTAAACCGGCATTTGCGGAGCCAGTAGGGGAGAAGGAGATGAAGAGGGGGAGGGGATAATAAAGACTTGCGAGAACCGGCCTCTCGATGAGGCGCCCTACTTCAGAAGAAATCGATTTTGTTTTTACTGAATCCAAATTCCTTCAATCAGAAAAATATAGTACAGCTAGGAAACGAGACCAGGACCATCTTATGAATTGCCCAAGCATTTAAAGGGTTTCCTTGTCTATTCCCTTCTTTCTTTCCTTATTCTCTCACCTTTAAACACGCCCATCATCACATGCTCTTTCATTACATGAAACTTGAGAAAACTACGGGGAAAAGAGCTGCATGGTCAACTGCCAAGTTGCTACATATTAGTAGTTCCATAAGTTATCCCGCTATTTCAATGTTGATGAGGCACTGAGGGTGCATGTGCACGAAAAGAGAGCATGCTGCTGGAGAATACATGTCCTCGCCAACTTTTCCGCGCCGTCCCCGCCGTCTTTCCCCGTTCGAAGGAACTGCTCTTGCGTCAGTACCGAACATATACTCAGCGTCCGCGGGAACCAAGTCCAAAATCGATAACCTGGGACTTTCGTTCATGGGTTTTCTTCTTCAGTGTCCTCTCTTCCCCCGTGTCCCAGTCCAGATTGAGCGTCGCCGTACATCACAACAATTTTCATCTTCCATGGCGGTGCTTCTCCTCGCGTTCCAGTAGACGCTGATTAACGCTGCCAGTTATCATTTGCCCGTTGCGTGCTGATGGACTTTTCCCCCTAGGTCGCCACATCTCCGCACAGAATACAACTAGTTTAGTTCATTAGCCTACTTAAAAACCAAAAAAGTTTCAAGATTTGTCGATTGGTACATACTCGCGTTTTTTAAGTGCGCGTTTTGCCACTGGAACAAGAAGAGAAACGGATCGAACATACAAGACAAGCAGTACGGTACGGGTAAGTTGGAAATCCCCTCCAACTCGGCTCGTCTCCATGGTAAACTTGCTCTTATGTGTGTGTGTGCTCTTGTTCTGGCGCGTGAAAGTATCGATGTCTCGGGCTTGCTAGGCATTGATTAAGTCCTGTTCTCCGGAAAGCGTCGAATCTTTCATCCCCCAAATTTGTCGCATAACAATAGAAACCAATCCTGCCCCCTACTTCTACGTACTTGCAAGGAAATAATAGGACTTGAGATTGGCCATACAAATCGACTCTTTAAAATCTCCACTTCAAGTGATCGACGACCGACTTTGGACTAAAACAAAATTACTCTCCGAGGCCATAATCTTTTTTTATTCTCTCTTTTTTCTTGGCTATTTGAGCAGAATCCAAGGAAAGAGGGAAGCTGGGGCCAAAATAAAAGGTTGTAAACTGCTTTTCTTCCCCTTTCTCATTGGACCGCGGCTGCGGTACCGCCGTGTTGTCTTCCGTCATAAATGCATCACGTTTTCTGAACTCCTGCCAGCGGATTTGACCAATTCAGGGTTTTTCCAAAAGCTGCCCTAGTTTTCCCTGCGTTTTCCCTTCCACCCCGCAGAGCAAAATATCGTAATAAACCCGAGTTTCCGAAGAACTGTTTTTGAAACTGGATGTAAAAAAATAAAATAAATGTCAAGTTACACAGTCTAACGCAAAAACGTTTTGAGTTATCTCCTGGCTGCTAAGCGAATCGAAGGCTTTTGTCTCCCACGCGCTTCTGCCACAGCTCTAATAAACGGCAGGTTTCACACATTCATTAAGTCGCATGCCACTAGCACAGAAGAATCCTGCAAAGGAAAGTATAGAGCAAAGTAAATTTTGAACTGCAAATTTTCCCTTAGTTGTATACACAACATTGCGTCCACTAAAAAAAACGTCCAAGATGCCAGAAAGACACGCGGGATTGATCAACTGGGCATGAGTGACGAAGTTCACGTCGCCAGTGACGCACACGTAAGATCAGAAAGAAAAAAAAGTGGCCTGCCAATGCAGTCAGGCGGTGATCAATGAACACAGAAAGCTATTAGAATAACAAGCCACGTCAAAGTACAGTGGGTGATCGGTTAACGAACATAATCCGTTCCAAAAAGATGTCCGTTCACCGATCATGGATTTACCATTGGCTTTAATGGGAATTTAATTAATTCGTTCCGGAGACCCCCCAAAAAATTATAAATTCTTACTCCGTTTGTTTATATGTAATAACAATAATACAATATGTAATAATACAAATAATATGTAATAATATGTGATAATAATACGTAATAATACAATAATACAATATGTAATAACAATAATCCGGAGAACGTGTTGACAAATCTTGCACACAGCGTCGCATCTTCTTGTGTTTGCTCTGTGCGACACGTTCTCCGTATTTAGTGACAAACAGGTGTAATGTATCCCGCTGTCAAATTGTTCGAACAATTTTCAGCTAATGGAGTGAAAGAAAGTACAAGTTTTAACGATTTTCATCAATGACAGTGTTGGTTCTGTTAGGTGTTCGATATCCGATCATAAAAATGCGCAAAAAAAGTGCTCGTTATCCGATCACCCACTGTATACGACTTCCGATAAAGCCCCAACAACGCATATAGCTCATAACCATATAGCATAATATTAATGTGAACACAACGCTTAGTTTTTTAATGTCTGAAAAGTTAAGATCGTTCTCCTCGTAATTCTGACGTACAAAAAGTGGCCTCTTTGCTTTACGTACCAAACGCAACAGATTTAGAATCAAATATACAGTATACATCTACGTACATGTACTTTCCCGTGTGTGATTTGTCAATGACAACACCAGTGTCACTAAAATAGCTTCCAATATATCACTATATGCCAGATACGAAACCGTCTTTATTTAAACAAGCGGTTTGAGGCCTTCGGAGTCGTCCGAATTTTCCGTATAGTGCGAAAATAACCTTGAAGAGAACTTCAAGGAAGGGAATTTCTGGCTAAGGTTCTCTTAATCAACCTCTCATTTATTTACAGATTGGTTGCTGAGGAGTCCGAAACTCAAGCAAAGATGACGGCTTCAAAGTGAGAACAAGAAAGCACACGAAGAGGGAAGAAACTCTTATATAGAGCGCATCTCTTCTGTTTTCTTTACGGTCCTTCTTTTCCGCTTTGCTGTGTGGTTGTCGTAACCATGGATGACATTAGTCTCACCAACCGAGCCATTACGACCATTTTCGGACCTCGGCGTCCCAAGACACCTTCCGTCATCGTCACTGATGAAACATCTACGGTAACATACAGTTCATGTACTTTATTTGACGTAAACTTTCTCGTTGTGTGTTACATGGCAAAACTGATTACATTGTCACTTACTAAATAGCCTTATTAATGTACTTTTTCCTCTCGTGGATACAGATTGATGCTGGCAAAGCGTCGACGAGTTCCGCGATTACAGTTTCGGGCGCGTTGGCTGCAGCACTCGCTACCCACGTGCAAAACGGAGGCTCTTCTCAAATGGCGTTGTCAATTCCGGCACTCCCGGTGTTCAACGAAGGCGTCCTGCCCGTCACTGAAGGTAACAACATTTAAAGACAAATTACATCTCATCAAGGGCTTTACTTCACACTCCCTTTGCTAATCGGTATCCAGAAAGTAAAGAAACATCTAATGTAATCAAGATAATCAGCTCTGAAATCTGACATTCCCTGCGGTTAACTTCTGCATATGCGTATTTCTGCAGTAATATTTCTAAAGTATACTTTAGTGACATCGGCGAAGAAAAATCTATAGTAGACAATCAATAAGAATCCATTGTGAATGACTGACGTTTAGTTTTCTATGCACAAGCTTATGATTTCCTTCCAGCTTTTGCTACTCTGGCTAAATTGATTCTTAATTTTTTTCCTCTCAGTGGTTCCTCCCCCTTTTCATTATTTTCAATTTTTACAAGAGAAAACTAACTTTTAATATGTGGGAAAGAAAAAACAGGTTCAACTGATCGCCCACAAACAGAAAAGGAATCGAGCTATTTGTCAGATTTTGGTCGTGGTATATTTATCTTCTTCGTGGGTTAATACTGGCGTGTGTGTTCAGCTTAATTCCTGACAAGCCTGCTTTCCTCTCGTTCGCTCTCTTCTACCTGCCTCTCGTTCGTTTGGGGGTACTGTAATCCGTTTCAAGTGGCAAGTGGCTTCAGCTTCAAAAATACTCGGCAAACCCAGCAACATGCACGTTGCTCCCGAATTCCGGAAATTCTGTATAAGCCTTTTGCCACGGCGGGAAGGGTTGAGATCGCTCACAGAGATCACTTGCTCTAGCAGCCTCAAAACTCTTTCAAAGCGACGGTCATATCGTCTCGCTTTTGACACCCATTTTGCCCCGCACTTTGTACAAGCTTCCAACCAAACTTGCTGTATATGTTTAGTAAACCAAACAAGGCAAATACTCGACCCGAGCTTTTGAGCTCTTTCTGTAACTGCCTAAAGACTATTTCTAACAAAGGGCTTCTTTATTAAAAGAAGAAAAAGAAGACAACCTGGTTGAAGCCTCGGGAGCCAGCGGTCAAGTCACAGCCTCATTACCGACAAGACTGCACTTCATTTAATGAACAGTGACCAAAGGTCAGTCGCTAGCATGTCCTTCTGACCTGCTTTTCATGAGACAATAAGCGAAAAAAGGGGAATTACATGAAATTTCTAACTAGTTTAAGAGGCAGGGAGGGGGGAGGGATACCAACAGGAAAATGCTAGAATTTAAAAACTTTTGGTAGATTGTTTTCAACCAAATAAAGGTTTCATCATTCTTGGAGTTTCAAGGGGAGGCCAAAGTTAATTAAGGCTCTCTGGAGATGCTGACACTTGACTTTAGAAAATCGATAAGGCTTTTATACCTTCTTAGAAGACCCTAAAAGACGTATCGAAACCATAAGAATAGGATGTCCTGACAAAGTATACCTAAAGCAAGTCTTGGTGCGAAGTCATCGTAAGGATATATTTTTTTACCTTTTTCTTTTTGGTGGCTCTTAATGTGAAGAGAGCAGATATCGCTAGGCAATGAATTCCCCCATCCCTTCCTTTTGTACACTAAGGAAATTTGATCCTCAAAAAGAGAGCTCAGTGCATTCAATTAGCATGGCTATAGCAAACTTCATTGGAATTAAGCTGCCTTTCATCCGCTTTCAAATTTCCTAATTTGAATTTTCTAATCTCAGTGCTGAGCCAAGGGGGAAAAGAAGAGCTAAAAAAGTATGAAGGCAAAATTACCAATTAACCATGGAAGATAGATGATTTTTTGATTTTTCCTTTATACTTTTACCAGAATTAGATAGAAAGTCTCTTTCAGACAAAAAATGGCTTTAGGCTCATCGCTATACGTATAGCATTTCTGTGTACGTTCTTGTCTCATCGACGAGACCGACGACTGCTTTTCTTGTTTGTTTGGGGTAAAAAAGTATATCAAAAGGCATCTTAAATAAATTTGTTGATGCTCAGCATGAGAGAAATACATGCTCTATCGGAATTAGGTGCATGTTTTTCATCACCTTATCTACCAGTAGCAATACAACCTTTCTTAAGCCCCTTCTTTATAAAGCTTCTTTTGTTCATTTTTGTAAACAAGTAAATAAAACAAAATCACCGTAAAAGACTTTAAATATCACTTAAACTAAGCAAATAATACCTTGACTAAATAGGAGGTCTTCACGCGAATTTGAAATAAAGCTGTTCAACTGTACACGGAAGACAATTTGTGGGCTTTCCAGGATGAAAACTTAATAACTCCTCGTTTCTTTTCCCAATTATATTCTTCTTCCTTCGCAAACCAGGGAAATGTTTTACTGAGTCCAAAGCTTAAAACTGCGTATAATCTTACCGCTTTTCTGGTTTGCATTGTCTTCTAAGTGTATCAAGACACAAACTTTCTGAAGCTTTAAAACATCGACACGCTTATCGTAAGCATTACAGCCATTTCAGCGGTTAATACAGTGGTACTCGGCTTCCCAAAGACATAATTTGACATTAATAAAGGTGTTCTGTACTCATTCTTGTTCAAGGCGTTTTATTAATTTCGTTAAATTTGTTAAGCGATTGTCGTCTTCCCCTTATGTGTAATAGTAATGATTTTTCTTTCTTTTGTTTTCTTTCTTTTTGTGTATGGTACAGAAGCGACGCCAGTGCCAGCTTACGGTTTACCAACGGACACCATATCCAATGCCAAAGGAATCCCGACCTGCTGTAGCCAGCCTGTTTTGAAAGTATAAATTAAAAAGTTGCAGAATTTCATCATGACGGCTAGATAGCATCGATGAAATGTGCAGTTTACGCCTGCGTAACCTAATCTAACTTAACCTATCTACGTTTACGTAACCTAACTTAACTTAACCTAGCTTAACTTAATGTCAATAAGATTAGTTGTTCAGTTATTAGTTTAGGTTAGGTTACCTTACATTTATATTTTTAGGTTAATTTTGTAAGGAGAATTGAGAATTAGCTCGTCGCGTAAGGGTGAAAAAGAATAGCTCTCGGATATACGTAGGTATGGTATGCAGTTCAATATATGGGTTCTAAATGACACCGTTATATCATGTAAAAAATCCTTAATATTCCAGGGTATTATTCCCTTATCTTAAATCACATTAACAGTTCCGTTCTAAAAAAGCTTTTAAGCGTTCTAAAACGAACGGCACATTTATTGATTGACTAAGTATGAAACCTAACTTAACCTATATCAAGGTTTACGTAACTTAATTTAACTTAACTAAACCTAGCTTAACTTAATGTCAAAAGTCTAGGTAAGGTTCAGTTAGCTTAGGCTAGGTTACGTCTAGATTAGGTTAAGTTTAGGTAGGTTAAGTTAAGTTACGTCAAGTTAAGCTGGGTTCGGTTAGACCCAGCTAGATTTAAGTTCGATTCAAGTCATTTAACGTTGGGAGAACGTCGTAATAGCTTTCAAACCCTATATTTTATGGATGCTGTCGAGCGTTGTTAAAGACAACATCAAGTTGGACTTTTTGGCGCTTTCCTTATAAAAATGGGACACAAATTTCTTTTGTGAAGGTGTCTTTGGGCGTGCTGGTCACCTCCTGCGTAGCGGCAGCTTGGGTCGGTTCCACTCATTTACTTAAATCTACATACCTTCCCGTCATCATCGTTTCGTCGCATAGCAGCACAGGTTTCATCCCCAGCAATGCATCTTTGCCTGCATCAATACCAC
Organism: Lepidurus apus apus; assembly: GCA_022832285.1. Taxonomy (NCBI): domain Eukaryota; kingdom Metazoa; phylum Arthropoda; class Branchiopoda; order Notostraca; family Triopsidae; genus Lepidurus; species Lepidurus apus. The sequence continues at coordinate 26,293 of JAGJRO010000093.1, forward strand.
AGGTGACCTTTTTGACGCTTTTTTTATTTAAGCTAGGTGATAATAAAAAAGAAGAAAGATAGGGAGAACCAGATATAGCGTGGTGAAGACTGATTCATCTACTTTTTCTAAAACGTAACGTTTTTCTTGCGTCGGTCTTCAAACGGCTATAAAACAGGTGTATCATTACGAAGCCCCGTTTTTGAGCACATGGCTGGTAACGACATGGACCACGTTGTTTTTACCGCTCTACATATTATGCAAGATGCTTACTGGACATATGCCTCCTCGATTATTACCGGCTGAGCTTCGCGATTCCGCATTGGCGTTTCGCGAGAAAGGATTTACCTTTGGTAAGAGGAAGAAATTTACATCAAGGACAATTTCCCTAGTTCCATGTTAAAGGAAAACGATAGCCTTTTAAAGTACAGTACTTAATTAACAGGCAAATTTCTCTCGCGCTGCAGCCTCTTCTGCTTGCTCTGGGTCGCCACCAATTACATGTACATCCACGCATTACGGATCCTAGATGCAACCGATGTGATGGCTCTCTTTGCTACCAACGTGTCTTTTGTCTACCTCTTATCCTGGGTCATCCTCCACGACCAATTCGTGGGACTACGGGTAACAATATAATAACATCAACCATAATGTCATAATAAGAATACAGAAAGAAAGAAGCAAACACGAACCGTGTCTCACCTTTTCCATTTGCAGATCGTAGCGGTCATTTTGTGCAACACCGGGATCGCCCTATTAGCATATATGGATGGGATCACGCGGTCACCAACGTTAGGCGGTGTGGTACTCGCTGCAGCTGCTGCGGCAGGATCCGCCGTCTACAAAGTAAAAAGAAACATAAAAGCAGAGTGTTATTCAGTAACCCCCCAAATTCGTCAAACTGTTGATTCTAGTCGCCGATATGGCAGACTTCACTCAGTTAGCGTTTCACGCTGTAGATTCCAAACTAAACAGGAATAATGTTTTGTTTGTTTTAAATATACTTTTTTCCTTCAGGTGCTATTCAAGAGGATCTTCGGCGACGCCACCTACGCCCAAGTTTCCTTATTTTTTTCCCTGATCGGTCTCCTGAACATCCTCCTGCTCTGGCCGGTTTTGCTGATATTATATTTTACTGGCATTGAACCCATTAGATGGACAGGTCTACCATGGGCTCTCCTAATCGGCGCCGGCGCCCTTTCACTGGGTAGGTCTATTTTATTTACTTCTTAAAGGTATTTTGTGCGATAGTCACGAAAATGATTCCAAAATTAAAGGGGCCCAAAGCTACATAAGTTATACTTAAAGAAGGTAATTTATTACATACAGTGGCTAATTTGCTGGGGAATTTCGGACCTGCACTGACGTACGAAGTCTTCATCCATCTCGGACTGGTTGTATCCATCCCCATCTCTGCCAGTACGTTGCAAACGTAGTAATTAGTCTTAATTATTTTTGTTATCTTCACACTTTAACTTGCAATTTTCTTTTAAACCGTTTTTTTGGCCCGGTTTTTTAACAAAAAATACTGGCCACTTAAAAAAAGGTCTCAATTGCAACTTTGTTCCCTATCACGGTGGTACAGTAGCGTACCTTTTCAGTTTTGTTATATATTTTTCTTTTTTTGGTACAAATTACTTTTCTCCGAATTCTTTTCATTTCAAAATTGCGCATTTCAATCTTCACATTCTCATTTTTCTGTTTTTGGGGGGCCCCCCTTGACGAAATTGCAGGTTTGGATTCGGCATGGCATGACGTGACATTCGAGGGCATGAAACTGGCCGGGACTGTCCTCATCGTGTGTGGGTTTTTGCTGGTCTTGTTCCCGGAAAACTGGCCCGACTATCTCACGCGACTCTTACGGTACAGCAATTTGAATATTGACAGTTTTTTCTGCTTCTTCTAGTTTTACTGGCGTTTTGGAAGATTCCTGGACTTGGGTGTTTTCCCCAGTTATACACACCAGTCAATGTTCTCGCAATTATTTTTTTTATTTCATTGTTTGTGTGTGCATTTACAATCATTCTCTCCTCAGCGACATATTCCCTGTTTTATTATTATTTTTTACGACCTTGGCAATTTAAGTCGTAGGACCTTCCCAATTGATCCATTTCAAGCCAACCAAAACTGGGCTCTTTCAAGGTAAACGTTCCGTTTCGTGTCATCGAAGTCCCTATCGACGACTTGTCTTTACCATCACCACCATCTATCCCCAGCGGTAGGTCATTAGAGCCGGATACGTTTTTACGTTTCTTGGTCCCCCCTCTCCCGAACGACAGCCATTGGTAACCCTTTTCTCATATTCTGTGAGAAGACCAGAGATTTTATTTTTTTCCTTTCTTAACGAGACCTAATTTCCTTTTCTTCTTTTATTTCTTTCTTTTTTTTTATAAAAACATAGATGGGGTCGCCAATACCATTTCCATGCTCAAGGTGGTCTGCCACCAACTCCGGCGCCGGTGGATCAAAGGACAGGTTATATTAGCCGAAGTCATCTGCGGTCGCCATCCGGACGAGTTAGATGACAATTAGCCGCTAGCAATACTTCGGACTCGGTCGTCTGAATTTGTGACAGAAATGGAAAGCAAAGACATGGAAGCAAAAATCCTCATGAAATCGAAACGTTTTTTAGTGCTTCCTAAATTGATCAAACTATAGATCCTAAATCCATGATCCATATGGTCCTGAGCGAATCTTTTGCCCCTTCGTCAGCGTTTTCTTCGATCATCAACGAAACCCATTCGACCCCAATGTGTTTTTCTTATTGTTATTGAAGCAATAAAAAAAAGAAAAAGAATGGGCTTGATTTAGAGGCATGTGAGAACCGTCCAGTTTCAAAACAATGTTAGATGTTTAACATTACAAAGTTTTTAAATGAACACAAAAAGCAATGTGTGCCAAATATTGCTATTTATTATTCGTGATAAAAGGGTTGAGATTTCTAAATAACCTGTGTTCACTTTGGCCAATGAAATTATCGCAAGTCTGTGTGTGAAGAATTGACTAAGTTGTTGACAAACTTTACTACTTAGGCGCATTTTTCCTGGTTATCTCGACATTCTCGTCCCGAAAACACACAGAAAGCAAAAAACCAAATAAAATCCCTTTTTGCCACAGTAAAATACAAAATACACTTAATTTGTTACATACGAAAATCTCCCTTTCCTCACTCTCTCTGTAGTTACCGTTCTAATCTCGTACTTGGACCAAGTCACTAACTCTTGGCCTGTTCACACTGGGATATGTCCGTTTCATACTGTGCCCGAGATCTCCTGCCGGTTGGGGAAAAAAGCACATTCATGCAAGCAAGCAAACTTTCCTATTGCGAAGAAATATCTGTTCCAGTTGCTTTATAGGCTGTTAAAAACATTTTATACATAAAAAAGAACAGGAGGAAAAGGAGAGGGGGCTTAAGGTCTCAGCAATCGTGACCTCTCCGTCCATATGTTCACATATAAATGATCACAATATATCAAATGAATTTTAAAAGTTGATCGTGGTGGGGTTAATTTTGTATTGCATTGTTTTCCTGGCGGGGTGTTAGCACTGATGGGGTTGTGCTTCTGGCGTTCGAAAAGCGAGTACAAAAATCCGCTGCAGGCCAGGCAATGTTTTCTTCCAGCGGCGATGGACGCGTTTGTATATTCTTGTGGGGCAGAAAGAATGTTTCTGGCCACAGCGGAAGTATGAGGTCAAAAGTCACGCATACCGTTCTTGGCAGCTCGTGTATATCTAAATGGATACAGGTGTAACCGCGCTTTTTCCAGAGGTACTTTAAACTCATGTTATAAAATAAAAACGGGCAACGTCCGGTTAAGCCTGCAGCGACGACTTATTCGCTTTTACAGGTATGACATCCCTTACTCGGTATTTTCTAAATGTTCCTATTATTCTATTTAATATTCTTATATTCGTACACTTTAAAAACAAGCATTCCGCTGCTTGCACTGATACAAGTAAATCTAAATTTTAGAGCTAAAAATGCTGCTTTCGCGCGGAAGGATTGCCATAAATTGTAAAATGGATTTAAAATGAGCAAATCCTAACCATTCTAGAAATTCTTAATACGTAAGTGATTGCAGGTAATTACGCATATTTATTCGAGTTATTTACGTCATATATTCCTTCTTTCCTGTGAAGTTACATCATGTGTTCTCAAGGCTTGAAAAATTTCAAATTAATTTGATCCGATTTCTATGCCTCCTATTGTTAAACCATTGTTAAACTATTTTTAAATCTTCTTAATAGTCTCACTTTCGAATAATAAAAGTTTAAGACTGAAAAACCAATCCCTTATTCTAACATCACTTATTAAGAGCAAAACAAGAATGTCCAGAGATCGTAGCCAACTTGCAAGAGATTAAATTTGTCCTAATTGCATTGCAAATTTATTCGTGTTTTTGAACATTCGTTAAGGAACCTGAATGAATAAAAATAAGCAAGGGATACCTGAAAATCGTGAAGGAATTAGTCTAACAATGATTAAGGATTAGTTTATATTATTGTTAAAAATAATATTATTTACATACCCTCAATAAAACTCCCAGCACATTTTAAGCATCTGCACTGTAAAAAGGAAAGCACATCTTCATTGTTCTGTCTTCTTTTGATTCAGCATCGATCAGGATACAATGGAAACCAAAACCTAGCAAATGTGTAAGATCTTCATTTCAAACATTCTCATATGCCGTTCAATTAATTGGAAAATTTTGGAAAATTTGTTTGCTTGTTTCGCTCAAAAATTTTCAAATTGCGAATTTAAAAACTCGCAAATCACGAATTATGGCACGTAAAGGAGAATTTAAAAGCGAAAGTAGATCACTTCCTTTTTTAGAAAATAGCTCAATAGCTAACGAAACCATATATTTCCCATAAAATTCCAACAAGGAGAGCAACAGGGGGGGGGGGGGAAAGGCTCTTATGAAACAATAATTTTAATGACATCAACTTAGTAATGTCAGAGTAAATAGTTCGCCACCCAAGAAGCGTAGCCAAATGAGGCACCAGCATGAGCCAAGGGACTTTTTAACCAGTCCCCGAGCAAAAAGGGTATCTATCCTCGCGGTGTAGTCCCCGTTTCTTTTCGAGGGCTCCCCAGCGTGCGTTTTATCTTCTTCTCGGTGTTAACTCCCGAACTCCCGGGAAAGCGCAAATTCGAGTGTGAAGCTGTAAAATGCCTCGTTGTCTTTCTCATAAAAACACGTTATATAGTAGAAGCTAAGTTTTATACCAGGCTTCCCTTCTAACTTAATGTAAAAAAAAGATCCAATACTGGGGCGAAAATGTGCTCGGGTCTTGTTTGCCCCTGCGGATGCATTGGCAACCTTTGACCCTTGACCTCACGCTTCAGAAAACTACTTTTTCCACAGCGTCACGCCGGGCAAATTTGGCGGAACGCTTGAGCACCATTTGGAAGCGGTAGCAGCCCTTTCCCTGTCAAAGTAAAAATGAATAAAATGCATTTACGTGTTCTTCTAAAGATCTTGTCAAACAACATTTAACCAAATCTTTCATTAATCCTTTCGTTAAGGATATATAGTTAGTGGAGCATAACAGCTTCGTTTCTTGGTGTACAGTATTTGACTACTGCAACGTACGCGCGTTAGATAACTTAAACAACTTATACACTAGAGTTTCTCAAAGAAAAGGGAAGCAGGTGTAATGATTGCGAGATTAAGGACTTTACGCAACGGAAGCGCTGAAAGTCTCGCAATAAAAACTTTTCTTTGGGGGGAATAGACAACTACCATAGATCATTCATTGCTTCGCTAAGCCTGCATTGCAACGAAACGAGCAAACGCTTTTCTTTCTCAGCGAGCAAAAACGTGTGTATAAACTGGATGGGCGTGTCATATACGAAGGATAACTAATTACACTTAATTATGGGACGATTTCACAGCGCGAAGTTTGTCATTTCCCAAATTCGGGAAAACTTGTCTATCTCAAATAGCTCGAAAATGCTTCATACATAAGGGTCTTTCCTTAAGAAAATAAAAACAGTGAGAAAATAGATACATAAAACGAAAAAAAAAATTCGGCATTTTCGCGGGTTCTCTGGAAAAGGGAAAAGAAAAAAGCATGCAGAGATATTTTAAAAGCTACGCAAGATTTCGTGCTGCGCATTGGTTGCGCACGAATTCCGCGAAAAAGTACTTCATGTTGGCGCCTTTACACGTTTCTACCTTGCTACACCAAAAGGTTCTGCGTTTAATTGGACACGTTCTATTTTCCATGCATGACTTCCGCCGCACACACATCCGACACTTCTCAATAAGTAGTTCTCTAGCGAAAAAACACTTTTATATATACACAAAATCGCAATTCGTACAGAACTAAAGAACTTTTAATGAAAAAAGCTTAATTGAAATACAAAAGAGACACATAGCTTGTTTGATTACAACTTACAGTCAATGCAAAAGTTATAAATATCTTTAAAGGGAAAATTAGTTATTTATAGGATGAAGGGATTCGCGGGTGGAGTTGAAATACTGTGTACAATTGTACATTAATCACATACAGGAACACTAAACAGAAGCTGCCAAAGCAAGAGAAAAGAGCATGATGAAACCTTACCTTTTTACCAAGTTTTGTCTGTGTTTAGCTATATACCTCATCATCATCATCATAGCCTTAAAAAGTCGGTTAGGTTATATAGAGAACCACAACTTTCGAGATGGGACTTCCTGGTAAGAATATGGACTTGTAAAAAGAAAAAGGAAAAAAATGCTTTTCCAACAATATATATTTATTTTTAAATGCATACATGCACTTTGGTAGCTATCCCAACAATTACAATTAGTCACCATAACAAAGACTTTTGCCACCTTAACAAATCTCCTCGGGAAAGTTTGATGCTCTATACTGTCCCCCAATAGAAATACCAAAAGAAAAACTCAGCTTCATCGGAAATGAAACTGTCTGACTAGAAGGATGCTGTGCAAGTTTTCTTTATCAAAGAGTTGCGGGATGCGTGGGATTTTGTGTTTTCGATTCTTATTTCCTTAACTTCTCTTCTGCCGAGTCATGTCATATCCACAGGAAAGTCTACACCTCTTCTTTATTTTTTTTTGTCATTTTTTATTGTGGTTTTCTTTTTGGAAGGTACAAATCTTTGACGGATTTTTTTCTGTCTTTAAAGGTACTTGTTTCTCTCGGTCCATAAGCTTCTCTCTCCCTATATATAAACGGCAAAACATCAGAGAGCGCGGAGGTTTGTATGAAGCTTTTACCTCTTGTCAAAAGTTCGGACAAGCTTTTGAGAAAAGGAAACTTCTCATGTCTATCTCGCTCAAAGTAACACCTTGTTGCCGGCTCCATAGTGGCGGAGGCGTCCGCTCGCGTCCCTTTTCTACATTTTCGTGATGATGATGAGCGTCTTGGAAACATCTTTGGAAAGGATCGCGCGACTCCGCACGGCGCCAGCAAATATACCTCCAAAAACTACCAACCCCTCCCTTTTTCTCTCCAGAGGCTCTACATCCACTATATACTATATATGCCTTTACTCGAACTCCCCAAAAAGCAAAGCCTTACAGGTAAAAACGAGCAATCCCCCACCCCCTCTAAAAGTTGCCGGAATTTTCTTAAGGGGAGGTCGAACTTGAAAATGTTTAACCCCATCATTGACATGACACCCTCCCATTATCTTCTTTCACCAATCTTTCTATCATCCCTCATCAGGAATATACCTGTTGCTGCACTGCACAAGCCCTGTGTATACACTCCATACCCTTCACACCAACACAATTTTTCCGTGCACTGCGCTCGCCCTTGTCTTCAAAGAGAGCCAACCACTCAACAAAAAAAAGAAAAAAATAGGTACAGTTTCAATTGTTAATTCATTCTAATTTATGCCAAGCGGCATCGCTTTTACTACAGTGTACATTTTCTTTCTTTTCTTTTGGGCCGCTTTTTCCGAAGCTTATCTATATACTTGCTTCTCCCGTTCCCAATCGGTGCACACGGGTTTCCCAAGTCAAAGTCATAGCGAATAAGCAAAAGGTCCAAAAAAGCCAGAAGCTGTGATCCCTGTCTGCATCCATAGCGGCTGGTTATAACTCAATAGGTCATTAGCATGGAAAATGAGGGGAAGGCCACCCATCGCACAAAACCCGAGTTCTTTTAGGGCTCGGCCTCGAAATAGTATTTCCATCTATCTCTATTTATATACACACTCACATAATAGGAAGTAGCCCATGCTATACACTCGTGACAATAAATAACAAAAAATAACAAGCCTTTGATTTTTCCCAAAGCCTCAATAAAAAAAAAGAAAAAGAATAAAAAGCGACCATCTTGTTTGTTTGGGCTTGCGACTATAGATGCTTGATAAAAGCTAAACCGCCACTGAACTTTTTCTGACACCTCAGTGTTGGACAGTCACAGTGTTGGAGAGTCAACACCGAAAAAGGCTTTCATCAGTGAAAGAGGCGCGTTTGAAAAGTCCATTAATAGACACCTTGGGACCTTTAGCAACTTGTCAACCGTCACCCATACCCGACGTTGTCACTCGTCTCGTTCACTGTGAGAAGCATAAAAGCCTATCTTGATGGACCCCCCTTCTTTGAGAACCTTATCCATTTGTAAAAAAGGTTGTTAGAGGCTAACCGAACTCCGTGAAAAGCGCCTTGTCTTGGAGCTTCCTATAACACTCGTTGACATCCCAAATCTACCTATGCGATCGCGTTCTCAGCTCTTGTTCTTATTTTCCCTAGGTCTTGTTTTCTCTCAAATTCCCTTTTAATATTTTCGGATCGTTTCCTTAACACCAGGTCTTCCTTAGATGTACCCTCAATTTAGTTATACTCCTCAGTTTGAATTTTGATTTGAGAAGTAATCTTGTATTGTAGCAAAAAGCAGCAGCTTTTTTTTACTATTTTAATTTACAAAAATAAAGCACAGGGGTATGGGCTAAATATGGTCACATGCAAGATAGGTGATAATGCGAATGTTGCCAGTCAAAATAAAAAAAAATACGAGGTATATATATGTGCTCTTAGTATAGAGCCAGGGCCGGCTGGTTGGCGCCAGGGGAAGTGCCCAAAGTCTCGTACCTCCGCTGCTTCCATCCGTCTGCGAAAATGTGCATGTGGCGGTGGCCCTTTGTTATCATCAAGGAAAAAGGCAACAACCAAAAGACCAAACCCACAACCACCACACCATCCTCCAAAGGTCTTCTCTCTCTTTCTACACCCCCCCCCCCTTCCCCCTATTTTTACCTGTATACACGAGTGAGAAGCTAAGCGCACACCTTTCCTTTTTCAATGGTTTTTGGACTCGATATACATATATCACATTCGTATATAGAGCTAAAGATGTGTACCATTTTAGCCTTGACCGTTCTGTTGGATATATATAAGAGAAATGAGGTGAAAGTCGCCCCAAAAACCTTCTTGTAAGAATAAAGAATCCTGAAAAGAGACACTAGCTTTTTGTTTAGTAGTCATCTCCTTTCGTCAAATATAGAATTTTAACTTAAAAACCATGAAACAGTCAGAGTGTGAGAGTGAGAGGGAGAGAGAGAAGGAGAGACAGATACAGAGAGAGAGGTGGGGTAGTTTGGTGGATGACAATGGATAGATGTGCATGTGTGCAAGGCTGCCTCAAGCAGAGCAGGATGTGGGCTGGTTTGATGGCCCCTTAACATCATCCACTACAGCACACCTGGAGGGGATGCAAGTCGTGAAGCACTTGCTTATGTACCTGTGGCACCGAGTAACCACAGTGGCTTTTTAAAAATATAAATATAAATATAAATTTTAATAAATATAAATATATATTTATATTTAGAATCTATTTTATACACAAGCAGCGATTTCTGTATAGTACCCTTTTGACTTGCCTCTCCAACCAAATTACTATATTATTCCCATATAAGATTAGCTGAAGGACAACATTTGGTGTTGGATCCAAAGCTTACTTGGCGAAGGAAAAGTAATGAATGGAAGATATACATATACCACCAAGGCTGGCTGTCATGGTTAGCGGGGACGTTATCAGCCTTGTATATCGGGCAATCGGTAGCAGGTAGACGATAGCTAGGTCCCCCATGCATGCATGTTTGTGTGTGTGTTCACGTGGTCCAACCACGGAAGAAATAAGATCCTGTTGCATTGTATTTTTCGTCTTGGTATATATACCGTAACAAAATACATCGATACACATCCATTCATAACATACCGTTTATTTCGTTGAGAAGATTACTTCTGTTACGTAATTAAACAATAAACATAATTTTTAAATTATCAGGATCAGGAATAGATGCTCGCCCCCATTTTGTCAGTCTCAATATGCAGTCTGAGTCAACTGGTTGATATTCTACTATAAAGTCTTATGACAACAGGAACCAAAGAAAAAAGACGCCCTTCTTTTTTACAAGCAAAAAGTCTGCCATTTTTCGATTTTACATAAAGTATTACAGACACAGTCAGGTAAAGCGAAGTTAACTATTGCATAAAGATCGCAGTACGCAGGCAGGCAGTATCCTGATGCAAGGGAATTTGGTGCCTGAATCCGCGTCCGCAATTAATAACGTGCGGAAAATCTGTATCCGGCATTCCAACTTTTAAGGAAGGGAATTCTCTGGGGTGGGACGTGTCAAGACTTGGATGTGCGGTTTCGCACTTGCCAAGTATGTGCTAATACCTTCTGGTTGTGTACTTTTATCTGTCCGTATCTGACCACATAAGCTCCAGGTGCCACCAAAAACCCTGGTCTCTCGAACTTGTAACCTTCTAACCTGACTTTTGGCAGCTCGCGAAACGAGGGGGGGGGATACCTTCTTCCTAGAAAACCTTTTATCCTTCTGGTCCAAGGCATGACCTTGTTCGCTTCCACGCTTCCCTAAAGATTTTCCTTCCATTTACGGCTTGCATAACTTGAGGGTGTTTTTGAAAACTAAATGCCAAAGCCCAATGAAGAGACGGCCAGGTCAATTATTGTAGCTAACAGCTTACCTTGACCTCCCAAGCTCTTACAACCTTTCTATATAAGTATACTGTTATTGTTTGTTTTGCCGTGATGCCTGGATAAAAGTCCAGATAAAAGGCGAAAGGGGGGAGGAAATGGGAGTAAGGAGCCAGCGAAGAACTAAAAAGCAAGCCCTTAAAAACGGATCGTATTTCACGTGTTAATAGAGTGCCAAGAAAAGGGCACCTGCTGCCCCGCGCGGTAATTGCGATTCAATTGCTCGTTTTAGACAGGGAAACAGGTATTATCACCCAATAATAGCGGGAAACAAACGACTCTATGATGGCTGTGGTAAAGCTCTTTCGCTGCTCAGCGGGTGGCAACCCAACATTAGCGTCTTGACGGAGCATATATACCGAGTCTTAGTGTGGGGGGATCCTATTACTCGCATCTTTAGGTTATGGGATATTTATTTTCAAACCACAAGCTGAATTAGTATGTCGAGGTTCAAGCTTCGATTCCTGCGCTTAACAATGCCTTCACTGGGTAGCTTCCCCCTTCTTTACAATGGAAGCCGGTGGAAGCAAATTAAGATTTAGAAGAACTAAAACTTGGAAAAAAAGGAATAAATTGTAACAATTAATTGAATTGAACTAATTTCCAACGAACTAAAAATCGAGCTAAATCTTAAAGGAACGGAAAACCGGATCAAATCCAGAAGAAATGCACTGTAAAAAATCGATTTCAAACACAAAAATCGTCTGCGAAAGGAATCTATTGTTTCATTAGTGCACAATTGAGTGTCAAAGAGGCTCAGTTGAGGTTCACAAAGTTTCACGGCGCAGTTTCCCAACTCCTGCGCATCTTATACCTACTTATTTTGCTTGTCTGTAGTTTCTTGGGGCGCTTCAAGCTTCCTTACACGACAAGACATTTCTGCACCCCTAAAAGAAAAAATAGAAAGAAGTGCAGCGCTGATTCCCATCACGTATTAGCTATGCCGAAGTAAATTTTTTTAGCTCGATCCGCGTCCCGCATAGCAAACAAAAATGTATCGAATAAAGACAGTCAAACTGCGTCTTGTCATGCTGCGTCGTTACACAGCCTTCCCCCGCCCCTTAGCCCCCCTCCCCCCCGGTCCCGCACCGAAACGCGGTAGACGAAGAGAACCAAATCGATAAACAGGCGGGCTTAGAGTGAGCATACCTGGCCTCGTCCGCGTAATTCCATAGGACCAAACGCCTGGTTACCTGGCGCATAACACGACCAATCGGGAATTTTACTTTGCCAAGTCCCGACGTGGGTTTTCTCTACCACCATCGCCTTTTTGGGTTCCCCCGGTATAGACCGGCATTGACGAAGGGCTCAGCACGGACCCTCCCTCACCCCCCCCCCTTCCCTTTCCTCTTGTCCTTTTTCCTTTACAAAGCACAATCTTTCCACCACCCATTCGAAATGTAGGAGGCCTTTTATCCAGGGGGCTTTGCATCATACCCAAGCACATTACCTTTCCAGTCCCTTGGTCAGTCATTCGGGGGAAATTGTACCTACCGGTCGTGTGTCAGGACACAAGATTTTTCAAGACTTTTTTTATATTTTGGAAAGTTTGTTTGTGTGTAATTAAAAGCCCTGTACTGGGTCATGTGGAAGAATCTCAGAAGAGAACAGAAATTACCCCTGACATAAGACATGCCTGTTTATCAAAGGTAAAAAAAACAGGGAAAATTCGTACCTGAGTTTGCTTGTTTGTAGTGTCTTCTCTGGAGTGCAAAAATCGCTACAAGTTGAGTTGACACCCTCCTCGCGCACACCCGCCCACCCCAAAACCAAGGATTACAGTGCTTCTTCTTTGCTTCTACCACCTTTGATTCCTGGCGTCATATTAGTGGCTTTGCCCCGCATTCCATAAAAAAGTGCAGTTGTATGCTGGGAATTTCCATGTGGTCTAAAGCGAATTGGGAAACCGCGTTCTATTGGCAGCAACAATAAGTTGAAGTGGGAGGATTGAACAAGCCAACGAGACTTGAGAAGACAACGCGAAGTGAATCGTAAAACAAACAACAGCCTGCAAAAAGTTTTACTCTCAGCTTCCATCACGTTGAACTTCGGGGATTTCGGCGGGGGTTCCGGAGGCCCACCAACTCCCTCTACTACCCCATTACCTTTGACAGTAGTCAGTATGGCTTCCGCCGCTACGAGTTCCTCGTCGGGTAATGGCAGTACGGGCAGTGGTAGTAACAATAATAATAACAATAATGGTGGCCACCATGGCTCGTCTCCTAATGACTGTCTGGAAGCCGCGGAAGTAGCAGCAGCTGCTGCTGCTGCTGCGCAAGCCGCCGCTAAATCAGCCGCTTTTCTGGAACTCCAGCAACAAGCCGCCAATCTCCATCACCAATCCGCCGCGTACATGTCCCATCACCAGAGTATGACGGGTGGGTATCCGATCCGGAGTCCGTACCACCAACAAATGTCACACGCTGCAGCGCAACACGCGGACGCGGCCGCCGCTGCGGCCTTCGCCGGTGCGGCCGCCGCAGCGGGCACACGAGGAGCCTTGGGAGCTTACCCCTTTTCGCATATGAACCCCCAAAACTCCTATGGCGGGTACCACCACCTTAGCCCGTACCCTGCGCAATGTGCATCACCTCCGCGTGACGATTTTGACGGTAAAAAACTCCTTTCTGTATAACTTTTTCAGTGTTAAGCGTTACTTTAGCTTTAAGCATGCTGGCAAAGTCTCTGATATAAAGAGGTTCCCTTTCTAGATAGTAAAGGATGCTTTGATTTTATTTCTGAACCTCTTTATTTACTTATCTATGTAAGAACCACCTGTAAAGCTTAAGCAATCTGTATACTCATGTCTACTTGTTTAATTGGCATAGATAAAGATGGTCTCGAGTCTGCTCTCCGCGTTAACGGCAAGGGCAAGAAAATGCGAAAACCGCGCACCATTTATTCCAGTCTCCAACTCCAGCAACTGAACCGACGGTTCCAACGAACGCAATATTTGGCATTGCCCGAACGAGCTGAATTGGCCGCTTCCCTTGGTCTCACCCAAACTCAGGTGAGTTGACTGACTGAATCTCATGAAATCAAAAGAATCCGCACTTTGGTTGTTTTTCACTTTTTGGCTTGAAATTGGGTTAAGTTCCAAGTATAGGACTACGAAAATTGAGTCATGTCGCGTCACGTCGAGTTGGACCAAAAGATGGAACGACAACGGAGTATAGTTATTCTCTTTCCTTTACGAAAATGGTGTCCTTTTTCGGTTCAACATAGAAGAGAATCCCTTTTGTGAACATAATGGCACGAGTCGCTCTCACTCAAACCTATTGAGAAAACCCATAGAGCACCAAAAGTTCACACGTACCGCCCGCGCAGCATCCCGACTAATAGGATCCTGATGGTCGAAGACAGGTTTACGACAATGGTTTCTTTTACCTCTATTGACTGCCATTCATTCATTAACTTCCAAAGAGAACAGTCTACCACGAGTTCCTTCTAGTTTTTGGCCTTTCCACTTTAGTTTTAATGAAGCAACTGTCTTAAACAATTGTTTGAAGCAATTGTTCTCGAATAACTTCCAACGATGTCAGAAGTTTAAGGCGAAATCTCACAAATATAAGGGCAAAGCACAGCAATGGGATTCCGACTCCATAATAAGGGCCTTGGAAATTATGCTATTCTTCAGAAAAGATTTCAAACAAGTCCAACGGTGCACTTTCGGTTGCGAGAGTCAAATCCACACATCTGTATAATCCAACGTAACACCCAGCCTTAGCTCATCGAAGTTCAATTAAATTACAAGCTGGTGCGGCTCTTTTGCTTAAAAATCCTATTTTAATTCCGTCTCAAACCCCCAAGCTGTTCCTTGCTGAACTCTTTTTACAATCTTCCCCTCGACCCCAGAGCCTGTCGAGACAAGTAAACCATAATCTATTCCGTTGCAAAAAAATGAACTTACATAATGCAGTATAGAAGTAAAAGTAAAGAAGGAAAGTCGCAGGAACAGGTGACGACGACCGCCGGTCAGCCTCATCCGCTCTTTTTCAGTTAACAATGGCTTTGCGTGTAGTACATACGATATGCGCCAAAGAGCCCTCAAGCTCCCAAGGCTCTCTATCTCTACCGCGAGAAACAAGGGAGATAGACAGAGCTAGAGAGTATGTAAGTTGGAGTATATACAACAAGGGTTTTTCCCTGGCTTAAAAGCCCTTGCTGGGCTTTTATATAGTACCTCTTACTCTACCTGCAAGAAGTTTTAGACCGCGGCCGCCACTACAGTTTCGTGGTTTTACTTGGCTCAGGCCAGGGATGATGGATGGATCCTGGGCGTGGATCGCGTTCGGGAGCTTTTCTATCCCTCAGCTCCGGTCCTCTCTCGTGCATGTGTATATCCTCTATTCCACTACCAAAAATCCTCGCATACAGGCGATACTGCCAACCTATGCTGTACCAAGAGGCAAGCCAGGGAAGGAAAAAAAGAGAAAGCATTTAATGGATTATGTGTAATTTTTATACAATTTTCCAAAGTCTCTTTACAATTTTCGATTTAAGTTTTACTTCTCAAAGTCTCTGGTTTCCCTGAGCTGTTATGTATAGAAAATCTGATTGTTAAGTCCGTGTTTTTCTTCAATTGTTTTTTCTCCTCTATTTTGTTTTGTGCTAGTTAACACTTAAAAGTGACACAAAACTACAACAAAACTAAAAATAACATGGAGATACGCTCCAGAGCTCAGCTTTCAACTTCATCGACAAATCTTCGATGACAGGTATTTTAGATAGCGAGCTGAAGGGGCATTTTTATAGCAGCCATCACGGATGACGAGCGTCTAGCATCGCTTTATGCGTGCGACATGGGAATGGCTTCTTCTTTTTCCTTCGGCTTCTTAAAAAAGCGTCTGAAATTAAATTACATTGTGGTTTGGGTTGTTACGATATTCGGGAGTTCGATTACGTCGTGTTGCTGCTGGGCAGGGGTCGTAAATTAGAGCCCAGTTCACGTAATCAATTAGCACACCGGCCATAAATAGAAACTCGGCCTTGCGGTGTTTTAGATGTATAGGAAAAAGCCACATAGACTTGTGATGGTGGAACACATAAAGGAGTAAGAATAAAATAAAAAAAATCTCCTTGACATGCGAGTTGCGAATTTTTCCTTGTTCTGCTAGCCTGGTATATTGGTTGCCTTGAGATTTCTTGGTGAAATTTCACATTTTCCGTCCCCAATTGCCAAAACGGCCTTGGTGTGCAAGGGAAGTGAACGTAGCGTAATAATTCACCTGCGCACAACCAAAAAAACAGTTACCTGAAAAATTCCAATGTTAACTCCCAGCATGAACAAAAGTCCGTTTCCAAAGAAACCCAAAAATACTTGGAAATAAATATTTTCGCCAGCTCTACAAACCCACATCAAATACGTCAAACCCCAATGTCAAACCAAAAAAGACAAGAAATAAAATAATACAAGGAAATTTATTTTACACCAAAGTGTAACAAATAAATAATAATGATAAAATAAAATAGAAAAAAATAGTTCCTTGACAATCTCTTTTATTTTCTTGCAACAACAGGTCAAAATCTGGTTCCAGAACCGGAGGAGTAAATACAAGAAGATGATGAAAGCCGCACAACAGCAAGTGGGTGGCGGCGGTGGCAACGGCAATGGCGGCTTGTCGCACCCCAACCCCGCCACCACCCCGCAATTGTCGCCTTCCGATTCCGAATCGCCGAGTCCGGACGGTAGTGCGCACTCGAGCAGTGGTTATCTCCAAGGTTTATCTTCGCAAACTCCTCACCACCTGGGCCACGGCGGCGGCGGCCATAACAACCCCCACCATAACAACTCGGGTCCCCTCGGAGGCCACCCCAATCACCCCAACAGCCATCCACACCATCAACAACACCCTCAACACCAACATCAGCACCATTTAGGGCTAGCGAGCGCTACCTCCGCCGGTACCCCCGTCAGTGATCTCTCACCGCCGCCTCCCATGTCCGGCAGTCCGCCGCTCAGTTCCAGCGCCTGGGACATCAAACCCATTCCGGTAAGCGACCCTTCCTTACAAATGGGACCCTCCGCCGCTGCAGCTGCTGCCGCCGCCGCCGCTGCTGCAGCGGGGTACTTGCCAGCCCACCATCAGTATTCCTGGTACCAAACCGCCGCCGCTGCTTCCATGAACCAAGGACTGCTCACATAAACATAAAAATCTGCGTATCTCAAGCAAAATAAAATAAAAATGGCCCAAAAAATCCCGAAAACTTAAGATTGCGCGAGGAAAAAGAATGAGAGCAATCTTCCCATACGTGTATGTGATCCTTGAAAAAAATATTAAATGGCGGCGTCCCGCAACCCCTCAAAAATAATAAAAAAAGCTTCTCCCGTTCTTCGACAAACCCCTATAAATAAAACACGTGTGTTTTAAGTGTTTAGCATGGGGGGGGGGGAATATATCTGCGTGTTCTATTTTTTACTATTTTGTTGGTGCGAGTGCCGTGAGTTTTCCATGTGCGACATGCGGAATAATTTATCGACATACAAGAGAGTATACCAAATTGGCCATCCCTCCCTTCTGATTTAACGTCTGACTCCCCCCTTTTTCACCCCTCTGTTTTTGCTTGAAAATCCTTGGTTTTCTCATCCAAAGGATTATACTTCTTCCCTTAAAAATTTTCACTAGTGTGTGTGCGAGTGCTTTGTTTGTGTGTGTGCTCTTCGTAACGTGAAAAAGTGGTTGAACCAAAGTTTCCAGCTTATTGCTACGTTCGATGTGATATTTCCCGCGCTACAAATGACATCAACCACCCAAAAAATGGCTCTAATTAAACATCCTCACACCTCTATGGTCTGCGCAAAAAAGAATCACCCCAGGTGCAATATGATAAAACAGCGCCATCATATTGATGGCACTTTTCACTTGTCTCCATCCCCCCAAAAAATCCTAACCCTCCCTTCTTGTTTATTCCTTGAACTTTCAAAAACTGTGTGGTCTCCTTTAAAGTGAAAAAAAAATTCTCCATATTTAAATCTCTTTTTGTATATAAGAATCTTCTTTCGCTCGCACGGACGTTTGCTATTATTAATTTCCTTCAAACCTGTTTTTTTTATTGAATTCCATGAGCGGATGGCACAGAAGTCGACAAAACCAAGGCCATTTTTACCCCCGAAGATCGCGAAAAACATTTCTTTTTGCAAAAAACCCCATCTGATGGACCCAACAGTATTAAACCTGATTTGTCAAACCAATTTTTGCCATGCGAATTGGTGCTTTTGTATACCTAACTTCTCATTCTTGCAGCGCGCCAAACCAAAAAAGTTGATATAATATTTTTTGTTTTCTTTGCGTGTGTCCCTTTTGTGTTTTGTTGGTTGACTTTTTTATATAAACACATTTTAAAGGGCCAATTTGTACAAAAACTGTGGAAGCAAACCTAGTACGGGGGGCTTGTATCATACAATAATAAGCTGTCTTTTGCGTTTTCTTGTTTTGTCTGGGTTTGACATCCTTTTTTTTTGCAGAAAAAATACCTACCAAAAAAACCCTCTGAAGAGTGCTCTGTTGTATGAAATAAACCAAAAAAATGGGATGGAATGTCATTTGGAGAATTTCTCGGCTTCCAAAGAAACACACAAAATGCCCTTTTTTCAGTCGTCTTAAACCGACAACAAGTGCGTGGGCTACTTTGCCTTCGTGATCAGAATCGTATCGACAAAGTTCGCCCCGTTGCTTTGGCAGGGCCCATCCATCCATCAAAGAAAAAGAGACTTCAAGGCTCATTTTTTTAGGCTTTTGCTGCGTCACACATGCCTTGCTGCTGCATTTATATTCTCAACATTGTTTTTCTTTACCGTTTCCGGTAAACAAGAAGTATCCCGATAAGGAAAACAAAGTGAATTATTCTCAACTAAAAAAAGGAAAGCTGAAGTTGAAATTTCCCTTCACAGAAGTAATAGAATAGGTCTGGCTGACTGGACGAACAAGGGGTTATATACAAGTATACATGTATAATACCTGGAGTATCTGTTATAGTGTCCAAAATTGAAATATGGAGCAATGAAACCACCCTCGACTTTTAAACTGTGTGGAGTGTATTGATAAGCCTTTTATACAACTCTCCTGGCAAGTATAATGCAGCTGCTTATTATGACCCATCGCGTGCTCTCTCTATCTCTCTGTCTCTTCGCCCCGACCAAAACCCCCTCTTTGCACTACAAGGACGAGTATAAGAAAGTCTTCAAAGGGTTTTGGACACTATAAAAGGGATATACTACACCCGAAGTCCCAACAAGAGTATGGGGACTTTACTCTGCTATATATGTTTTTTTTCCTTTTTCTTTCATAGACTAAAGAGGGAGACAGGGACGAAGACAGTACGACCGGTCAATTGTTAGAAGTCTTTTGCACCCCCGCGAAAAGCAGCTGCGGTGATGCACCCCTCCAACTTTGGCATTCACTTACCTACATTTTTTATCAATCTTGTCGTACATATGTACAACGTTATGTACGTGTGTGTTATGTAAGTCAGTCTGCATAACTTAACTTCACAGCTGCTGTGTGTCATCTCCCTTCTAAAGGCTCTATCAACGCCCTCACACATGTCCGGTAGATCGTTCCCTATCACTACTTTTTCATTATATTTTCGAATCTATTATACCGGGAGAACGTGTGCCTTGTGTATTTTTACATGGGACGGGACAAGACAATGCTGGGGGAAAAAGCCGGAACAGTAACTCGAGACTTTAACCAGCGTCCGCCCGGGTTACAGAAATATGTGTATTATATGTACAAATATAAAAAACGGAGGCGCTCCCGTTATAAGTGGGAATTGTATGATCAGCAATTGACAGAAAGCTTGGGTGGGGCTGCTTGACTGCGTTTATATAGTACTTGTCCGGGCACGGGACCCTTTCCTGATCCAACGTCAATATCACCACCATACGTCTAAAAAAGCGTTATAATGAAAAAGAGAAAGAAATAACGGACTTATCGGTTAAACAGAAAAGGGAAGACGCATTTTAACAGGCGTTCGCAGCTGGAGTTCCCGCCTCAATCATGTCAACAGCTCAGCGGGACATTGTTGGCTCCTCGGCATGGCTTCCGTCCACTTCATAACGAAAACTCCTTTGTTTTATGGTATATTACACCTTGTCGATTGATGAACTTGGATGCGTCGATAGATCTCTTTGTGAAAATCGTGAACTTTGGTATTACACAATTGTAGATCTACGTCCAACTTCTACATCAAGACACTTTCGTTCATGTTGTTGAGAAGCAACTTTACTAAAAAGCTCACAGTAGTGATTGAAACATTAAACGCCATGTCAAGCATTATTTAAAAGCGAATAAATAATTACGGAAAATCTGTTCTTCTCGTCGTATACTGAGGTATAGAATGAATGAGATTGATTGCTGCATTGATGCAAATGAAAGCTCAGTTTCAGAGCGAACAACTTCGTTCGCTATCAAAGAGATCAAGCTTCGTTCTGAAATATAATAGTACATTTATCAATGTGATAAAACTTACTTTTAAGGATACGACTGTGGTATTTTAAAATAATTTCAAACTGGTAATTAAACTGGCTACCAGCAGCTCGATTAAATTGACAGGAAGGGTCATCTCATAAATTGGATTCTGAAAAGGGTTGAACAGTTCAGGAGTCGCAAGGTCTTGAAAGTGTATGATGTAACCATGTACGTACAAAATAATGTGAGCTTCTCTTAGGAGATTTTTATGAAAAATTCCATTTTTTTTAGTTTTGGAAAGCGGAAACCACTTTGATATTAAACTCATGGGAAAAAGAATTCGCATCCGCTTCCAAAAATTTCTTAAGGTTTTGCTGACAACCAAGAAAATTTATTCTCCGTGTGAACTTTTAGCATGGACAATAAGCGAACGGAGAAAGGGGGGAAATAGGAGCATATAAGCATTCTGTTCCTATGACGCTCCGATATGAATCAACCCGTTTGAGAGCCAGGTTAATTCAGTTATAAAAGGTTTTGTTCCTGAATATTAACATACAACTTAAAGAATGAATACCTGTGTTACGTTTTTAACCCATATTTTGTGATCGTCTAGCTCTCACCTGCCAAAAAAATACATTCGGATGAAAGGAGTAATTCCAACATATTAAAGTTAACCTGCATTGAAAATTCGCGGCTCCTATTTTCTTCTAATAAGTTAACTAGCGTAGACAGAAGCCTGTTACAGCTTATTTTATTTATTGGTCATCGTGTACGACATGAAGTTCAGGTATTCAGGGCTCTTTTCAAGACCTTTTTTTAGTGAAGTTTGACTCTGACAGTAACGCTAACAAACTTCCTCTCAATATATAGTCAAATGAAAAATATACTTTCTATTTTTCATGCTATACTTCAATTCGATAGTTCAGTGCGAAATTAGCATCTTAAAAGGAAACCTACAAAATCATGTACATCAATTCCTGTACTTTCATGCCGCTTCATGCTCTGCACTGCAACAAAGTATTTAATCCAATAAAATAAGTAAATATTCTTAGAGGAAGATTTGAGTTCTGGCTCACTAGTTAACAAACTAAGCTGGACTTGTTTTCAGTCTTTTTTTTAACAATTATACGTTATATACTCAAAGGATAACTCTTAGCAAGGATATAATAAATGCATCCAGTTTTTTGGGCTCAGAATGTTGGGTCCTTTATTCTCATGTCAAGCTTCGAGCCGCTCAAATTTGAAAGCAAAAGGTAAGAACCGACTTTTCAACTTCGCATATTCTGGAGTGCACAAGACATCTCATTATGATCTTCTGGCGCGCCAAAAGTCGAAAGATGTTTCCCAAAAGACCCCGAAAAAGAAGAGCCAGGAAAAATATGTACATAACACAGTCTTGCCTTGTGGCGAAGATGTGCGTGTTAGGGAAAAAGACACACCAAACCCTCCCCTTTTTGTATTGCAGCAGCATGCACACATGGACACATACATCCACACACATACACACGCACAGGCACAGACACATGCATAACACTGACAACATCCAGGATCCAGCAGCTAACAGCAACGTCATCATGTAGCCAAGTCGAATGAACCCAGAAAGCTCTATACTCTTTTTCTTGAATTCATGGGATAAGAGATAGAGATTCTTTTTTTAAATTCAAAAAATATGATTTAGTAAACCTCCCCTGGTGTAGTAGCTCCGCTTTAGTAGGCAAGTCCTAATAACCGGACAGGAATTATTGCACGACAACTTTTCAGAATAGACTTCGGGAAAAACTTGAGAACGTATAGCATGGCTTTTATTTTTCTTTAACCAAAATACTGGTGGCACAATTTTCCTAAAAACAAGGAGAAAACTTAATCGGAACAGCAGGGGTTATAAAAGACAAGAAACACAACATATAATACGGTAAAAGTCTAGTACGCTGGCGCCGTAACGGCTCCGCAGCCTCAAGGAGTGTCCCGCCTCTTGCGCCACGCCCACCTTTCACGTTTTTCTGGTCCGAAAAAGTCGTGGCACCACTTTGCATGCGCAAAGGGGGGGGAGTTCTTGGTGGTCATCTTGGAGATACTAGCTGCAAGGAAGAAGGCAGCCCCCAAAGGGTCACCATAATTACTAGTCTCCGCGCTTTTGTGTATACGTTGCTGTGCTGGGGTCTTTTCTACCTCTTCTTCCGCGTCATATCTACTCTAGACGGCTTTGCACATGCGTTACAAGCGAACCAAGCAAACATAACCATAAATTTCCGAGCCATCTGATTAAGCGCTGTTGCTCAATGAAACATTAATTTTCGTCTCAGACTACTTAGGAGCCTTACTTCATTTTAGATACACTTGAGCAGAAATAAAGCTTCTTTTTTTGGGGGGGGAGGAGGGGTTTATACACTCCGCCGCCTTAGTAAACAAATAACGAGAAATTGCATGAAAAGAAAAAAACTTTGTCATAGTGACTCGTTTGCATGTTTAAGACACATTTATACGGGCTTTCGGGGGTAACGGACCACATGAAAATCTGCCTGTTCTTACTATACAGGGAATTTAATGGACCAGTGACACGGCTCCTGCAAGAACATACACTTATAAAGCTAGTACTTCGTTTTGTCTTCTATATGTATATTATTCTTTTAGATGGATCCTCTTTACTGGAACAACAGCAAAACTTAGTAACATTGAAGGAGATTTTACCCAGTTTTCGCAAGAAAGTTTATTTACCGCAAGAACATAACGAAAACTTTTTCTCCGTTTGGACCCCGCATATTTGACATGGGAAGATTTTCTGGCTGGAACGACTTCTGTAAGAGGTGGGAGGTCATTTACTTACACGTCTGTTATTTGCAACCTTTGGACTTTTGTAGCTCGTCTCTCACCTGCCAATATCGTTCCCCCCACAGATATTCACCATGGAAAAATGAATAAAAGCGAAATGTTTCTCCAGAAAACGGAGCTGACGGCGCGCCGAAAGTTTATGCCATGATAATAACAAGAGATGGAAAAGGCAAAAAGGCACCCAGAACTCCACTCCAAAGCAAGTCAGGTTTCCGCCTCCCACACAGGGGCCCTTGTGGTGCTCTAAGCCATGTCTGTCTGTCAAAAGGAAGGTAACATTTTCCCGCATAATAATTAGAGGGTTCCTGCTGGCTGCTCTTGCTCCACGAATTTAGAACCCCTCAACTGGGTACCTTTTCTCTTTATAGTTGCGTTTACTTCGCATACAACTAAACAAAAAAAAGAACGGGATGAAACGAAAATATTAACAACCTTACACGAGTTATTCATTCGTAATTTGTCATTTCCTTAAGTTTATCGTTTAGCTGGGTAATCAAAAGAATCAACAATTTTCTCCCCATTTGATCTCAAGCGTTTGCCGGCAAAACCCAAATTATTTTTTAGATCGAAAATTGCTGTTTTAAAGCAACAAAACCTCTTCCTCTGGAAAACAGAGAGCATTTTCCTTCTATCATGTAAGAGTGTGTGTGTGTATGCCGTGGGTGGGCTCGTTTTTTGGTGTTAGCCTGATTTGTCTCCGATAACGATTTTATGGTAGGACAAAAGAGCATGAAAAGGGAAAGAATCCTATAGAACTTATTATGCACACAGTTTTAACCTTTATATCAGCTGATGGATTGCATGTTGGCATATGGGAAAGCTAAAAAGTTCCCGCCTCCCGTTTATCCCCCCTTTATAACACCGCGTGTATATATACCACCAACTGCGCCAATTATTGATCTTACGTGCAGGCATACTAAACATATATGCTGATTGTGTTGCGTGAGGGACTATTAGAAACGGAACAGAGGACATATGAGAACCACTCAAGTGCCGCGCTGAGCGTGACATGAGCCTTTTTGCTCGCGTTAAGCCAACAAACAGATGGAAAAATTACTATTCTTTTTTTTCTCCTTATTGTTTCGTGGGTGATTTGTAGGATGAGCCTGCTGAATGTCTCGCAATATAGAATAACATCGAAATATCGAGGTGCTTTCGAAAGAATCAACACTGCAAAAATTGCTTGGTAATATTGCAATGAAATATGATTCAATATGATTCAATATTATTGCCCTTCATGCCAATTTTAAAATTTTGTAAGAACAATAAAAGTCAAAAGGCGCTTTGGATGCACTTTAATGTAGCATAACTTTATTTCATGTAAAATTGCAAAATGTGTACCATAATATATTGGCATAATAGGGACTTTAAATTTTAACGTAACGTTTTGCAGATCCCGCGTCAGGATTTCTTAATCCTTGGTACATTTCAGCTCATCAAAGCTGAATCCTTATTATTACATCATTGTTTGGAAACATTTCAGCCATTTACTTCTGAAGTATTACGAAATCGGAAAATAACAGGGCAAATACATTGTAATGGATATGAGTTTGCGTATATTTCGCACTCATCAGTGATGTCACACATAAAAACGTACTGTCGCCAAAGCATTTTTTCGCTTCTAATATTGAGGCGATTCGCAAACCATGATAGAAAATCGTTCTTTTCTCGACCTAATCTCATCCCGTAGGTTTAGGCTAAACAAGATGTTACGTAGCTTCATTAAATAAAGTTATCTAAGTTAAGCTATGTTATACGCAAGTTAGGAAGTCTAGTGGGTTGACTTGCAATTTAGAATTCACAAATGGACAAATTAACAATAGGAAGAACAACGGGAAAACATATCGTCAAAATTACAAATCGGTTAAAGGTCACCAGTTAAGCTGTATATGAAATACTTTTCGGTGAAAGTTAATTGCGGTTGCAAAACGGGAAGCATCTGCAGGATGTTCTTTTCTTTCTTTTTCTTTTGAAGACATGCTTATGGATTTCCCCCCAACGAGATCTCAACATAAAAAATCTTACTTCTGGGTTCTGGTTCTTCTGAAACAGATAACAATATAAGATGTTGGGTAAGGAAATCTAGAGAAGCCGGGGAGAAATGCTATTGGGTTTCAAAAAGACACCGGGGTTTTAATCTCTATGACGCATTGCAATAGTTGGGGACCTGAATACAAGAAAAAAATTATATTTGAAAAATAGACCCCATGGGAAACTTAATGACCCTCGATTTGTGGTTTTTGTATATACAAAACCTTTGCAACGCTCCGCCTCTTTTCAGAGCGTGTTTTTTTTCTTTTTGTTGCTTTAGCTGTTTGCTCCCCTTCTGCAATGCTACTAGTATTATAGACGCGTAAGAAGTTCTGAAACGTCTTTATAGGAAGACAGGAAAGCAAAGAAAGAAGACAGTTCGGGAAAAAGCTTTTCGGACCTGGTGGCGTATAAAATAACACGAGACGCGGGAGAGATTTCGGGGGTATTTCCAACCCCCTTTCCCAATCGTAAGTTTCGTATATGTTGAAAACATGACGGGGGTCCCGAAAGCAAAAGAAAAGGTCTACGTTCTACAACAATAGGTGTCTGCCGGAGTTGTTCTTAGTTGCCCATCTAAGCTACCTAAAGGACACGATAAGCTGCTTAAGGTATACCGACTGTGTGTGTCTTGGTTCTTGTTAAATACGTTAGCGGCTTGCCAAACTCCCTGTCTGCACTGTCCAGCAGATCAAAAATTTCCCACTTATTTTTGCGCCTGGTCACACACACCAAAAACAGCACAATCGCCTCAAGAATTCCCTAACACTAACAGTTTCAAAATTCTTACTTGCGCATCACGTGTGAACTATTTTCAATATATTCGTACTATTTTTCAATTTCTTCAATTTTTAAATCGGGAATAATTCTTCTCTAATTTCCTTTACATTCTGTTTATTTCTTTTACAATTCTGTATTTCTTGTACCTTTCTTTTTTCTTTTACATTTTGTTTTTCATTTATTTTTTCGTTCACTTTCTTTTAAAGAAAAGTTGCTGTTTTTTAACCCGGCACTTTTGAAGAGTATGGTATCTATATCTATAGTTTAATTGTAAAAGCTTGGGCAACATTTTCGGAATCAGGATCCCCATGAGGTGTTAAGTGCCTCCCATTTCAGTAACAGTAAACGGATACAAAAAGGGGGAGAAAGGAGAAACAGAGAAGACACAAAAAGAGGTCTGTAATTTGCCTTCATTAATACCCCCCATTCATTCACTCAAACCGTCTTCTCAATATAATGACATCATGCTTTGCCTGCTGCAAAACCGAGCTCCGTGATTACGTGTTATTGTGTATGGAAAAGTATGGATCCCAGAATGGGGTAATTTTGGCCCCAACAACTTCTTTCTTTCTTCCTTTCGCCCTTTTTTATATTAAGAAGGGCAACTGTCGTTAGAGGAACCATACCCTTTACCCTCCCTCCCTTCACATAAGGCCTAGCCTAATCTTCAGCAAATAAGCACATTAGGACAATTGCGTCCAGTCATCATCATTGAGCCAATTACGATTTTTTCAGCTCGTCTTCGTTTCGTATTTTGATGAAAAGAGAAAGAATTGCAGCCTTTTGCTATGCTTCGCTAGCAACCCGTATTAATTTGGTACCCGGCTCCACCTTTGCTTCTGCCCTCAGTGTCTTACAAACTATCCGACCAGCAAGTTCTTGTCTTCAAATCCGAAGAATTAATCAATCTCTTTTCAATCCTATTTAAAGAATAACGTAATTTCCAAACTTTTCTGAAAACTAAAGCAAAAAAGCAACAAAAGCTTAGGTGATTTATCCAAAGTGAAAGCCCCTCCCCGCACTCACACGATGATCTGGGTGTGATTGAACCCATGGAACAGGTACTGGTAATCACAACGGCCTTGCTCTACAATTTATTGTCGAACTGAGTTTTCACTCATGCCAAAAACGATCCAAAACAGTAAAGTTCCCCACACCCCCTTTCTCTTTGCTGTACTTTGCTTTGCACTTTGCTATAATACGCCTCCTAAAAATTGAGGTTTAGAAGATTTCGTGCATATTGGTTTCCGTCCCCTCCTAAGAACACCCCTCCCTCCCATAAGCGAATTTTTTTTAAAGATAAAAGTATGGAAAAGGACAATCTGGACTTAGCTTGCACTCGTAAAAACTGCGGCTAACACGAGAAGCCCAAGTGTGTTTGAATCCTATGAGAAAGGTAAAGTTTCAAGAACTTACAGGACCAAGCGCGGGTCCGATTTCAGAAGGAACTTAGCTTTGTGCGGTCCCCTGCTGCTCCTTTATGGCGGTCGACTTCAGGTAAATCTCCCTCTTTCTCTGGTTCTATCTCTCGCCCTGTTTCTTTCTCTAAACCTCGTTCTCTCACTTCCCCCCCCCCCCCTCACTCCCATCTCTCTTTCTCTCCCCTCTCTCTTTATTTGGAAAAGAGTGCAAATTATGTTTATGTCTTGTGTATAGATAGATATACTTAGTCAGATATAGGTAAATTGCCATACTGATATAGCCAGAGATGTGTAGCTCAGCGTGTCTTCAAAAGGCTGAGGAGTGTAAAGCTCAAAGGAAAGGGAAAGGTGCCAAGCATACTTCAAGTGTGCTCGACTCCAAAGTGCTTTTATTGTAGTGTACTATTTACTTTTGGGACTTGTGAAGAGAGCGAAAACTAGGAGATTTTCACCCCAAGCATTTTCCCCCAATAAAGTGGGGAGAGGTTTATCATACACCTTAACGTTCCTGAAATTAAATACACCTTAATTTTCCTCAACTCACGAATCTAATTTCGGGTTCCTTATAATAAATAAAGAAAATATTTGAAAATCGAGCAAACGTTTTCCTTCCTCCACTTAATATACGCAAATTGAACAAAGCCAATTCCCACGGCTTTTCCATTTATCACCAAAAAAACGACGCGAACGAGTCGTGCACATTCTCTTTTAGCATCGATAGAAAACATTGCCGACATAACTGCAAGGCGAGGACACTTCCGAGACGCATTCCAGGTCATACCCCCCCTCCCCCCCTCGTCCTCCACTCCACGGTACAGATAAATAAAATACCAATCTTGGGTCTAATTACCATGTCAGTCGAAAAACAACACGTTTTCACAATTCAATAACTACAAAAAAGGAAGACACAAAAAATGAAAGCTTTCGCCATCACACTATGTCAACAATGCTTTCAGTTCACCCACACCAATTTTACCTCCGCGAGGAAGCAAAAGGAAAGGAGGGTTGGGAGGGATAAAAAAATTCGAGCCAGGGAGGTGATGGAGGTTTTGGGGGGCAAGAATATTACATACTTCCTTAGAAGTTCTCCGGAACCTATAATTTGCACCCTCTTTAGATCTTACATTATACGTCACCTCAGCCCTCTCAAATGAGCAAAAGCACCTTTCGTCGCCCCCCGACATGCTCTAATTTTTTGATGGAAGGAAAACGGCATAATAAAACATCCCCATTACCCACCAATTTTGCCAGCACTCGTGGGGAAGCAAATATATATTATATGTAGCAACTCTTCTTTCTTTCTCTCTCGTCTACTTTCTACTCTCTCGGTTCCTCTTCTCCTTAACGGGTGTCATCTTGGTAGCACTTTTGGGTCATAAACCCAGCTTTTTTATATCTATATTATATATACGTGCATATAGAGCTATACCAACGAGTGACGTTTCCCTGAGTTTTTCAAATGCTTATCCACAACTTAGGGTTATATGGGAACCTAAAGCAAGCGCGCCAAGCAAGCAAGCCCAGGTATATAGTACAGGAATAAAAAGGAACAATGAATGTGGGGTTATAATCGGGGTTATATGTGTGCTTTACTTTTGCCCTCGTCTATATTCCTTTAACCCCCGTCGCCCTCACGGCGAAATTCGTTTTCTGTCTTTTTTATCGCCTGCAGGGCCAAAAAGAAAGGATTTTCCCGCAACCACACACACAAAACTTGCACACACTATACATACACACATATGTAAATAATGGCACTTCTAAAACTCGGGAGCAAAAGCAAAGGGGAAGCAAGAAAAGAAAGACATTAAGCTCATCCAAAAACGAAAGCTTTCCAAACCAACGGACTTCTGGGATATCAGGGGAGTATATGAATGCGCTGTACATATACGTGGGATAAAAGTCTTGTAAAACACGGTAAACAATATTAAAAAGGATACATCACACACATGTGAAATTGATCTTTTCTTCCATACTAAGGAGAGTATCTTTGAAAGATGAACGCATATAATGTATTATGAACAAAAAGGGAGAGTACAGAATCTAACGTGTCTTTGCCCCATTAATATTTTTGCTTCTTTTTCTTCGAAACGAGAAAGAGGGTTTGGAATTTTCGACATTTTTTTAAAGTGCAAGTACATATTAGGGAGCAAGGAGTAAAGAAAAGCTTTTTCCCAGATTTAAAAAAGGCGGCACAAATCCGAAATTACTTTGCTGTCGCTCTCCTGGATACCAAAAAAGTACTCCGCCGTTACTTTTTTACAATATAAATTCTTATGCTACAACTTAATTGGCTTGCCCCCCCCCCCCAACTCTACCCGTTACTACAACGTGGTCAGCTATAAAAAATCAAATGAATACAAGAAGTGTCAACTAAACTTTTAGATCCGAAAGTCGCTGATTATTTAAGCCAAAAGAGGGATATGTGGGGTTGAGTTATATAGTATGGTATAGTAGTTATAGTTGACATAAGTATGTGTGGTTGAAATTAACCTGCTTGCATCAAAATGAAAGAAAAATTTAAATAACAAAAGAAACTAGAACAGGTATTAGCTTGTCAATACTTGAAAACAGGCAAGGAGTTCGCTACCCGCTTGTAACTTAGTAAACCCTGGCAGTTGGTTAAAAGTTGTATGCTTAAAACCTCACGCGTATTTTATAACTGAATACCTTAATTGTGTAACTTCGCACATCAAGGAACCGAGTCGCTTGAAAAAAAGGATTGCAAATTCTGAAAGTTTCAATAAGGTCGCTTTTCTTATGCCTCATAAAGTAATTTTGATCCTAAGTGACATCCTTTTTTGTCGCATTTTTCTTGGAGTGGGTTTCCCGTTCGAGGACGAGACAAAAGAGTATCTGCTTGGCTTAAAAATATGTGACACAGTGAAGAATTAACATTCCTGCTGGAAAATATAGAGCTTTTTCCTGTATACGAAACTCGTAGAACGTTTATTCCTTGAAAAGTCATTAAAAATTGAAATTCAATAGTTGCTATATTTGGTAACTTCAGAAATAAAGTGAAGTTCCCAGTAGCTTTGTAAAGCTTAAATTCTCAAAACTGAAGAACACGTGTTCTTAATAAAGATTTAAAAATAATACAACAAAAAGTTTCACTGAAAAAGTTTCAAAACGGAATATTCATTTAAGTTTCCATTACTGTTCATTTTTGCGGTTAGTCAAAATACGATTCCAATGCACAAATTTTTTTTTTTAATTAATTCAAAATTTATTTCGATTAAAAGCAAGGAACAAATGTGAAGGCTTTTCGAATCAGACATAATAAGATGAGTGAGTACATTATGGTTCTCACTGGATAAAAACCAGGAAAAAACATGATTAGCAAACTTTTTTTTAACTTGCTAGCTCTTTTCAATCTGATAATGCCGCAGAGGTCAGCTTCGAACTTACTTGCAACTTGCATACAGCGAACTTAGCTTTTTTTTTTACAAAAAAGTAATTTAGCAATTCAGCCCAACTATGCTGGTGTTCCAATTAAAGACTACACACGCGGGCAACAGAAACCTCTCAAAAGAGGACACACTGCCAAAAAAATAATCAACGATAAGGAACGTCTAATCCGTCTGAGCAATGGAGGACTGGAATTGGAGCCCTTGACCAGAAAGCCCTTATAACTATATTCTTCCTTTATATCCTCATGTATTGTACTCCTTACTAATCTTCACCTTACAAACACATAATGAGAAACATTTTAGTTTATAATTAGCCATTACAATAAGTTTACAACAACGTTACAATAGCGCTCTAATTGCATTAAATGAATGACTTCGTTATGTACAGAGACGAACTCGTTAGAATAACGAAGCTATAACAGAGAGGAGAAAAAATTCTACCCCAGAAAAGGTTCACCCCTTCAAGTCAGTAATATTCAGGCAGATTATTGATGTCCTTTTGGTGACATCTTTTGGGGCAAAGTACCTAAAATGTGAGTTAGATTTCCGGCGCAGTTTACTTATGAGCTGGAAGGCTATTTTATACAAAGCCTCACCTGTTGTTTAATACTGTGCATGCCGTACAAGTGTATTCAGGCCAGAATTATAGTGGTACTATATCTTTAACACTGTATAAAGGTCCAAAATCAAGTTTTCTTGATTTTTTCCCAATTCTAACATTACTTGCTCACGCATACCATGAAGTGATACACAAAATGGTAACTTAATCATCTCAGTTATCCATATAGGACTAGACTTGTCCTCCGTGCGACTTCCCTTTGTACAGTTATACGCTTTTGGCGCAAACGTCACTTTCAAAATGGTAAAACGTCGAACAAAATTCATGTTTTTTCCAAGAATTGAAAAATGTGGAACTTCTTTCCTCAATGTAAACGTTCCTTTAAGCACATATACACCGTAAAAAAATTGTGATTTTGTAATTTTTTGTTAGCAAAAGGGTACTACAATCTTCAGTTTTAAAGCAATTTCAATATTTTTATTGCCATTTTAGAAATTTCTGCAGTAAAGCGCCTCTAAAATCTGTACTTATACTGGAATAATCCTAAAATATTTTACAATATGTTATTGTCGTGAAATTTCTTAGTTTTTATTCTGTATGTACGCCAACAGAAATCCCAAAATGTCGTCATGTATTTCATGTCATGTACTTTTATACCGATATTTCTCTTCCTATATACTTTATTAATATTTTAAACCAATAAGGCTATTTAATTCGCTTGAAGAGCAATCCAGTAAGAAATCCCAGAAAAAGAATCAAACTGTATGCACCTTTAACAATAGTATGAGCGAACAATCCATGACAGTATATTCAGGAAAGAGAAGCTGGAAATTTCCAATAATTGTATACTTAATGTCTTGTTCCCCTATACCTTCAAGGTGTAGAAGATGGGAATAATCTCTACGGTGTTCTGAAACTCTTTTAATGGGTCATTCGGCTTGTTAAAAGCGAGTAGTAGCAACGCTATAGAGAGCAAGAGAGAGAGATGGAGAGATGGAGAGAGAGAGAGGAAGAGAGAGAGAGAGAGAGAGAGAGAGAGAGAGAGAGAACCCCACATTGACCCTGTGGTGTAATACATTTAAGTGGGGCTTCGCGGCCATATAAGTTGCGGTGCCGCCACACGCAAAATACAGCATCAGCATTGCTTTGGGTCTACCCCGAAGAAAATGTACAACACCAGCGCTTTTACGGGAACGGAGCCATGAAAGTTTAATGAGGATAAAAAGAAGCTCCCTGCCTGCCAGTTTTTCCTCATAAATTTTGCTCTCCTTTTTGGACAACCGTTTCCTAAGTGTCCACCATAAAAAAATGCGACGAAATACTTGACAATGCCAAAAGCCTTTGGAAATTCCGAGGGCATAACACACTACTACACACTACTACACACACGCCTGGCTTTTACCCCTGTCTGTTGAAATGCCCATGTTTAAAGTGTTAACTTCGCTCCAATGGAATTGTTAATGCTCCTCGCGTCGCTTTTATAACGAGTTCCAATTGTACTCAACCAAACCGAACATCCCCCCAACCCCCCTTTTTCCACTATCCCTGACAACTGACAATCGTTTGATTCGACTCCAAAAATCCCTGACTCACATGTGATTACCCTAAATGCACTATAAAAAGTAAAAAATCTCCGAGAATATAAACCAAACCTTAGCGTTATATTTTATGTATTTAAAGTGAGTCAAACTTAAAACCTTTTCCCATTTATGTTTGTAGCAAAGTTTCTTCCATTGTCAAGAGAGAGAAATAGCAAAAATAAATTAAAAGAAATGCAATTCAGGAAAGATGCCGTTATCTTCGTGTGTCTTTGCATGTTAGCATCTCTGGCAGCTCAGCCTCTTACCTGTAACCCCGAGGCTGCCATCTAAAAACCTGGAGCGAGTTTCTGGGAAAACGAATACCGAAATTCGTCGTAATGACTTTTGGACTACTTTAAAATAGAAAAATCGATCTCAATGAAATTATTAAACTAGAGATGTTTACAAGCGTAATAAAGTAAAGACAATTCGAATGAGATCTGACCTGAGTTTAGCCCGAGTTGGCTCTTTAAAAATTAGCGACTCAATTCCTTTAATCCAAAGTCAGAAGCAAAACTATCGTGAATAAAAAAGAAAATATCTTTAACTATACATGAACTTGAAGAACTTGCACACTTAAAAACAAATTTGCACATCCAAACCCAATTTAAAGTATAGATGCGAGGTAGAAGAAATTAAAACTTGATTATAAACGTTACAAATTAAAAGATAATTTTGGAATCGTTCAATACACACAGAATTTCGAATGTTTCTAACGAGAATCTAAAAAAAACTTAATCATAAAAAATAAGGTAAATAGTACACCGGAAAATTTACAGTATATTTATAAATAATTACTTACGAAATTCATGAATAAATCACAAATGAATTCCACTTTTTATTATGAACAAACCCTCAAATCCAACCCATTCGATTCGAACCAAGAAGCTCGCGTTTTTTGACGTAAAGATTCTGGCCTCTTTTTTACCATTATTAATAAACCTTTAAGAAAAGAAAGAAAGAGAGAGTGTAAGAAAGTTAAAAGAGTTGCCATAACTCGAAAAAGTTGAAGCCCGAAGAGTTGCTCCCAGGTGTGCGTGTTCCGGTCCCATTGCCGCAACCCAAACCACGAGAACCAGGGGCTGCTCTCGTCTTGGCTCCTTCTCTCTCTCTCTTCGTCTCTCTCTCTCTCTCTCTTCGTCTTTTCCATGGCAACTCGTGGGCCCTGGTAATACGGTATTTCATATATGTATATATATATTATAAGAAATGCTGCAAGTAAAAGAAAGACAAGACAGGAGAGGGCTTTGGCCAAGCAGGTAAGAACCGCCATAAATCTGGCAACTGTTATGTTCGTGACCAACAGTCAAAAGTTGCCCCGTGGACCGGAGAAAAGGGGGGTGGTGGGGAGCCTTGTATGCGGGATTTTGGGCTGATGGCCGGCAGCAGCAGCAGTCAAGTGAGAGCCTTCAGGGTCCTTTATTTATTTCCTTCTTCTTACTGCACAGTGTCTTCAATTAGAATCTACACTTTGCTTGTATTTTTGTAGACACTTTTCCTAAGACCATAGACCATCTTATTGCCTCCTCGATCGAGAGAGAGAGAGTAAATAATATGTTTTGAGTAAAATTTACTCTAAATATTTAAAAATATATTTTTTACTCTAAAAATCAGGGAGCTGAAAAGAGCTGACGTGGAAATTAATCAGTTGGCACCCATATTGATTGAAAGGCAAACACAGAGACACACATAGAGAAACGCAAAAAAAAGCCGTTCCGAATAAAATAGAACATAAAAAGTATTTTTTATAAATGCCATATGTGTCGTTTCCTTCTTTTTAATGACCGTTAACGTTCACGCGGGCAAGGACCAGGGGATTAAAAAGCTCTCTTGTCTTCCCAGATTCATACGAGCAAGGGGCGAAAAGGTTATGGATGGGGGCAACGGGAGCAAAAGGGAGCTCGGGCATTTTTCTTGGTCACAAATGTCTAATTTTTTCTATAAAATGACGTAAAAAAGGAAACTGCCTCGTAGTGTACTAGAAGTGAACATAAAAAAATGGCGTGGTATTATTTTATGATATCACTGGTCTGGCTCTTATACGCTACTTTATAGACGTGACCTTTTAGAAGTTATGACGGTGGTCTTATAAACGAAACATCTTTTTACAACAGCTTCTTAAGATGAAATGCTATGGAAATCTCAGAAGTAAGAAATCTATTTCCCGTAAAATTATGAAAGTATAAAGCTTCTACACCTTTACCCTTGTATAATTAATGGCAGATATAATCTCAAGTCCGAAGAGAGCAAAAAGAACGAAAAGAAGAAATCAGAGGGAAAAAGAAAGAAATCGATAAGGAGAATCACACAAATTTCGAGCAGTTTTAATTTTCCCAAACATAATAATGAAAGTTAACGTGTAAAAGTCGTTCACAGTTTATTAGAAGAGCTGAACTGAAACCAGAAATCTTTTTCGAGTTCTGAAAGACCTAACGAAACTTTAGCATCACCTCAAAAGTTAAAAACACGTAACTTTTATTGTCATATCATGACTGACTCTTGACTTTGCGACTGGAGGAATTTCATCTCCCTCGCCTTTACGTAATTAACACATAAAGTAATACGTTTTCCTTCGCAAAGGTTTACGAAGGAAAAAGAATCACTTTAAAAGTTAAAAATGTAAAAAAAACAAAAAAAAAACAGTTTAACAAAAATTCAAAGAAAAAATGCTTACTACGCATATGCATTTAGAATGGGGAAATAACTCGGCATAGGCGCTTAGCATGGAGAAACTCGGGAAAACTTTTTGCAAATCTGTTACACGTTATTACAAGATATTTTCGACAATAAGATTTGCTGAAAAGCTAGTATTGTGAATTCTGACTAAGAGACTAACAGTTTGACATTGGCTTTTCTTCTCCCTTGACTCGTCCTTTGTTTCATCTCCCTGACACTCTCTGTAATATCCCTACTGTGATTATAACGTTCACATGACGTTGACTTAGGTATAAAAAACCGGACATAACATAGGAAGGGGGGGGAGACAGTATGTTGGACTCAAAAGGACAGTCAAGATAAACTCAAAGTACACTCGACTACTAATTTTTAACGAAGTGCTGCTATGAATGCATTTAGTACTATTGGCAACCATTTTTCTCTCTCTCAAATCTCAATCTCTAAAAATCTCAAATCTATAAAAAAAAGACCAAGTTTTTTTTTACCATTCATGATAAATTTTCAATCTGTAGTTTAAGATGTAAGATCATTGGCAACTACATGAAATAATTTGGACCCAAACAAATCTGTTTTCATAAAGTCTTTTTTTTCGAATTCTGCCGATTTTACATACAGAGCTAAGCAAGCCTAGAAGCTTCTAGGCTTGCTTGCATATTCCTAGGAATATGGGAGAGTTTAGAATGATGTTATAGATTCTGAAGGCTTTTTTTGTGGAAAACAGTTAATTACATAATCTTTTTAACACGTCCAAACTTGCATGTGGATGTAAATTGTTCTTCCAAAGAAAGATGTTTTTACTCTTTCCGGAAGCGCAGATTTTTTTGGCCCCACATTTCCTTTCTTTCTTAAAGTCCGCTTAAGTCTACATTTATTTCCAAAGTTGCCCATTCAAGCCCTCAGCTCACTTTTGTAAAGCTCATTACGACACAAAACAAATGAAAGGCACAGCCATAATGTCATAAATTGCGCGGTCAAAAAGGATCGATAAGGAAGCTAGACCTGACTTTGGGCTGCGCATCCATCACCAAATCAGCGTGAGATCTTGGCTTAAACCCTTGTCGCCCAGGATGGAGCTCTGGAGCCAACGATCTATTAGTTTTCCAACTGCGAAGAGCGGCTCTTTGACCTACTAATTGTCTGTCAGGCCCTTGACAGGACTCCCCTTTTCAAGGGATCGAACCAAAAACTATATGCTCGGACCGGACTCCATATTCAAACAAGTCACACGGCCATCTTCCTTCCCCTCCGCGGTCTCCCGCAAAAAAAATAGCAAAGAAAACTTTCCAAGTCAAGGTAAGAAAAGGGGCCTCAAAACGTAACTTCCTAAGGTAAAGCAAACAACGGCTCCCTTTGCGATAAAACGGAATGAAAGGTAAAAGACAAAGACAGAAGCAGAAACCATAAACCTTTACACTGCTTCTATATACATTTCACGAAAGAGAAACAACTCAACAGTTTTTGCGGTCATGTTAAGAGAGAACAACAACGCAGCAGCAGAGTATATGTACCTATATATCCGTGGACCATGTCCACATGGAACTGTATAATTAGCTCCTAAAACGCCCCCACACATTTTCCAGGATGACAAGTCAATGAAAATATGCATTGTGTTTAACTACTGCGTTTCCGACTCTCGAACAGTCAAAACTTTCCAACTCGTAAATTTCGGGGGAAACGGGGAAATTTTTCATCCTCTAATTACGGGGTAAACAGATATCTTCTAAATTATAATTCTCTATTAGCGCAAAGGTGCGACAATATTTATACTGCAAGGCAATTCCAATATTTCTTTTGTAATTTTACGAATATCTGTAGTAAAGTGCCTCCAAAACTCTGCACTCATATTGAAATCTTATAAATATTTTTTTCAACGTTTGATTGGCGCAAAAGCTAGGCGATAAAGTTTGGCCAGTAGATTGTACCATTCGACCAGTAAATGATAAGACAATACCGTTCTGCCATAACATAACATCCATATACAAAATAAGAGATGCTTAAATAATTAATTAAATCATAAAAAAACTAATAGCCTATCTAGGTAACTGTTATCTCCACATTTATTCAACATGAAATTCGTTGAACTCCGTAAAGTCCAAGCCACCACGGGAATAATCAGATTCGCATATTTATAAACATGTATATTACGCAAATCCTCGCCCCCCCGTTCTCTTTTTTGTAGGGCTTGATAAAAAAAAAAAAAAAAAAAAAAAAATGGAAGAAAAGAAAAAGTTTTGCCAAAGGTATATCTCTTATACCCCCCACAGGAGGCTTTTACGAGCCAAATTACAGTCCACAACTTTTTTCTTTTGGTCATAAACTTTGGACTTTGGGAACGATGTAGAACGGAGTACAAGGAGCCACAAACGATTTCAAGTAAGATTTTTTTTAAGAAGAACATTGACTGTTCTATAAAAAAGGACATGTAACGACAATTGTAAGAAAACATACTATTTCGAACTTCTCTCTAATTTTTTTTTCTTTTGCTTTACTTTTTGGTTTAAGGTTTGACTCTCACATCTTCTACATATCCATGCGATGGTATAGGTTTTTTGAGAGTTACAAGAGCCACCGCCTTTTTCATACCGCGGCCGCTATATAATTATGGTAATTTTTCCCTTTGAAAGAAAGAAAAAAGTCCAAGATTTCCCCATTCCGTAAACGTGTATATATCTTTAGCTATGGTTTGTCGATATTTAAACCCTTGACAGCCACCAACACATATACACACATATACTTACACATGGACACACGAACGAAAACCATTCCGTAGTCCAACAATCCACCACTACAGAGTGTAAGGACTATATTGTTGCTGAAATTGTATGGATATCGAGAGTGTTCTTTAACAAAGTATTTCTCGTGCTTGGGAGCTCTTGGTAAATTGATGTCACTCTTTTTATCCATTTCCAAAAGCCAAAACGTTTCTCTCCATTGAAGCAACTTTGGAGTTCCAAAATGGAAAAGGATAAAAAAAAGAATATAGTATTATAAGGTCAAACCCCGTGCTGACTCCTTTCAAATGTCGACCAGAACTACACAATTGTACTATATTATAGCAAAAGTCTCTTTGAATTATTATAATCCGCAACAGGATTCACGTCTCACTTGCTACAAAAAATAAACATTAACAACCTATGTAACAATAGAATTGAAGGCTTATGTACAGCATTTCTTACATTTTTGTTTGTTTAAAAATGAAGCGTTATAGCGTTTATTATATGTTTGTTTTAGAGTTGAAGGGTGTTAGTGTTTATTACATTTTTTGTTTACAGAGAGACATGTAATGACATTGAATTAAAAATAAACAAAAAGAGGCAGTACAAATTTAGACCACCCAGGAAGGGGTAAACCTTTGTATTCGCAAGATCAAACTTGAAAACTTACAAAGACCGGCGACAGCGGCTGCGGGTAAAAAGCCACGCCCTTTGCACCTTGTGTTAGTTGTTGGGGTGTAAGTATAAGAGCGTCTGTGGTAGGGTTTCGTTTTTGAAGGCAGGGTTTATGCTAAAAAGCAAGGTCGTTTGCAGGGGATGTTCTTGTTGAGAATGACCTGACTCCTCAGAGCTTTTCTGTTATGCCCTGTAATTTAGCCCCCCTTTTTCTCTGCGGTGCGTCCTTTGAAATGGTTCCTCTCTCTACCTATATAGTTTCACGCCCTTTTGGTACCCCAAGCTGTGTGTGTGTCTGGTCTGGTTCTCCTCCGTCAGTGATGAGACTCGGAAGTTACAATATAACCAGGGCTGTAGAACTTTTTAAACTGGCCACAGTCGAAAAGCGTTGCTTGCTTCTTTTACCACTCATTATTTAGTCATTTTCCCCAAACCATTTCGGATAAGCACTTAACAACTATATACACCCCTTTGAGTTGGTCCTTTTTGTGGCTTGAATTCTTATACTGTTGAATTTGTGCTAATGAACAGCACTGTTTCTTCTTCAATTTCTTTTTCCAACCGAGTAAATTCCCCAAAACAAACCGTTTTATATGGCTACGTGCAAAACATAACTTTACAAGAAAAACTGCATGATGGTACCCAGATATCTTTTCATAACAATACATTACGATCATGCCAATAAAGCATGATTCATTACATTGAAGTAAAATTATACCATTAGCAGCATAAGTAGAAACAAAATTTGGAAACATTTCCTGATTAAGACTGGTAAAATTCTGAACGAAATGCACTTAAAAATTATCTCACATTTTACAAGTGCTATTATTTTGAGAATGTTCTTAATTTAGCGCCCATTCGAGGCTTGTATTTGTGATTGTACAAATCTAACAAAGTACCTCGTAATTTCATTTTTACATTCTAACATACGAGACTTTATTGTAATTTTTACAAACATTTAATAGGTATTACATTGTACGAAAGTTGGTCATGGGGAAGCTAATGGTTTAAGCTGGTTCGCACGTCATCATCTGCTTTTGCATCTAATCAGCTGATTTCAAATCAGTTATGAGTCAAGAGTATATGACTCTTGACTGATCTTCTACAAAGGAATTTCTCGTGTAATGTAAGCTGATGGTCAGGTGACTATTTATTTGGTATGAAAACTTTTTGCCTTCTATGTAATATGAATGTGTACTAACGTATGCAATAAGTATGCAATATATGCAATATGTATAACATGCAAAATACGTGGTCTCCTGTTGAGAAATAACATGATAGACGTTCAAAACAAAAAGTGTCACTACTACAAGCTAACAGAACTTTTTTATAACGTACTGCAAAAGGCGTTATAACTCAGAATAATAACCAAAGTTAAGTTTTATGATAAAAAGAAAATTTGACATTTCCCAGCGAAAAAACTTTTCGCTCTTAAATGAAGCAGTTCGCGCTCTGAAATTGATTTTTATTTTCATTATGAGCGTAGGATATATTGATGATAAATAGACTGACACTGTTACAGTCTAGAATTCATTGCACATGTTACTTTCACCCCAATTTTTGTCGCAGCCTGGACAGTTAGTTTCTCCAAAGCAACTGGGTTTTCTGTTAAATTCTGGAATACAAAGAGTGACAAAAACAATTGAGATCTAGTAAACTTCTCCTGTCCCAAACTAGCCACATAAATGTGCCAGGACTCAGGAAACGGATTACCTTAGCTAAAGCGTACAAACACGTAACTTTTGGGCCCAGTTTTACAATATGACTCCTCCATACTAAGCAAATCGATAATTCTGACAATCGCAAAGTCCCCTGAATGTGAGAAGCTTTGCTTTCAGGCCATGGGTATTTATAAACTTGGTGACTGAATATAGTTCAGACACGAGGCTTTGGAGACATGACAACAATAAGCTAAGCTGGCTAAGAAAAGTTTTAAGTAATGTCACCATTTTGCCTCTGTCCCCCGCCTCCCCCCTCCCCGAAACCCCTTACATATATGCTCTTGTAACGTTGAAATAAGCTGCTGCTGCTGCCACCGGACACAACAATAGGAGTATATTAGGTACTTTATTCGCTCTTATATATCCAACAGCACTTGTGACTTAGGACGGACTAGAGAATAGAAACCCATTCAGTACAACGCAACCGGCAACTGGCAACCCCCCTTCCCTTTTTGGCTAACACTAGAAAACCCTTTCATCGCAAAGTTACATGTTAAATAGGCTAATTCGAGGGTGTGCAACATTATAACCACGGGACAATACGCAACACCCCAGACAGCGAAAGAAGAAGAGTGCTCAAGTTCCGCAACAATGAACAAGCCTCAGAATTTCCAACTTTGTAAAGATTTCCACTTTCCACTTGTAAAAATGTATATGTCCTGATTACTAATTCAAAATCCATTCGCTATAGGCAGAAATAAAATGTCCCTTAACGTCACTATCAATTTTGTATACTAATAAGAAGAGCAAGGTATCAGTTCTCTATTGGATATATTAGCATGAATGGGGGTCCAGCATATAATGTGGGATGGATCAAATATAAAAATATGTGAGGAAACTGCGGTAAGTGAAGTTTTTTTTTTTTAGGTATTATTATTTCTCCGAAGCACGTGGCGAATAAATGTATATAGGCTAGAATGAACAAGTGGCTAAGCTGTCGATATTTAGTTTTAACGTCCCACTTCCTCTTTTTTGAAGCTTAGTCCTATACGAGGGAGTTGTATTTGGCAAGGTTCCAGCGCAACTTTTCCCCAAAGCAACGACGCCGTTTATCTACCCACTCTTTTGTAGCGCATCCACATCTGCGTTTTTAATGGCAACAATTACTTCCCTGACGCGTATGTGTTTTTCCTCGCAGCCTCCCGAAACAAAGTATATAGTGTAACATAATAGAACACAGCG
This sequence comes from Lepidurus apus apus, assembly GCA_022832285.1. NCBI lineage: Eukaryota > Metazoa > Arthropoda > Branchiopoda > Notostraca > Triopsidae > Lepidurus > Lepidurus apus. Next base: position 68,222 of record JAGJRO010000093.1, read on the forward strand.
TATAGCAGCACCAGGAGCGAGCTTCGCGTTTTTAGATCGTGTTCGACTGATTAGAATCTAAGAGAAAGAAAGAGAGGGGGAGAGAGACACACATACACATATACACTTTCCAGCAACAGGAGCAATTCAGGTATAACACATTTATACAATACACGTCGGTGTGACACAAGCATGTAACCAATTCCAAACTAATAAATTTTCCTTGGGTGTGAGTTAGCATGGCCCTCCCTGCACCTGTTTGACTTACACCTGTGCATATATCCAGACGTATGAGCCCCTCGAAATATTATAACACCCACCCCTCTTTGCAATAAGAAAACCAAAGTCATAAAATTTATGGCAACAAGAAGCCGTTCGTCATTGTTGAAGAAAAAACTTGGGGGCTTTATCCTCTATGCAAATCCATCTATTTAACTGATTTATCTTTTCCAATTTCGGAGGCTCTCCTTTAAGGAAGCTCTGGAATTGGACATCTGAATCAAAAGAATGATTTCATTCCGGGAACAAAATTTGATCCACTGTAGAAAAATGCGCTATTTTGCGCTTATACTTCTGCGCTTAAAAGTAGAGTTCTACTTCAGAGCTAAAATGGCTCTGGCTCTTTGATAAATTGAAATTTCTTGTTATCAATGTATTCAAGAGTGTAAAAACAAAAGTTAGATCATATATACCTGCAATAATCAGGGAATATAACTCCGAGCGGCGCCTCTGTGGACACACTATTTCAATATACACGAAAAGGATAGCTAGGGACAGGTTATCAGGTAACTTAAAATCTCCCGCTAAAGGTGTTTAACAATGAAAGACCTGTGGCCGGCCGGACAGGTCAAAACTGTTTGCCTGGGACAGAATTATTCAAATGAAGGCTCGTCAAGTTTTTGAAATGGGCAGGGTTGAAGTTTTTCGGCGAGTTTGGAGTCGCTATCACTTGTTCGCGGCTTTTGCCGTCATAAAAGGGAAACAAAAGGTTTATGCAATCCGGAGACGATCCCAATTTCGGAAACGTCGTTCCCCCTCCCCCTCTTGAACTGTATATTGATAGTCCCGTGGACAGTAACATTTATTTTGTTCGTTAAATGAACCTTACATTTTTTAAAAAAGGAGAGAAATATAGACTCGGAGTTAATTCAAATTAAAAAAAACGATTAAATTATTATCGATTTTGTAACTATACAGGGAATCACAAGTGAGATGCGTGCCCACCCTCCCCCCCAAAAAAATCAAGAGAAAAAGAAAAGCTAGCATGACGTCTTGGTCGCAACGACGACACGGACTTGAACGTACGTACACGTTCGCCCTTCTATTCAATCAGACCTATTCAAGGGCTGACGGCGGGAACTATTATATGTACCGCAAATGACGGGGGCAATTTGCCTTTTTTTTCTTTGCTTCCTCCCCTTGGCAGCAAGCAGCAGCGTGGCTCGCATCAAGTGCTCCCTCAAATCAGAAGACGAGAAAATGGTTCCCAAATGACCTTTCTTTTTTCCCCATTCGAAGTCTTTGACGTGTGTTCTCTCGCTTCGTCGCCTAAGCTCCATCGCTTTCGCTTCATTACCAAGTGCTCCTCACATAAACCCGAAAGTTTAGCCTCAAGTATATGTACATATACTGTACTATACTCCTGAGGCCACGTTCCCTTACTTTTTCACATATTAATTAAAACTAGAACTAATTCATTCAACCAATCTAAACCTCGCTAATTGTCAACTCTTCCGGAAAAACTGCTGCACTGTTCAACTATGTATAATTCAATAACTATGCCCTTAGTTAATGTTCAATTAACAAGTAAATCCATATACACTATCCTTTGAATAAGTTATAATTTAATTATAATTTATTTGTTTTATTAATTTATTAGTTGCAATTTAACTATAATTATTCAATAAGTTGTCAGTTTCGTAGAGTTCAGTTCATGTGTAAAGCTAATGCTAATGTCATCTTATGTTAAATTTATGAAAATTACTTACAGCTTAATTTTAAGTATAATATTAAAATATTAACCTGCAAGAGTAAATTGCTAATCACTCTTTCATTCTTTCTTTCCTTTTTGTTTTGCTCGGTGCATTTTTCTTTTTTTTTAGGCTCTGAGTGACAGTCGAATTGGCCAGAATCGGAAAATGAAGGTATCCGAAAATTATCCAATCGCAATTTCCGACGTGTGATGCAACGCAACGACGGAAATGCTCCGACTTCCGATATCCAGAAAGATTCCGCGAAGTGATTTTTCACATCCATAAAATGTGCACTGAGGGATTAAAGGACGGATAACGACCATATAAGATGCTATTGGTTGGATCATGTGTATTCAACTGTATAGAGTGCAAGGCCTGTTTATGGATATGCGTGTGCCCTCCCCCCCCCCCCCCTTCCCCGAAAAGCGAGACTGGGTACCATAACGCAATATGACAACCATAAACAAAAGGACGAAAACCGCCCCGAAAAACCTCTCGGTCGGTCACTTTTCCTTTGTTTTTGCGGTGAAAAGTCAAACAAGTCACCCCAAAACGTTCGCTTATGGCCACCGCTATTATTACTATACTATCATTTATTTCGATTCCCAGCCAAAAGCCGCTCAACAAAGACAAAACGCCGCTCTCCACAAGGTTTTTATTACTTTCCACAAAAGAGAACAAAAAAATAAATCATTATAGGTATTGATTCCCCAAGATTTCCCACGACTCATCAACTTCCCACCTTTAATCAGTCTGTTCGCAAGTATACATCAATGAAAACTCCCAGCTACGTAGAAGAGGCGCAGATAACGTATATATAGTAGGCCTATACTGTGGTTTTCTATTGGAACAATAAAAAAGGGGAATAGTCCTTTATACGGCTTTAAAATCCTATCGAAAAGGGCTCGAAAATCAAGACATCATTTCTCTGTGGTGTTTTGGGTAGCCCCCCGAAAACCTGAGAAACTCACTCCTCTTCGAAATCCTTTAAAAATACCTTTAATATAGTGATATCCCATCCTGTCAACTGGAAAAAGTACGGCATCAGGGCCTTGCGGTTGGCTTAGGGCCCATTCCACCTGACTAAGCACTGTTTCTTTGTCTTTGTAGATTGCAGTTTTGTAATAGGTGTAACAGTTCAGGGGGGAGGTAGTCATCCAGTAGCCGACAGGAAATGACTATAAAATAAGCTCAACACTGAAAAAGTAAAAAAAAAGATATCTGAATGAATTGCTTTTAACCCTTCTTCTTTTCCACCCTTTTGCCGCACATAAGTATAGCTTTCACTTTTTCTTTTGATTGATGGTACAAAGTGTGGGCCTATGCTATTACAGGCGAATTATTGCCAAAATTAAGTAACAGAAAAACTGGCCAGTTATAGGAATCCATTCCACAAAGCGAGAGGAGGGTGTTTTACGGCAGGAAGGTTTGAAAATAGTTTCCTAACATATGAAACTTTTTTATGGAGTCTGGTGTAACTTGTATAAACTATTTAAGAAATGCAGTTCAATTGTGTGGCTAATTAATTAACGTTGTATAGGCTATAAGACACAGGTATCACATCATGGACCTATTGATCTATATAACCTAGCCAACGTCGAACAAGAGTCGTTCGTACTCTGGAACCTTTCCTTCGTGATTTCCTTAACGAGCTGATATACCCAAAACCTCCATAAAAATAAAAAGGAAACCTGTGAGAGGAAACACACATGGAATCCGACCCAAGGAGCGAATAAAATAAAAAACAGAAACATAGCATAGCGTTCCGCTCTTTTGAAGCTAACGCCGCGCGGCAGCAAAGAGCCATATCGCATTATATCAGCGATCCAATAAAAGAAAAAGGTATATGTACGCTGTTTAAAATTGTCACGCTATTGTTGGTCCATTTCCCGACGTTTTCACCCGTATTCCTATTTTTTATTTTGAAGGGAAAACCATTGTTTCCCTGGTCTAATTGTCACCCTCTCCCGCTACTGTTGCTCTGCAAAACTTTAGAGATTAGTAAAATGACGGGTAATTATTTCCTCCCCACAATTCCATACGTATTTGGACATTCTGTAGTCGTATGTACTACACAGGTGAGCTCTACACCAAAGGTGTTGGAGGAAATCCCTTCGAAAAAAGGACCAAAAAGACCAAATATGCATAACCCGGAAAAACAGTATATTCTCCTATTTACTCAAATGAGATAAAAGGCAACGTTTCTTCAACGACAATTTGTAACTATAGTCCTTAAAATCGTTCCGTTTGATCAAATAAAAAATAGGGGAAAAAATAAAGCAGGTGCTTTTCACACATAAAAAGGTTAGCGAGTATTTATCCTCCAGGTGATGCCGGAGAAAATGTCTCAATTTGCATATAACCCCTAACCGTATACAGGTCAGTTAAGCTTGTGCTGGCGACATTATGTAACCGGCAGTCAAATGGGGATTTTTATCTGATGGCATTACGCTGTCATACCCAATGTCTCGTCATGCCGTATCTCGGACAATGCCTCCCTGGCCGAAATAATGAATAATCTCTATAGAGATAATCGGCATGGGGGAGGCACAGGACCAGGAAAAAGTTGACAAAAATTGGGGTATATTTGAAAACTTTATAATAGCAGGCGCATCTCAAAGACAACTTGAGTAAGTAACAAGGTTTTGATTTTTTTTAAATTGCCAAAGTACTTGTGCCAGAGCTTCGTCGACAACTTTAATTTTCTCCATGCTGGATGTAAGCTTGACATTCTTTGACACGAAGGCATGGGTAGCACAGAAATAATCTTAACGTAAGAAATACACACTAAATTTTTAAAAAATTTCTTCACAGTAACGTAGGTATAGTAGTCATATGGATGACATAACATTCTTACTTTTTGTGGTTTTGCTTTCACTAATTTTTAAAATGAAAAAATTAATATTTTGCCAACGCTAAAAAATAAAACTGTGGATTTGCAAATTGCGACGCCCTGGACAATTTTTAAAAAATTTTAAACGACGTAGGCTTTCGCCTATTGCCGTGACTTGTATTCTTTGGTTCTCTGTTTATTCATACCATTCAGTTTAGTTTCGAATATGCCCTAGACACAATTTTAGTGTACTTTCAATAGCAAATTTTCTTCTGAATTAATTACATGGTTCTAAAGTTATCCTACTTGCCATCTTATGCGCAGAAGCGATGCGCGTTCATAAGCACCCTTGGCAAGCACCATGCGCCTCCTGGCGGTAGCTTGGGTATGAAAAGCTAAGCTATGTGGGAGCATATAATTATTTCGGAAGGTTCTGATTGTTGCAAAAAGAAAAAGAAATTAAGAAACCATACTATTCCGCCAGTATATCGAAGAATTACAATAAGGTCTTGAATTGCGATATGCTCTTGAATAAAGTCCAGTGTTACAAACGCACTGGAATATTAAGTCACGGTCAGTGAAAGCCGAGACTTGTAGCATTACTTCGGCCTGCCACACCCATGGTACATTGAAGCAATAAGGAATAATTAATGGTCAGCCGAACAAATGCCACCTTTAACCGGGTACTCGTAGCGTTCAGCCTGGTTTCTTCCTACTGCGTTCAGTTAGCTTTTATTTTGAACAGTACCTTAATGAACATGAACAGTATGCTTAAAGACAGCAGTTTGGATAACATGTAATAGAATTCCGGACCTTTTGTAAGTAAGGCTTACTTGTCACCTAGTGTAATCTCAATGTATCCCCCTCGAAAACTGCAGGTTATATAACTTCACATATTATACATACGAGCTTTAAGACACCACTTGACGCTTTGGGGTGGAAGTCACTCGAGTGAAAAAAAAATTATAAATATGTGCTCATAAAAAAAGACTTATATTACGCCTGCAAGCCTATCTTTTATGAGCTTGGGGCTTTTTCCCGAACGACTCACCGTATATCAAAATCACATAGAAGGCCAGTTTGTATGCTACTTGTCCATCCCCCCCCCTCCCCTCCTCTGCCCTCCCTCTTGACTGCAAGTCCACGCTTCAGGTACATACAATGTGTGTGGCGTTATTGACCAAACAACTCGCCATATTACTCCAAGAGGGAGAAAAGTCACCTTTTCTAACACGCCCTTATTATGCTGTCATCAATAAATCTCATGTATACAGTTATACACATAAAGGCTTTTTCCCTGCCGAGCGACCTTTCGCCTCGATTTTAAGGCCCTGTGGACATGTAACCCCCCCCCCAACAAGAGAAGGAGGAAGGAATATGCTTTGGGATAATGCAAAATATAATATCTAGCATTAATTTTTAAACTGTCGCTCTCTCCACTTCTATAGACGTATAGATGTTTAGAAATTAAGCCGAATAACTAAATCAAAATCTCTCACCTCCTTTTCCAATCTCCTTTTCCCTTATATGTTCCACCTTATTGATTTAAATAAAATAATTAAAAAATGCATTCATAAGGAAAAACTTAAATGCAATGTACTTCTTCAAAGATCTTTTCATGTAAAATAATGGCTCACAAAGTGAGCAACACACACACCACACATCACTCTATCTCTCAAAACGCATTTATTTGAAAATGTTTACAAGTCTTTCGTGTCATTATAATCTACCCCAACTTATTATGAATTTTACTTCACGAGTAGGTAATGTTTGAAAGCAGAGTGTAAACAAATTTACTCCATATGTGCAAAGTTGTATCCTTGTTTTGGGAAATATACGTATTGCATCGAGAGAAAGATCCAAAACTACAAACAATAAATTATGGATCCATTCATTAATTGTTCTATTCAACTTAAATTCAAAATCAACTTAATTCCACAAACACTATTAATTTCTTAATCGATTTACATTTCATAACTACACTACAAAAGGGTCTTGTAATTTTACAAATTCTTGTAGTAAACTGCCTCCATATTCCGTATTTACACTGTAATTTCACGAATATTTTACATTATTTTATGACAGAATTTTAAAGAAAACTTTATTGCATAAATACGTAATTGTAAAATTACCACGATTTTTTGTATGTGTGGGTTTTCAAGGGTACATTACGTGACTAAAAGGTATCGCTCGTTATTTAGGATCAATGAGGTGAAGGAAACGGGAGCCATATTTAAAAAAATAAATGTAAATAATGAAACGAAATGTGAGAAGATAGACATGGCTCCTGTTTCTCCAAACACAACCACGCAGCTCCAGTAGTCACAAAAAAACTCCCACGTGTAACCGCATCATTTCTCATCGCTTATTCTTACGTAACGAAGAGGGGCTCTTTTGCGTGCTCCATTTTGCACCTTTTTATACCAAAGTAAGTGAAAAAAAATAGGGGGGGGTGAAAAGCGTTTTATCAGAGGTTACGGACATCCCAGAAACGTCCCACAAAAAAGGGGTTAGCGAATCAACCATACGCCACAGCAACCACATATTCCACGTGCGAGGCACATTTGCACGTGGCTCAGGTTAACGTCAGAGGATCTTCTCTTTCTGCCCTAATGGTTTCATTCCCCTACAACAGAACCTCCCCCCCGTACCCCGCATGCACGCGTCATTAAAAGGTAAGAGGAGTCAAAGAGTTGCTTAATTCGGGGGCTTCCTACGGCGCTTTACCACATAAACACGCACGTGTATGTACGGGTCAAGTCTGTGCGGAGCTTATAACTTGACAAGTGACATGCATTGCCAATAGGATTCTCAACCCTTACTAAAGAGTTAGCAAGGGTTACAAGCCTTACAGCCTTTGTACTATAGTTGCTCACCCGACCGCGTATGAAGGGTTCAAGGGAACCCTCATTGACCCTCTCTTCTATATACGCTGTACGTTTACTGCTTGATATTGATTAGATTATACTTCAATACGATTTAAGTTTACTTTTGAATCAGCTGATGACACATTTTCGGGGTTACGAGACCCTACCTGCCCCCAAACGCCCCCCAAAAAATATTTCAAGGCGCTTGTGCAATCCTAATGGCATGTTCGTGCAAAACATTGCCAAGACCGCAGGTAGCAAAAATTCATAATAGAACAAATAGTAAGAAAAGTTCGGAAAAACAGACCTCGAATTCTCCTTGAATAAGAACTAACAAGGAATATTTTCAACCATATAGGTTATTGTCTTATTCTTGCTGAATGCGAACGCCACAAAAGACACAGGCAACATCACCGGAAATAAGCTAAGGATGGTTTCCCAAGCTTGACGAACATTTCCAAAGCCTCTAAAGGCGCTACTAGCTTTGTGCGTCCTCAAATCCGCAAAAAAAGGAAGAAGTAAAACTATTAAAAATTGCAACATTAACTGAGCAGTCGAGTGGATATACTAATACGCAATACGTCAGCAAATGTTAATCGAACCCTTGTAAAGCCTTGATGACAGCAGAAGACTTTGGTGCATTGAAGTTAAATGGCTTGATTTTGAAAGCTAATAATGTACAATATCAAGGAATCTGAAAGTAAAACCGACACTACCTTTGTGTCCCATGATCTTTGTAAATTGATCTTAGAAGTGTTCCTTGAGAAAAGTTAATAGACCAATATGTAAAAATTTAAAATAAAATAGAAATTGAGAAGCTCTAATAAGTCCAAACCTGACAACATGAACCATTAAATGTATGCTTAACAATATTCGGCGAAAAGACCTAATACTTAAGAACAGGACTTGGGGTACAGTACTGATTTTTAAATCACTAATAGATCTAAATTCGCCCAAAGGGAAAATTATGAAGCGGGGGCAAGACTATGGATAACCAAAAGGTTATATAAACGAAATGAAACCTTCCTTAATGGTCCACGCGTTTGGAGTGTTGTCATTTAAACCGTTTTGCGATAGTTTTTAGATTTTGCTTATTTCTATTGGCCCTCCCAATTTCTTGCTAATCTGCCCCAAAAAAATTTTTCCTAACTTAAAAGACGGACGCTTACAAAAATGTTCTCCTTTAGGCATTGCATAAAAGTTTTGAAAGCGTTCATTCATTCCACTTCCACTTCTTATTTAGTGGGTACGGAAAGACAGCGCATGTTTAAAAACCAGAATTTAGCAGTCATTACCAAATGTCACCCTTCCATTCGTTAAGGTTATTCTCTACCTTTTTTCGGTAAAAAAGCCGCGGAGCGTGGTCCGTTCAAGCGGGCACGGCGTCCAAGCATCAGTAAGAAATGAGTTACACAAATTGATTTGAAATCTAAAAAGAATTAGGCGTTTTATTGTATGTGCAAAAAAAATCGTATGATGAGGCAGTACGCTACATAGAAATCTTGAAAATGACCTTGTTTTAACAAAATAGGGCTTCGCGCCACAGCTAACAACTTGACGACCGAAAGTCCGACTGAGGCGCGGTGTGCACCTACTTGAACACAATAAGTAGGAGAACAATGCTACAAGCTCTTGAAAATTTGCTAATAGCTTCCGCAAACGAGAAAACCAAAACTAAAATCACGTGAAATTACCGTTTCTTTATGGTCTTATATAGCTTCTGAGCCAGTTGACACAATAAATTCGGTTTTGCATGTAAATGCAAAACCGATGTGTATAACTGTGATAACTTAGGTAGCATGGATTAGTATAAACTTCATTAATTAATGGACACAAAACAGCCTTTGTCAATTGTTTTGCCTCCATCGGAATATCCTTTGTTTAATAAAGAAAGAGCCCAACTAATCAGGCAACACTGCCGGATGGGCCTTCATTTCAACTCAGCCAACTGCTTGACGAATCCCAAGCTTTTTTCAGCAGTTCGTGAACTTATGTTAGCATTCAAGCGTGCCTCTGTAACACCGAAATTTTCTCCACAGTAAATTTCCTTCAACATACCCTCCCTTTCCCTACCTTCTTCCATCCCCTCTCCCCCCCCTCCCCCCCTGTAATTTAGCTCAATGTTGTTAAGTTTTGTACATCAAGCGACTAATATATAGATTGGCAATAGGCTATTGCCTACGCCGATTAATAAATGAAAAAAAAAAAAAAAAAGAATATCCTTTTTAAAGAGATCAAGGCTTTGCGCTTTCCTAAAACCTTTTCAGTACTCCCTTAATTCGTAATTTGATGTTAGACGGTTAATATAGCATTTGTCTTCCTAAACTTACAGTCAGGGGTCGTTCAGGGCGGCAAAATTACAGCTAAAACAATTCTAATCCAATATTCTAGTCATAAAATCCTTATACAATGGATACAAGATTAGGAATTCAACACTATAAAGAACGTTTGTCACCTTAACAAAAAAATCTAAGATTTTATGCCAATTAGTCGTGTTCACGTAATGAAACGACAAACGCTTAACTAGAATACTCGCCCAATACATTATGGTGACACCTCCAAATAGCTCCTAATGTTCCTTCTTAATGTCCTCCGCCTTTTAACATTTATTTGTTGACATTTTTTACACTATAGAGTTATGAGCCGTGAGCCATTCGGATTTGTGAGAAACCACAACAATTCGAAAATGACTCTTATGCTATTCTATTCAATTCTTTAACAGAACAAACAATTATGTAAAACTTATTGTAAAGAATTCCAGGCCTTCCGATTTCGATTACGTCTCACAAAAGGGGTACGGAATTAGGCTCAGTACACTTTCGCCCAGGCAGAAAAGAAAAAGAAAAAGTCAAAACAGACGAAAAAAAGTTTCAAGAAGGAAAAAAATCATTAAATTCCCTTTCCGCAAGTCAAGGGTCCGGTATAGTCACCGCAGGAGGGCCTTATCTTAACGCTGTCCGCACGTCTGCACCTCATACATCAGTGCTTTTTGGACCCCTTCGGAATAATCCTGAATTTGGGGAAAAAAGAACAAGTAACTTCTGAAAGTTATACAAAAGGAAAGAAAAATAAGACGGAAATCCCACCTGACGTCCTAACTCTTTCAACAATATAACGCTTCTCGCTTCTTCTGTCACGTCGCGCAGGAAAGGAGGGGGAAAAAAAGAAGCATAATAATAATAATAATAATAATAATAACACATCCAGAAAACTTCCACATAGAAGTTTTTCATATAATATAAAACAGGTGTACACTTGTAGCATTTCATCGTTTTCTTTTAATACCCTAGTATTTTATAATTCTTGAAAATGCAATTTCCAATTCCCAAAAGAGCTAAAAAGTCAACTTGGCTCTTTTGTAGCACACATATCCCTGAATCCAATATAGTGTAACATAAACAATACAGGAAGTAACATAACAAACACAAAATAATGAGTTCCAAATGTTAAGCATGTTAATATTCTATTTTGCTTTTCACCGGTTAGATTCAACAGACTTGAAACTATGCTTGTCTCAGAAACGTGATAAATTGCTTTTTAAAGCACAGTTTAACGAAATCTTACCCTAAAAAACATTTGAAGAAAAACTAGCAAGACTTTTAAACAAAGCTTTCAACAAAGTTTTAGTCACACGTTTAACAAAAAATTTAAGGAAATTTAACAAATATGTAAGCAAAAAATTTTAACAAAACTTTAACTAAATTAGGAATTAATCTTCCTTTTCAAATTACAAACAAATTTTCAAACACACGTTTAACAAATGAGTTCTTAAAAAATGTAACAATAAAATTTTATCAGCTGTAGGTGGTAAATTTTCTTCAAGCTAAACGCCATTTCTACTAAAAAAGGATGTGACCAAAGCTTTAAGCGTATATCCAGTCCGATCATATAGTGAAATTTTTTAAAATATTGTTGCACAATTCACTCAATTTGACAGTTAAACTTACAAGTTTTGTAAGATTCGAGTTTCCTGATTTCGTAGGAACGAGTTCCGTTTATGTTGCACCTGCACCGGCAACACACTCACCAAAATTAAAACAGGAAAATAAAAAAAAGAGGCCGGTACGTATCACAGCGTCCAACATTTGTCTCAACTGTCACGTCAGCTAGCGTACAATTAATAGTAAAAAAGTTCTTAGTTTCTCTGTACTCTTCCAAAGTTCCCTTTCGGTCGCTATATGGCAAGGGATTTTTTTCTTGGGAGGGGGGGGGGCATAAAAGAGAGACAAGACGGCAAACCCAGGTTGCATTTTAACACAAAACGGACATGCTCCATGCCAAGTTGGGAGCTCAGCATGATTTCCCGCTTGTACACTTGGCTTCCAACAATGCTTTTCAATCCCCATACCCAATTTCAATCCAGCATATATGGCCGCATACCAGAACAGCCTTTACTAAACAATAGCTTTTTGCTTATTCTTCCTCGCCTCTAAAAAAAGAGCAAAAATAAGAAAATAAAGTAAAACACTAGCGACTTAACACAATGTGTGTCACCACCAACAATGCTCAACAATACCTCCAGGAGTCATCGTGTCCGGGATAATTTGCTTAACAAATTTGCAAGTCTTAAAAGAGTTTCTGAGAAAAAAGCGCCCCGACTTTCGAGTTCCTTTTTTGCCTTTCCTCAGAAATAACATCAATAAATACATACTCCCAAGTTCTTCAGTCAAGCTCAACTTGAATGAACACACGAACAAGACTCTTGATGGTTGTTGATGGCCATGGCAAGGTTGTCTGTCAGTCAGCAGGTCCCAGTCAGGTAAATATATTGCCACGTCATGCTCTAATGCAAGACGCGGGAGACTTTTTGGAGGATTTTCAAGCCTCGCAAACGAGAGAGCAAGCGAGGAGAGAGAGAGAGAGAGGGAAGAAAATTTATAACAAAAAGGGGCATCGCCACTGAAGTCGTAAAGTCGTCGGGGAGTCAATGCAAAGTATAGGAACCAAGAGAACCAAGACCTCTTGTGCCCCAGGGAAAAAGGGGAAAAAGACTTGGTAATGATACGGTTCCCCGCTGAGCCCCCCAAAAACGTTGACGGACCTGCTACTGGGCTTTGCTCGGCCTTTCACACACATACAGACACACACACATGCATACATGCATACATGCATACGCATACACACACAGACACATAATGCATGCTTGTTGAGACTCAAAAGCCGTCAACCCAACTTTGGATGGGATAAATGCCAAAAAAGGGATATGCAACAGACCACATAAATTTAAGACACTGTTGTTTATCTTGTGTTTATTGTTGACAGTCTTGTGCTGTATATAGCGACTTGCTTTTATTGGCAAATAGTTTTTGGCTGCCTTCAGTTTCATCCTGCAGCATAGGCAAGTGATCCTCTTACACCTCTTCGAGAGACTCAAAACCGCAGAAGTAAACAATGTACCTTATATAGCCTCTTTTGAAAATACCCATTCAGGGGAGGATTATAGTCCATTCTTTAAAAACACTATCGTTAGTTACATGCAGCTCAGGGTAGAGGGGGGGGGGAGAATTACTTGTAAAATCTTCGTGTTTCTTTCGGTTTGTTCACTTTCCACCAACGAACGCCGAACAGGATGCGTCACTGTGTTGGTCGTCACTGTGCAGCACCCGCAAGACAGAGAATATATAACATTTCGGATTAAAAACCGATGACATTGGATGGACTAAGATACTAAGAGCTTATAACATTCGAAAAGGAACGGTTTGATGCATAATATGACGTGATTGACCCTGAACGGTGAACCCACTTAGCCGATCATGCAAGTACAGTTCCGGTCAAGTACCGTACTAGTCAATTAACTAAGAAAATTGTTCAGAGCGGAACATGACGAGACGGGTGCCCTTCACGTGATTCAAACTGACCTAATCTGACCTGAAATTTTAAAACTCTTCACTTGGAAAACCCACGTCTGTTTTAAAACAGAAAAGCTCTGGCAACATTGTTTCCAGTAACATGGGGTATATAGACTACTCTTACAGTGGTTTGCTGTTATTTTATAGCAAAGATGGCTGTATTAGCCCTATTCACTGTAAAATGTACCTTGTTTTTAAGAAAGTAAAGGTAGCCATGCTAGCACACAACAAACGTTTACCTGCGAGGAGATAAATGCACGAAACAGATCTGGCTTTTATTGCGTTGCTTTTACGACCAACTCCTATTTAAACTTTGAAAGTCAGGATAGAAATCGTCAACATCGAAAATCACATGTGAGATTTTGGAGTTATTAAGTTTCAAGTTAAAACGTTCAATTACGCATTTAAATTAATAATTTCCATTAACTTGTGTACAACTTAATGGAATAAGGTACAAAGAATTCAGAATTTCTACACATTTGCTTAATGTAATATTTTTGGTTTGAGTACAAAAAACTGAGAAAATTGCGTTTCATAATAAAATGTTATTATGAGACTCATGTTCATTTTTACTAAACTGTGTAGGTTGTCTAATCCTTTCTTTATGCAAAGTGTAAAGCAGTATCTTGGTTTTTATGAAACGTTCTTCACTTAAGTCCTAGTTGTAATTAATGTGTTTGTCTATTAGTGTTCAGAGTCCAAATTACCGGATGCAGAAAAGAACTTTCATAAAATGCTGATAGTTTATGTAGTTTTAATACATGCAAGTATTAAAACAATGGCGACTAAACTTGTGACTAAAATTAAAAGAATAATTTGTATATTGAAATAATGTGGATCATAATAATACACTTCCTGATAAATTCACTGCAACATTTCAGAAGATTAAAATCTGTTCTGATTTTCTCAGTTTTCTCTCATTAGAATTATCAGTATTATCATAGTGCAAAGGGAAATTATAAACGTAAAATAGTCGACTTATTCAGTCGTTCCAATAGCATTTGTAAAAAACAATACCCAGCAAACCCTAACTTTGCAAAGGATGATTGAAAAGTTGGTATTTCGATAAAAACGGTATTTCACATTAAAGCTGAGTTCTTTACCTGTATAATTTGATATTTTCTTCGCGAATTGAAAATATACTTCAAGACGTAGAAAGGCTTTTTACTAGTCATTTTCGGTTATACAAAAATATTCGTTAAAAATGACTTTTCGAACATTTTGTTCAAGCATACTTTTTCGATCTTATATACTTAAATGTATTTATTCGAAATTTATGTCTTTGTACCTACTTGTAAAAAAATTATGAAAAATAAAAGGATAAAAAGTTCGAATGAACTAGTCAGTTATTAAGTTTCCCTATTACTACATTTTCATAGAAAAAAGAGGAAAAAGGGGGGGAAAGAAATGTTGCCTCAGCTATGTACGGTATAGAATTTATGGTATACTGAGTGTGTGTCAATGCGGAAAACGAAGGTCATTCGTATTCATAGACTCGGTTTGTGTTTTTGTTACAACTTTTAACTCCAAGTTCTGAGTTTCCATCAGCTTTCCTTTCTTCTATCCTTTTCTTAAAAAAAAAAAGAATAACCTGCTTTCATAATAACGTCTTGAATCCTGAGCAAACTTATGAGGCAACCGCAAGGGAAAAAAGATGATTATGGGACTCCTCCTTTCATAACAGCCAAAAGGAAGATGCGTTCTATTCTCATAACTTGATGCCGTGTTTCAACATCAACTGGAGCGGAGTAGTGCGTTTGGACACAACAATGTCTACCTTTTCTTGCCCCAGCTTGAACTTCAAAAGACTCCCGTATACCTTGATGTGCTCAGTATGAGAATAATAACTTCGACATAGGAGATTAGCACGGGGAAATTTAGAAAAACTTCTCTGCTAAATCGGCACCAATTATGAGGCAAATTTTTATCCGTATAAAATTTGATATACTAAGAACTAATGCTCAATAGCCAAGGTTTCCTTCTCGAGTTCATAGTAAAATATTAAGATCTAGTTAAATTTTAATACACATGGAAATTAATTTACAAATACGTAAAATAAGCTGACAAAGAAATCCTTTGAAATCCTCAGCAATCCCTGCTAACCCCCTATGCACCCCAATGCAGAGCTAAAGGTATACGGGAGCCTTAAGGGTCTTTTGCATGTTTCCTATACGCATCTGTAAACCCACGCAGAGCTGGAGTAGACGTTAAAGATTCTGACCCAAAAAATGAGCAACTAAAGCCCCACACACTCAAAACTAATCCTCATCAGTGCCGCACAAAGAATATAGTTCAGGTTTTGCGAGTTGAACTGTGTCTAGGCTTGCTGGGGTCCGGGACTGACCACCATTTTTTAATGCTTTCTAGAAACCATCAGCGAAGGGAAATTTTGGATCTTGAGGGGCAATATTATGGGTAACTTTGAAACAAACCTTTTGTGTTCCATTGCGCAAAGCATTACCTCCTGTCTTAGAATAGCCTCAGACAAGGTAATCGAGCGGAAGGAAACTAATACATAATCGAATAACACTTTAAATTCCGGCTGGGACGAGTATCATTCGTCCGGTTACAATTCATTATTCATTGTTGCTTCTCTTGCTGACGCAGGCCAAAATAAAGCTTCTAGCCCCTCGTAACCTTAGCAAAAACAACGGTGAAAATTTATTTGGGGCGGGAATATAACACCACCACTAACACCCTGTTAACTACAAACACTTACACATCGAATTTTCTTACCGCCTTCTTTCAAGCGTATAGTTCAAACTTTAAGGGCTAGTCAAACTTGGTGGTTTAAAGGTAGCTAGTTTTCAAGGAGATAATAATTCAAAAATTGGGAACTAAAGTTCGCAATTAATCGGAGTAGAGGCGAAAATCAATTAATCTATTAAAAAAAACTTCCAATAAAGCTACTGATGACTCTCATCACAGTGTATGAATTGATATACAGTGATTGCGAGGGACAACCTGTATAGTGTGATTCCTATAAAGTTAGCCGGGGGTTCGTATAGGGTTTCATTAGCCTGCTGCCTTGCCAGCGGTGTTTAACGACGCGTAATAATGAATACTAAATTAATGGAACAGACCGCGGGAGTTTTAGCCTTTATTCCGGTTTGATTTTTGCTTTGCTCAGTACATCTTTTCTTTACGTTCCGCGGGCCACTTTTGTAGTGTTCAGCAGACATTCTAAAAGTAGGATATTCCAAAGATCAAACAACGATCCATTTTCGTACTTGTAGTGATGCAATTTTAAAAATAGGGAAAACAATGAAGCTTCTTCCTTTAAAAAGGCTTAGGTTTGATTTTTCACAAAGCCACGTTTTTGCTCAAAATTTAGGTTTTCGAATATTTTCAGTGCCTCCAAAATTAATTATATTTATATAAAAAGGATTCGATCACTTTCTTAAATTAGTGGCGAAAACATACTAATACTAACCCAATATGTTGAGTTCACCTAAGATCCAACAAGCTCCAAGTCCGTGAATTAGCAATAATTTACGTAGAAAATTAAATACTCCCGTTACATTGACCTGTAGGATTCACTGAGACGGTTTATTAAATGAAATCGCAGCTACGCAGGAAAAGCAGTCACTTAAGCTTTTCGGTAGAAAAAAAACTGTGAAGAGGGTATACGTACACCCAGGCACTGCAGCAGATGCAAACAGGTCCGGGACAGCCTAGGTGCATCATTTACTTCTTTCCCACGCTGAATTCTCGATACTGGCTACTTACAAACTTCTTCCTACACACCTTTTCTCCACGTATTGTATTGCGAAAGATCTGCATGAGGTATAGTACACGCGAGAACTTGCAGGAAAGGAAGGATTGCCAAGCAAACAGATCCAATGGCAGCAGAGGCGGGAGAATCAGAGGGGGCGGAACTTTAAACTGCAACAGATAATCTTAATTTTATTTTCTTTGATTTTAATTCTTAAAGAAATTGTGGAGCAAAAAGCGAGGGTACCACTGCGTATAGATTAAATTTAAAACCCACCATCCTACGTAACAGAAAATAAAAGAAGACGAACCAGCTGTCCTTTCACCAAAAACCGTTTTTGGCAAGCAAAACGCATCGCGGTACGAGCGGGCTTCAATAAGACGCGTAGCAAGCAAAGAGCCGAGGAATATGAGAGATCCATGCCCATGTAGTTGACAGGTGATTGCACCGCATATGCAGAAAAACGGTTCCTTTTTAACCGCATCCTGCAGAAGCTAGCCTGGCCTATGTCCGAGAGTCCCTGTCTATGTATTGCAGCCATGTTTTTCTTCCCTTAACACATTTATACAGACAGGCTTGAGAGGGAGGGAAATGAGAGGAAATTGTAGTTAAGCTAGACAGTGTATACTCATCCATCTCAGGTGCTCCTGGAAACCCCGAAAAGCCCCATCCACATCACACGTATACACACACGACAGCAGAAACAGCTACCTGGAGATCCCCCCTTATTTTAGTGTTTCCTGTCTTGCCGACCTTTAACTTTTTACCAACACCCTCTCCCCACCAGAGACTTATTAACAATCTTCAAGCAATACTGTAACAGGACGTACAGTATTCATGCATGCTATACACCCATATCGCAGTAATTTGAAGTTTTTAGTTCAATGTTACATCCAAAGAAACTTATACCTTTTCAGGAATAAAAGTTCAACAAGTTTGTTCTTCTTCAAACAAGTTTCGCGTGGCCTTGAACGAAAAGTAACACACGATAGATAAGCAGAACCTGGAGAGAGAGAAAAAAGACATTGCCCCCACCTCCACCCCCCTGTCGCCACATCATACATAAGACAGGACACTGCTCTAATTGCTTCCAACACAGCCATCTTAAGAGCACAGTCACGCCAAAGATATAACATAAACGAGAGCTCTAGAGAACGACTTGTGCCCCGCGCAATTGACAACAAGTTTTAGTTATAGTATCTCTAAAAAAAATATATTTTTTTCTTTTTTAATCAGAGAGCTCTTAGCTCTTAGCCTAACTCCATTATTCTTAGACTTTTTCTATTTCTTATTTCACAAACCCTCTTAAAAAGCAAAGAAACCGGAAAAAAGATGGCAAGAAAAAGATGCAGGCAACATTATCAAAAGAAAATGGGGTTTGCGTGCATGAACGTCGTTGCGTTGTTGCTATCAAGCGGCAGCAAAGGAAGAAGCTGCCACGGCACCGGGAATTTATCTACTTCTTCTAGTTTTTTTTTTTTTTGCTCCTCGCTTAATACATAAAAGCTACATTCTTTTTCGCGCCCTCGGCCACCCATTTTTATTATGAAGCTTTTTCGTATTACATATCCGTTCCTTACCCTCCCTTTTCCCTTGCCCCTCTTCGTTTTTATAAAAAAAGGATGATGACCCAAATGAAATTATTAAAAAGATGGAAAGAAGAAATTGATAGAAAAAAATTGGAAGCCAAGTTAGTTGTCTCCTATTTTAACCCTTATAACCTAAGAAGCACCGAAAAGGGTGGTTTTGCCATCCGGAGGTGATAAATTGCCACCCCTTCTTTTTTCACCCCCTCATAAAAAAAGAATTGAGGTTTCGTAATATACTTCTTAACGGGTACATGCAAGTCTTGATAAGGATACAAAACTCGAAATTTCGAGGCCCCCTTTCTTTAATTCCAAATCCATTAATGCTAATTAATTAGCGAGGAGAAGCTGGCAATTTGTCACTCTGGTGGGCTCTTAAATAAAAGAAAAAAGAAAGCGAAAATTGACAGACCTTAAAGTATCCTCTCAATCAAGATTAGAAACATCCATGTGACAAAAAATGCGGCGTACGTAATTCGGCGGCTTGTTGTCTATATAATCTCGAGAAGGTGAGAGAGACAAAAGAGCCAGAAAAGGTGTCATTATATGCTACCTGCCAACGCTCTTTCTTTCACGGGCTATCAGTATAGACCTTTTTCACATTTGAATATATTCCAGTTTTTACTATTTCCAAGCCGTTTGATTATATCAAGTTTGCGTTCTACCGAATTAATATGAAATACTTAGTCTTACATACCATAAAAATGAAGACTAATTATTTACATTAATTCAACTTTTATTCCATCTAATGTGTATAATCATGCCTATTAATTTGCATTCCATCTCCTTTATATTCATTAGTAATTAGTAATATAAAGTTGTTAATCCTGATTGAGCTAAGAATATTAATTAATTAAGAAACAGTTTTTCAGTGGTATAATGAAAAAGACAAATGAAAATAATTAATTCGAGTTAGTAAGGTATTAAATTTGCAATTCGCAGAATTATTTCGAAAACCAAGAAAAGAATTAAGTCAAAGAACAAAGTGGAACGTCATTTCTTGTCGTTTGATTATAAAACTAAGGGAGACGGATGCGTGGCCAGAAGAGAACCAACTTTTATTGAAAGAAAAAAGAACGACCCATCAGAAGGCCAGGGCTTTTCTGTTGCAGCAGAAAAGGAAGCTGCCAGAGGCGACAGGTTTACGGCTCTGGTCGATGACGTTCATCAAGGCTATTGTCCGGAACCAGCGGGATTAATTAAAAACTCCCGAATCCACAACGGCTCAGCATTTTCTCAAGACGACACATATATACCGCTGCTTAAGTCCCCATTTGTCTTTGCAAAGAAAAGAGGTTTCACATCAATGTTATACCTGTGTCCTCTATTCTCTCTTCTCCAAGTGATCAAGGCGATCACGACTTTCATTACGAAACGTGCCAATCAACATCACACTTTTACAAGTAAAAAAAGGTAGCGCTGTCGCTGTAAACTCGTCTGTTACAAATTTTCCAGAACAAAAGCTTAACCTTACATGTTAACTTTTCTTACTTTAACCTTTTTTTGGGGTTTCAAGAAAAAAAAGTTCCAGGTGTTACAATAGCTCCCCAAAATGCAGCCACGACAGGGCTCCACGGCATGAAAAAAAAAAAAAAAAAGACCATGGGAGTTAGAACGTTCCTATAAAGCAGTAGGGGTTTCTTGGCTAATCCGGGCGTCCAGAAACTGGGGTGGTCTTCATGATTTCAGCACCACTTTATATAAATTTAACCCTCCGCAGTTCCTACAGAGAAAACTATGTTTTTTTTTTCTTAAACATTAAATCTTTTTAAAACTGTATGAAATAAAAAAAATGAAGCCACATAAAGGCCAAGGCGACTGCAATTTCCTTGAGCATAGACCACCTTAAACCTGTCCGAAGTAACAACACTATCATCACAGCAGTCAAGTTATAACAAACTTCGAGAGTTAACTTCCAGGAAACTAATATTTTCCAAGGCGCTAAATTTCGAACTTCTGGGAGTTAGACTATAGAAAGAAGGATGTAGACAAGTTCTTCTAGGAAAAAATCCGTCTAGGATTTGCTGTAAATGGGAACTAAGCGTTTAAAAAGAATCTAAACATGAAATGCAAAAGTGAAATAGCCAAAGTCAGTGACCAATTATAACGCTGGCAAGTTTTCCCCGGGTTCGCAGTAACACCCCAGTCATCTTTATAATGGAAGCTATATAAATAAAGTCGTGAGGCAAACACACAGAACATATACGAGACGTTCTAATAATGGCCTTAAGGCGACTATTATAAGCGGCTACTACTATAAGTGGCTACTACTCTTGGAAAAAGTGTCTTTAAAGAACAGCTTACTACAACGAGGCGGAGAGAAAACTGGAGAGAAACAGAGGGTATGAGAAGGAGAGAGATAGACAGAGTTATAGAGAGGAAGCGACAGAGGAAAGACAGTGACCGACAGAGGAGCGACAGCTAGAGAACTGCGGAGAGAAAGAGAACTGAAGGAAAATGTGCGTATGTGTATTAAGATAGTAGCCATAATGCGGGTTTACATTTTCTATTGGAATGAGGCGCTAAGACATATTTGATGATTATAGATTTTAGACGAAGAGTATATTAGACCCTTTTTCAGTGAATAAAATGTGCTAAACCCAAAGTGTAGAGGGCGACAATTTACAGCTCAAGCTCAAGATGTATTTAAAAAAGCTAAATAAAAAAGAAACCTTTCCTTCTCCAGGGGTTGAGAAACTACACCATAAAAAAAGGTTGAAAACAAAAGATATGGGCGTCGCTAAGTCGAGAGCGCCGGAAATGGGTGGTAGCGACGCCATCGGCGCCTATTTTACTTGTAAAAGGAAAGAAAAAGGAAAATAACCAAAGTTATACGTTTTCTAGGTTCTTGTTCCGAGTTGAACTCTTTATAGTTTAGCTGTTTCATAGTTTAATTCTTTTGAAGAAAATACGTAGTGAATTGGCTGATTTATTTGATCATTTCAGACTCATCGAAGTTGGGCAAGGCTTCACCCAAGACGGACAGAAGATTACATTTACTCAAACTTCCCACGCATCCGAAGGAGGGGAAAGAATCCACTCAGATCCGAAAATAATAATCGGTTTTACGAAAGAGAACGAAGAAAACGTTCTAGAATGGATCAAGGCCTATCATTGTTTCTACAATTGGTGGCTGGAAGTAGTCTCGAGGCTATATATATGAATATGATATCTATCACACATGACGGACAACATTGCCCGTATTGCTTAAAGCCTAAAAAGCAATCCATCAATTTAAAGCCAAACGAAATTACGGTGGAAATATCATACACCTGTCTCTGTACTCTCCTTTCTTGCATTTTTTTCCGGGGTTTAACATGGAAAATAAGAGAATAAGACATTCCCATAGGATTTTCTTCAGTTTTTACTTTTCACCCCTCTGTCATTAAAACCCGATCTAATAAAAGCGTATCATTTCTCCTTAAGTTTTCCTTTTTTCTAAGATAAAATTTCCTCGAAAGTTGGATTACTGAACGTATACAGAATCAGAAAAAGTTTCGCATACTGATCGACATTTTACTCAGAATACTAAGTTACGTAACTGACAGGTCTCGCGGACCCATTCACTCGCCCAATTAAATGAATTTACAAAGCAAATTGTTGGTACCACATGGAGCGATTGCTTATCAGTCAAATCGTTTCTGTGGGCCCTGGAAACATCCCAGGACGTGGACCAACACACACAACACCAGCAACCCAGCTGCAACAATAGCTTTACTTCAATAATTACAGGTCCCGACAATTACCAACACGAGAAACACATGCGCCATTATATCCTTTGCAGCTTACGAAATCTGTACTCACCTTTTATTTTTTAGTTTCCGTTTACTCCAACTGCATAGGGCGTAAAATTCTAACCAAAGAAAGTCCGACAAATAACAAAAAAGTCAATGGAGTCATTTTCGACGTAATATCTGTAATATGTCATTACATGTATGTTTTAACGTTATTCATCGTATTTTTATCATTATCCATTGTACGTATTCATCATAATTCATCGTTAAAATTTTAAAACAAGACAAAATATAAAATATTCCTCTTTAAAGGAGGAATATATTTATTAGATTTCGATTTTATAGAAGAAGATTAAATAATGATTGTTTAGTTCATTAACCTGCTTGTTTTGTACAGTACAGCTGTTGTTCTTAAGCTATTTTAATTAACAACTTGTTCTTTGCAGACTATCGTTATAGTGAAGCTTGTAAACATAGCGCAAAAGGCCTTAAAATTAAAGGTTCACGAAACCTTGGAAAGAGTTAAATCGAAATACTGCCATTAAGAATGCATTGGGATGATAGAAAAGACGCTATTGCATCCTGGTACAAGCGCAATTTACTCGACGAGGACTTTATTTCGACTTTTGGTCCGTTAAGTCTAGTAAGAAAAACGTCAAGAGTCAAAAGCCTCCACTCAATACCTCTTCTACTTAAACTAAAATATGAAAAACGGGAGATACACCTTAAGTAAAAAACGTTAAGAACACCCTGAATGATAGACTAATTGCCCAAAAAATGGCCCATATTTTCGACTTCAATGTAGTTGATTTGAAATTAGATTGCACTTCACATTTTGACTCTAAATTTCACCATTTTGAATACGTATATGCATAAAAATTCAATGAAGCTCAGCAAACCCTTTCAAAGACTACTGAAAATAACCCTTTATTATAGGAAGACGCATTAAAGAGGCTGGCAATGTTCTATGTCAAAAACTCTTTCCCCAGCATAAAACGCCTTTTAACTTGACACCTATTTCATAACGCTCGTTTCGGAAGTCCCGGAAGAGCCTCTTGTGACCATTAAGCCAGCGTCGTGTGTCTTAATGAGCGTCGCCAAGACAGTCATAAGCATTGAGTATATTCTCCACGACAAAAGATCTAATACACGTCCGTCTCAAGGAAGAGGAAGGCGACAGTCTGCCCGAATCTCTTCGCCACATACAGTACTCCAGTTTTGGGGAAAAGCTCAGGTCACAGGGTTAAATGCCATCAGCCTTTTATAACGGGTCCCCACGACGCCAAATAATGACCTGTCTGACCTTATTAAAATCCCAGTCTTTCTCATCGAAATTCTTTAAAAACCTGCGCTACAACCACGGCATTTGCTTCTACAGTATGAATTCCACAATCTGAACAAGGACGAATTTCTTTGTCAAACGCCGCTTTTCTATCAATTAGCAAAGCGACACCCCGGAAAAGGGGTAAAACGACTCCATTTAAAGTTTTAATCACTTTAAAAAGAGTCAACGCAGTTTGCCCTTAAAATCCCCTGATTTTCTATCCGTTTAAATAGCAAAACGCGGAGCCGGACCTCCGTAACATAACAGAAAGACCATTGGGAAACGAACTCGTCTTTCATCATTGTCATCAGTAACTGATTGGCAGTTATGAAGCAAGGAATTGCTAGCTATTCCGCACGTGCCGTAAAGCTGGTCCAACCAACCATTCTCATTTTCTTTTAGCACCTCACAACCGAGCCCCAAATCAAAATTTGATGACTGGAGAAAAATCAACGCGCGAAAGAAAATCAAAATAAAACACAAAATGAAGACAAACCAAAAACATAAATTTAGTTTAGAAACAGACGCGGTGGTCTATAACCCATAACAACCAGTCATCAATGGCCATCATGGAACCGAGTGGCCCCGCCTATCACACAGCATCTTCCCCTTTTCTCTGCTAACCCCTTAACTTTTTTTCCTTATACCCCGGGTTGTTTTTCTTCTTTCACCATTCAAAATGAAAGGCACGCCAATCATGTGGATTTTTTTTTTGTTTCGTTTCGCATGGAATTATATATGCGTACAGCAGAACGCTTGAGATCCACAATCCCCAGCACCTCTCCCTTCGAGGGAAAAAAGAAAGAAGAGAAAACGGCCCACTAGAAGGCGGTTCCTGTGCCAGCGCAGCCTCTTATTTGGCGCTGGATCCAGCCGGGCTGGATAAAATAAAACGCTCTCATCATCAGATCCGCCGATCTTTGGATCTATCGACCTGTGGTTGTGCGGTGCCCTAGCCTGCCCAGCGTTTTACCTGCGACCATAGTCAAATTATAGACACCAACATCGGCAACACGTTTCTGTCCCCACCCCCTATTTTTCCTTCTTTACTGTTCCCCTTGATGTAGAAGTACAAAACGCAGTGCTCACTTTCGAGTGTCTTTTCATTTGAACCACAGAAATACGCCAATTATCCTTTTAATAAAGAAAGAAATACTATAAATGTATATTACAAAATGCCGACTTTTCAATGGTTTCCTAAAAAGCGGACTTTTCTCTTTAAAAACACGATTTCCGTTCCCGTTTTTTGGTACTTGACTTAAACGCTAACGCTGCGGAGTAAGAACAAAGTGAAGGGGCGTAATGAAGCGTTGGTGGACAAAGCACGCTAATACCATGGCACTTTTTTTAATGCTGTCAGAATTGAGAAATTACCTTTCACCAACCGAAAAAGAGACAAACGACGACAAAAAAAATATATTTAGCTTCCTTTAGGAAAAGGGGGTTGGACACTATCGACCTTATGACAATGTGTCCCTCTCGGATATATCTTCTAAATCAGCCGCATCTGGTGTGAAAACATGTCTTTTTCCTCCCCGAAGTTCAACAGGGGGCTCTTCTTGCCCTGTAGTATATACGAAGGCGCTTTGGCTACTCCCAAACGGGCGTCCGCCAGCAAGAGAGTCTCGTCGTTTCGGCGCCAACTGGGGCGTCCCCTCATCTCCGCCCATTTGTTGGCCTTGTTCCATGCGTCAAAGTTACAGAACACAGACTCGAACTTAAATACTGCACTACAAAAGCACACACTTAAAGTTCTTTTTAATAGAGATTCGTGGATATTTAACTGAAAATCTTCCATACAAAAACCTTTTTACGCCAATGAAATTTGCAAGATTACTTTAAAACAAGTGAAGAGACACTGAAAATACTCACAAACTCCAACTATATATAACTTGCATTACTGCAAAAAAAAAACTTTGTGAATCTTAATGATTACGAGACCGGAGAAAAACAACATTATTTTTCAAAATTTCTGTTTTGAAGGTATAAGTCTCTCGGGCTTCTATGGGTGACTGTAATACAACCTAGTAAAGTTTTCAGGTCTCTTCGATTATTCCTGTCTCTTTTTGTCGTTTTTTTTTACCGACTTTAGTTAATAAACATACTTTATTTAGCGGATAAATGGGACAATAGGATTTTAAATGCCTCTGCCATGCCAGAACTACATAAAACATGAAAGAGCGTTTAAACTCTGGAGGTGGGAGCTTTCTAGATTCCAAACTTTTTAGCGAGCTGCGAAACGATGAGACAAATCACGGTACGGTATGAAGATGTGCCAGCGCAGCAATTAAGCAGCATGTTTGGCATACTTCCGGCCCCTAATTAGCTCCAACTTGCATTCCCTCCCTGTCCTGCCTTTTTTGTCACCTCTTGTCCTCGCCTGCTGTGTTGCGCATCTCGCTTGGCTGCAGCTATTCTTAGGTAAGGGTAACCATCTTAATGAGTGGGGTGGTGCAAAAGGCGCACACATAGACAACCCAACACACTCCCCCGAATGTCACCTATGAAATTTGTCTAATCATCCATCACAGTCAAACTGCGATACGACTATGGGGTCGTTCAAACAAGTAATGGAGTCCCTAAAGTCTCTTCATCATCCTTCATTCGTTCAGCCCAACCCCCCTTGTCAATATTAACGAGAATGTCAACCTCTGGTTATTTTACTTTACTTCTACTATCCATTGTGAGCCAGACCTCCTTAAATACAAAAGAACGGTGGATAGAGATGTTTCAAATAGACTCAAGTTGTTAAAAGAAAGAACTACCAAAGAGTTCGGCGCAGGTGTAATGGACGCTACCATCCATGCCTGACATTCCCCAATGAAGAATAGAAACCTGTCACACTTGTGCGGCGCATGGCATGACTCGAAATATAATAACGTTCAAAAAACTTGCGCCATGGGGGTTCTATATGAAATCCAGCCCCTTCTTCCAGCAGCAGGTACAGGTCTTTCCTTTGTCACGATGTGGACGTGCCAGGTAAATACTTTTCTGGCCGCTGGAAAGCAGGACGGTATACACACACAGCAATCCCCGTCACAGCAATTTATTCACAAGTGAAATAACTGTATATACATAAAATAAAGAAACCCGCAGAGTTTCAAGTGTCAACTTAATTAATTACCCGGAGATCTGTTCAGTGTCAGTGGCTGGTAAAATGCAAAACGGTTGGGAAGGGCTTCCGAATTTATTTTTAGGAAAAAAAGGAGTCAAATATCTGCACGACACTCTTTTAACAAGCTTATGCGCACATTAGCTGAACGTATGCGACATCAAAGACGATTTAAGAAAAGGTACTGGAAACGCCTTGACACTCTCCAGAACTCGCTTATTCGGGCCTCCCCAACTTATTTTGACACTTGACAAGGCAATGAGCCCGAACGTTAAACTTTAAGACAACTAACCAACCCCAGCTTTTCCTTGCATTTTCTTTTCTTGCTTCTCTCCCTCAAGAAGCTGAAGAAGCAGAAAAAGTCTAAACTCTGGCAACACCTTGGCAAGGAGGACGAGAATGTCTGAGGCGGAGGATTTGCATGGCAGCTCAATCGCAATCCTCATTTGTCTTGTCGTCTTGCATTGAGGGGAGTGGAGCTTGAAAATTGCCTCGTTATAGACGCTCATTAAGGGCACCACATGAAAATGAAGCACCTTCGGACTTGGTTGCGCTACATTAGAAGAGTCTTTTGGGCTTTGGCCAGTCCGTGCGACTCATTTCCTGGTCCCTCAACATCAAAATCACTCGAACTAATTAGCCTTTCAACAGGCTCATTGCTTAACGGCTTTTCTGAGCAGCTTTACCAACCTTTATTCAATCATGGTGCACGGGCGCCTTATTTTTGCTCTTCCGTCAGAATTAAAACGTTCTCTTTTTTAGAGTACTATTCTTGTACGTTTTTTCATGCATCAACGAAACACTTAGAGCCGATTATAACACAAAAGAAGACTTAAAAGTCTGGCGTGTGCCAACTTAAATGGACTCCAATCAACTTCAGTCATAGAACTGTGCAGACACGCTATACCATACAAAAATAAAACTGTTCGTGTATTCGACTTTGTTTGTGCGACAACCAGAAAAGTTGGCACACTAGGTGAGTGGATAAGCAACTCGAGTCCTAATAAAAAGGATGAAAAGCACGTAAAGGGTTTAATCGCCCATCTCTTGTCACGACTATAGATAGGCTGTACATTACGATCACTCTAAGGAGAATTTAAAGTAGAACTGGACTATTCATCCAGCTTTCCCTGTCCTTTCGCTTTATACCAAATTAAATCCTTTTACCAACCCACAAAAAACTGTAGGAATTCTACGGTAAGAAACTTTTAACATCGTGATCCTAACCGCAACACTATTTACAATATTAAATCCAAATGTAAAAAATTCTCCTTTCGAAAACTGTGCATTGTCTTTTATTTCTGTAATTATATTTGCAATATTTTGCGTGTTATCTGAATGTTCGCTTTCACTAATCTTACGCATAACGGTGGGTTATCTGCTTCCAATACTGACACTCAAAAATTCGCTCATTTGGAAATCTTTATGAAAATTATAAAATTTTACAAATTACCACGAAAAGGCATTATACGAAAATTACGCCCGGATATTCAAACTCGAAAATGGTCTTCATTTTTCGTGTTCATGGACATCTCTTGTAGAAAAAAGAGTGATCGATAGTCAAGAACTAGTGCGAATTTTAAATTTCTCCGTTTATTCGAATTGGGAATCCTATAAGACTAAAAAATGCATCAAAACAAGCGCGATAAAAATAATGCAAAAAATACAGTGCGAATAAGTGTGACGGTGATGAGCACGGATGTGGTTTTCAAAGACAGAAGTCCTAATTAAGATTGCAAATCCTTAGTAATAGTCCAATTTCAGATTAGTTTTCCAGACGCCATTCATAAAACCCGTAAGTTCTTAAAGTCCTAGTAGTTAGCATTATTTTACCATTTCAAGCAATTTCAGCAAAATATTTAGAACACCTAAAATTAAAAAATAAATAAAAAGATAAAAACACATATCACAAACTGCATTGCCAATAATTAAATTTGAAATAATTTAGTTGAAACTGAAAAACCAAACACTGAAAAAACCAAAAACCCAAACAAATAAGTCGAATACCATGAAATTGCTTCTTAATTCCCCTCTTCGTAATGCCGGAAGAATATTTTCTCTCAAAAATCATTCCGTAAGAAAAAAAGCCAGGACGAAAACCAATTGACAAAGCTGCGTCCTAATTGCGCTTAACGAGCCTGAGAGTCGCTCCCTCATTTTAGGGTCCATTGGCAGCACCCACTCCATCGCTTTAGTATAGTAAATTAGACTTTGCCTCTCCCTTCACGCTTTGGAGATGAGGAGCTATATCTTTCTGCAAAACGTTCCGCAGTCCACTTAAACATACATAAAAACCAGAAAGCTATTCATCTTTTCCATTCGGTTGCTAGTACATAATGCTTGGCGTCACAAGTTTCCAAGGGGTATAGAATAATTGACACCGGAAGCGAAGTGAACCCCCAAGAGCCAACAGACGACACATCTATGCTTCATGTAGTTCTTTCAATCCAGTTTTTTGACACAAATGAATTAACATTGCTTGGTGGCTGACGGGGCACCAGGATATCAACGAGACCGTCAGGAACGGTCCCGGTCATTAATAATTAGAGCTGGTTGCATTACATAAGGCGTTGACAGCGGAGAGGAAAAAATCCTCTCCAAAAAAAGATACGGAAATCAAAATTCCCCAAAGAAAAGTAAATAAATAAGATAAACAGCCGGGTGGTCAAAACTTGGAGGCTTCACTAACTGATCAGACACTGATGGACCATTTTGAGGTTCATTCAAGACACTAACTAAGTCGCCTCCTCAGGCTACGCCTACCCCTCTATCGTCATCTGACACGCTCGAGATAATCTTCCCATTCATAGTTTCCCTCTACGATGAATGACCCTTTTACTCTCCAAGAGTAAACCGACTTTGGATCCATATCCGACATCATATAACGCGTTTCACTGAAACTTTTCTGCTTCCCCTTTTTTTTAAGAAGGAAGACACCACAGAAGATTATTGTGAATGGCTTGTAAACTGATGAGACGCCAGTTTTCCTAACCGGTCATAAATATCTCAAAAACGGTCTGGAAAAAGAAAATAATGAACAATGAAACGTATAATAAACAGAAAGATGGTTTTGGAGTGCCAAGTCTACAGCTCAAACTTCTGCGTAGCATCACTCGCCTACTTTGCACGCTTAACGCTATAGCGCTACGTGCACATTCCGGTACGGCTATCGCTATCCTCATTAAAGCACCCCCTTCCTTACTCCCAAATAGCTTATACATACTTTCATTAGATACGCTATTGCTCGCCCTGGATTTCAACAGCACTAAGAAAAGACAAAATGCAAACATTCTCCAACAGTAACAAAAAATAAAACAGTTCCGCTACCTACGGCTCACCCCTACAGCTAAACTTTTTAAGTGCATATACCGTTTAAGTACATAAACCTCGTTTAATGTACACTCTTTTAAAAACCACAGTATACAGGTTTACAGATAAAAACCTTGTTTTCCCTGTTGAAAGGAAAGCAAGGTTTTTAAACTAACCTTCCCTGTTTAAGCTAAAACCTTTTTCAATGCAAACTTACAAAGCCGGCGTAAGTTTAACTTTTTTTAAAAAATAACCGTTATAAAGTTGTTTGCTCGTTACCGTGGTTATCAAAAGTAATCTCATCTCCAAATTCAATCGCAACTTTCACTCACAGTTTGCGCTATCCTTAAAAAAGGGACGTAAACAAATTTGGGCCTAAAAAAATGGGCAAACGTTGCCACCAAACATTAGAACATGTACTGCAAGTTATCGTCTCAGGCCAAATACGCGATAAGCAGATAATAAAAGTAGGCGTGGCTGGGTGACTTCTGGGAATCTTGCCCCGACTATGCTTGTCATGTCACTCTGACGTGTCTGTCATCCATGTCGTTAACAAGGGAGCCCCATAAACACTCATGTCGCGTCACATCTTTTCTGTTCCTTTTTGTTTTTTCTTAGCTTCGTTCAAATAGGGGTGTAGAATATATAAAAAATTAGGGCTGTAATGACTTTGTGGCTTGGAGACGTCACATGCCTGACGAGCTTCTGGCAAACTGCAAACCTAACTCTTGTTTTCCTTCACTGGTTTCCTAATTCCTTTCCCCGCCTCTCTAAGTCAAGCCATTTCTCCCCCCAGAAATATTAGCAAGACGATCCCGGGAACGGATGACGGACAAGGTCCTCTCAAACAGGAAAAGTATCTCTCCCCCCACTTCTCCTCGACTGCCCTTGCTTGTTAATGATTCTTAAACCAACAGTGTGACGTACCCTGTCACAATGTCCAACTCTCTCCCCCCACACACACAAACCGCCCCGTCCCCTAACACCAAACTTGGATATACCAGTAATTTCAGTTCTGCTTTCTGCTCCGTTTTATAATTTTATTGCCAGATAAGACAAGGGTAACAAAAAGTATCCAAGTTTCTACAAGCACAAAATGTGAGTTTGTTAGTTCCAGAAGTACAACTATACGGAATTGGCAAGTCACGCATAGGGCTTTAATGGCTATATCGCCAGTCTCACTGTCCGGCATTACTTCGGCAGAAGCTTTGAAGTAAGTTCATTAAACGTTCTTTTTTGACAACCCCTCCGTGCCCTGCCTAAGGTGTAGCGTTATGAAGACATTCGCGATATGAAAGATACAACTTTCCTATGTCAAAAAGCTCCCGGGTCGGGTCGTCAAGCTCAAGAAAATTAAGAATCCTCCCACCTAAAACACAAAGCTGGACCTTAATTACCCTCTTACGAAGGGTTAAATGGAGGCCAGTAGAACACTACTGCAACACGCAAAGCATTCATACATACGCATAAAAAGCAGACGACGACCAAAAACCAAAGTGTGGGGCTTGAAAATGTTTGACTCGCTGTGCCAAGGAAATTCCACTATAACAGTCTTATCAACCTAAACTTTGAACAATTTATATAAGAGTATCGTAGCTTTTGGGACAAACCGCCTCGATTTTTTCACCAAAATTGCACATTTGGGATCTATAAATTGATAAAACTGCTGGCCCCCCAAAAAGCGCGTCCCTTTTGGAGCGTTTATTCTGAAGATCTTAACAAACCTTAACCCCAATAAATTCCGGAGCTTTTAGCTTTGGAACAATTCTCTCCTTAAAGAAAAGCGTTGTGAGCTCAATTACACTCCAGTTGCTCATCCATTCAACCCCAATAAGCTCGAAACAAATCCCCCAACTCGCTTTTGTCATGTAGGTACAGTATTACGCGTTCGTACCAAATAATCCTCGTTTCCTTTTGTGGCATCATTATCAAGGATCATCAAGGATACTATACCAAACCCCTCAACGTATAGTTGAAAGCCCCTTTTTAGCTTTTGCAACTAAAGTCCCTGCAATTGTTGGAAAGCCTACCGAAGTCAAGTATCCCTCTCCCTTTATGACGTTTCTATCGTTTACTCCTCTACTATTGTTGTCCAGAAATGGGAAAAGTGGATCTTTTTTTATTTATTTTTTGTAATCTCCTTTACCCCTGCCTGGTATGACCATCCACCACAAGCGCGCCGACTCCTCCTTTTTCTCGTGCTTAACCTTAATAATTGCCCTATGTTTCGCCACGCCCCGTTTGGTGTTTGAGGCAATGGAAGTCAGAGTAGAGTCGAAACACAAAAGTATACACAAAAGTCGCTCATCTTCCCCGGACCCACGTCGACTCTGTGCGGGATCTTACCCTCCTTTTTACACACATACACTAACATGTGTATTTTTCTGTCAGCAGCGTAAAGCTTAAGAGTTTAAGATTCAGAAGCGCAAAAGGGAGATCGAAAAGAGGGGGTGGCGGAGTGGGCGTGGAAGTCAAAAGTGTGGTGTCAGTGTCACTGCTTGCTCTTCAATAAGCCAATAAGGACCCGAGGCCTTCGGCGCCGGACGTCTTTTAAGACGTCTTCACATTTTCTTCCTGAAGTGTCGAATCATTTGCGGACCGAGTGTTTCAGTGTTCTAAACACGCAGACATAATCTCTGTCCCAGTTTTACAAGATTCCCGATCCCTCACCAAGCATCGTTTGGTTTTTACAAACTTACAAAGTGATAGTGAGCACCAAGTCCAAACATATTGCTTCTTGCCTTATCCGGCCCATCCTTTGCAAACTAAAAGCTATAATGCGAAAACTAGCTTTATGAGACTTTAATTACCACAAAAAGAAGGTTACTAAAACCCCCAAAAAAGCTACCAAAACAAAAAAAGAATCAACATACAGTGGATCACGAACCATGGATCCAGAAATTATCAGCAGCAGTGAACTTTTGGAGCCTGAGGCGAGCAATCGAGACCGAGAAATCAGCCAAAATTTCAACCATAACAACAACAGCGAAGCCTTTTCTATCGCCAATTTACTGGCCCACCAGCGTCACCGTGGAATTCGGCCGACTAGCGGTCAGCCCACTCCTGAATTTGCCACGAATCTGCCCAAGAACGCGTTCTATAATCCTTCATTATTGGCATCTGCTGCTCCGTTGCACCCGTACTTCCATCTACCCACTCCGACGATGCCTATGCACCGACTACACTTTGCGGGTAAATTCGGGCCACCCGAGTTCCATCAGTCTTGTACCAGCACAAGTTCACCCAGTAATATTGGCCGAGATAGTCCCGAAACGGCTCAAGCTTCTTCTGCGGCAGGAGTGGGAACAGACATTGTTGTCGATGATGATGGAGAAGAAGTCGAAGGGTTCGATAAGGGTTCAACCAAACGCTGCGTTAGTGATGACTTGTTCCCTTCGGATTGTAGTGACTTGGCAGCTGTATCGACTTCTTCGGATTCACTGGCGAATGAACCAACAGGCGGTGATGGCGAGTCAGCACCCGAGTCAGGTAAGGCTTCGCGAATATTTCCCTGTTTACCTATTCTTAAGAAAGTACGAATATGTTTACTTGACGAGTTGTGTCCCGTGTCGCATACATTCAACAAACCAGCGTATAAGTTACCTCGAAAGCTTGTAATTCTGTATAGTGGTTTGTTAAACATTGCATAAAATTGCTGGTACTAAACACCCTTAATGACAATCAGAAATCCGTAAAATTATACTAATTTTTTTCAAATAAGATTACAAAACCATAACTTGGGATGACTTACTGCTGTAAACTATAAAGCTAGAAAGAAAATTGATGTGAACGGCGTTTCAACTAAGGAATTACAACAAAAATTCCTTTATTATAAGATTGCTCAATTTTCTTGTGAATAAATAGGTTTTGCTGTGCGCTATAAGAATTTCCTATTTTTAAATTTTTTTAAAGAAGTGCAAGACCATTTTATTTGATTTTGGCCAATTAATCTTCTTATTAATTACATTGTTTGGTAAAATTGACACTAATCTTACTGGCTATAGTAATAGCTTATTGACAAAGGAGGCAACAGCATTTGTTACCCAAAAAGTAACTTAAACTTCAATAAGAAAACTAACAATTTTAGTTGGCGACACAGAAGATAATTTGAAAACACTATATTGGAACTGTGTAATTCTAAATTAATTTAGAAATGGTGTTTCAATTAAGAAATTGGAACTAAACAAGCTCATTTCATCTCTCAAGGGGAAATTTCGTAACTGTGATGCAACACCACGGGCTTTGAACAATCGCTCAAGTTTGACGATATTTGACGGGATTTTTTTAAGAAGAAATACTTTTTGATAGCTTCACCTTAATGGACAGATACATGTGTTCAAAAATTCCGCCATTTCTGACCTTTTCACTCTAAATTGGATCGTTGTTATTGTTAGTTTCCAGACATTATTTTCAAGTCAAGGCTTATTGGTCAGGATCAAATATAATACCCAAATCCTACTAACAGAGTTTTCCTTTTGTCGACAATCTAATAACATAAATATAAATATAAATATGTATAGCATTAACAAATCCGATTTTTTACATGAAAACTTGAAGTTCAAATCCAATCAGCACAGTAGAAACGTCTGATAGAGTGACGTCATGGAAAAAAGATTTTTCACTTTTTGCAGAGAAGCTAGGCCCGAACAAGGACTTGTTACGAATTAGAGTGAATTATGAAATCTTTGCGATTTAAATTGCATACTCATAACATTTGTTTAGGAAAGCAATGTGACATCCGCGTAAAATACGAAGCTACAGATACCTGGGCGACACGTCAGGTGTAAATCTTGCCTTGTTTTATATAATGAATGGGATTAGTGAGGGGGTCACACGCGGAGTCGTTTCGTTCTGGCCACTTCAGTTGAGCTTGTGCTTTAGCGTTTGTGTCAAAAAGGGTGGGAGGCGGAGAGGAAATATATTATCCCCCCCCCCCTTCTTCGTATTGGAAGCGTTCACCAACACACAGATGGGGGGGATTCTTTTACACGGTTCTACATGGTAATTGTTGGTTACTGAAACTGAATATACTGCTCCCCCTTCCATTAGAACACAATAGTTTCACGTCAAAAGCCGGTTACAGTAATGCTCACATGCACAGCAACCACTTAACGACAACCAGCATATCAAATACGAGACGCTTTGCTCGTACATAACTACGGATATAAAATAGTCACTATTCTTTCCCTGTCAAAACGCTTTACAAGCCTCGAGATTAACTTTTTTCCTAATAAAATATCAGCTAGACTATAGTTTACCTTAGTAAACCAACTAATCACATTTACTTTACGGATAGCTGTGTTTACATTACATCAATAGGGCAAACTTACATATTGGTCAGGCTCTAAATATGACCCACATTCGTTTTGCAGCTTGTACTACATGAACTTAGACAAGAGAAACTTGCTGGACTTACACTCTAAGCGTTCGCTTAAACCCAAACTTTTTAAAGCTTACGGAAGTCGACTGGAAAACTCGTAAATGCTAAACAAACGCAAACGTAAGCATAACTTTACTATTGCTCCACCCATAGGGGCGGTTGCTTTTAGAAATACACGCTATATTGCTCAGTTCCGTCCAGAGGGAAACACTTCCAATATGGTCTACAATCAACTTGAAATAAAGATGTCTTGCTTACATAAAAGTCACTTGTTTCAGGGTTACGACAAACAATTACATGTTTCTTTTCGACGTTTTAGCAAACACGTATGGAGTAACCATTAATGCTACTGTATTAAAACGCATTAAAATGTGTAAAAAATAAAGTATTCTAAAAAAATTCCACTAATTTTAGGCACCCACATAGTGAAGACAAACGCAATAGTACACAAGGGGGCGGAGCAAAGTTTGAGTGTGGTCACATGAGTGCCCGTTATAGACTTGCCTGACTTGAGATCAAAACAATTAGTCGACGTTCAAGACCTAATCAGAAGCAAAATCAGACGCTTGTAAGCCCGAAGTGTAT
This sequence comes from Lepidurus apus apus, assembly GCA_022832285.1. Taxonomy (NCBI): domain Eukaryota; kingdom Metazoa; phylum Arthropoda; class Branchiopoda; order Notostraca; family Triopsidae; genus Lepidurus; species Lepidurus apus. The sequence goes on from JAGJRO010000093.1 coordinate 104,468, forward strand.
CCATCTCGAAAAACGCAAGTCTCGGGATAGACTTTTAAGTCGACTTAAACTTAGGACACAACAAACGCGACTCCAGAAGTGGATTCAAATTTGGCGCCAAAAATACTACCTACCGAATCTCATAAGTTAAAGCAATACACTTTATAGCTTTAAAAGTTTCCTCAGAGTTCCAGTGACACAGAGAATGTATAAATCACTCATATTAACAAATTTAGAGACTAGAAAGTCATTTGATAGCGCCTTGCAAACAAGTGACAATACCCCAATTACTCTTTTGTTGCCAACGTATTACGATGAACTATCTCGAATTAAGGGCTTTACATAAAACACCCACAAGGAAGAATAAGGGACCCGGTATACATGTCCCGAGCTAAAGAAAACACAGGAGTTTCTGCTACAGAACGGGCAGGACAGGCCTTTCTACTCACTTAGCGTGTTCCATAAATGTCAGCTCTTCGCGTATCAGGTCAAGTACGGTTTAGGTGGGGTTGAGTTGTGTCCCTGACAATGGTGGTAGCTCGTAACAGGCGATGGCCCATGACGCCTACAATAGCCTCTTACACGTAGCTAAAATGATACATGGGACTAAGTGCCACGATGATTGGCCTTTAAATCCTTGAGCCTCCTGCACCTCCCTCTTTTTGCTATATCGCAATAGAAGTTCATTTTAGGAGCCTATAGCTCACGAAAACTTAGAGGGGTTGGTATACAAAGTACTCATTCCGTTTTCTTTTGCGATCTTCCCCCCTACCCTTCTATAATTGCAGATGACGGCCAGGGTGAAAGCAATGTCGATGAACGTAAAAAACGGCCTAGAACTGCCTTTTCCGCAGCTCAGATCAAAGCTTTGGAATCCGAGTTTGAGAAAAACAAATACTTGTCCGTTTCCAAACGCCTGCAGCTATCCAAACAACTCAAATTAACAGAAACGCAGGTAAGAAAACTTTTCTTTAAAAAAAAGTCCATAACGCCGTTAATTAAATACACAGATCAAAATATGGTTCCAAAACCGGCGCACGAAATGGAAACGGAAATATACCAACGACCTGGAGGTCTTGGCACAACAATACTATTCTTCCTTAGGAGTTATGGTACCACGTCCTCTGTACATTGGCGATCGGCTATGGTAAGCTAAAGAAAACATCCCCCCCAAAAATACGATATAATAATGGAGATTAAGTAGGTTCTTCAACTACGCGAATCCTTGTGCCGCTCCTGCTCCGCACTTCAATCCTTTGTATCCAGGTCATCTGCAGTCACTCCCTTCGCTGTCACCAAGTCTACACGGAGTGGACAGTGCGCCCAATAGTCTCAACCCCACGTGCAACTACATCAGACACTACCGGACAGGTTCACTCACGCCTACTGCCATGGATGGATCGTCAAGTTTGAATTTATTGAGCCCTGGCACTAATCCCTCACTACCCAGTACAAGTCACAACGATTACTAAAACCAACAATACTAATAATAATAAGAAGAATAACGATAACAAAACTTACCAAAGATACATAGAAAAAAGACTAAATTTGTAAATTTCAACTGACAACCAAAATACTTTGGCTTGGGATTCTTCCCATTCTGGCGAATACATGATTAACACATTGGCTTGGTAAAAAGTTTACGCTGGGATTGATTCAATCTGTTTTACGACTCGCCAGACATCCTTAGCAAGTAACTCGGGCTCTTCGAAAGCAGCAAAATGACCTCCACGAGCCATATAGTTGAAACTGACCAAGTTGACAAATTTGGAAGTCAAAACGGGAGCCGGGTGGACCACAAGTTCTTCGGGGAATGCTGCCACTCCAGTTGGCACCACACACGGAATGCTAAAATGACGAGCACAAAAGAGAGTTAGATTAAAATTGGCTAGACTAAAGCTAGACAAAAACAAACATTTAAAACAATAATCGCTTAACGAATGCTTACTCGTCTAGTCTATAGGCAAAAGTCCGCTTGGAAAAGGCTTCGGCATACAATCGCATGGAAGTGGTGATCGAATTGGTCACCCAATAGATCATGACATTGTTCAATAGTTCGTCCATTTTATATTTTCTTGTCAAACCACCATCAGGCTCATGCATGAATTTACGGTTAGTCCAGGTAGAGAACTTTTCTAGTAAGTAAGCAGCTAAGCCGGCAGGGGAATCATTTAGCGCCACTCCTTTGAAAAACTATGGGTTATAATCCGTTGTAGTCTTAGAGGATAGATTTACCTATTGTGTCAGGTTTCGTGGCTTGAATGTGTAAATAGCCGCTTTCAAGAATCAAGAACTCGAATTTATCCATCATTGGATATACTAAATGTTGATACTGCTCAGGAACTAGTAAAGATGGCCAGAAAGAGCCCAGGAAGATCTTCAAACTGGCGGACGCTTTTGGCGCTGAAGCCATGTTTAGATGTAGTCCTTTGACGCTTTACATTCCACACGAGAAATAGGATAAAATTCGCTTTAAGTACAAAAGAAGATATAATACTGACAAATGTACTTTCTAGGATAAAGAGTAGCCATATTGGTGCCAACTAAAGACCCCCAGTCGCCTCCTTGGACGTAGTACCGGTCAAAGTTCAATCTTTTCATGAGTTTGTTAAAAACTTGCGCCATTTCTATAGGACCCAGTCCAGGAATTTCAGCCCCTTGAGAAAATCCGTAACCTGGTAACGACGGAATAATGACTTCAAACACAAATGCGTGTTGAGAATTCGGTTGGGTCAAGAGTGGAATCACTTTGTAAAACTCAACGAAAGAGCCTGGCCAACCGTGGAGCATGATCATGGGTAGTATTTGAACTCCCTGCGGAATCGCCTTAGGTTTGACGTGGATGAAATGGATATCCAAGCCTTCGATTTGGGTCTTGAAATGGGGATACTGGTTGAGAATTTTTTCCTGTTCGCGCCAATCGTACTGGCCCTGCCAATATTCCAAGACGCCTTCCAAGGCATCTGTATTAAAACCATAGCTAAAATTAGCATTGGCTAAAGGCCTTGTTAACCTTGTAGCTTGTTTGAGTCTATCTTGCAAGTCGACCAAAACCTTTAAAAACGGCACAATCAAAATAGAAAACACATTAATTCTAGTGTCCAAACAAAGCGATCAAATGGCGATACCTCATCTGGTACATGGATTTGAAATGCATGTATAACAGCATCTTCAGTATCTGGGCGAATTTTAGTGGTCCACCAGCCATCGTCTAAGTTAGGTAAAGGCGGAGTGGGGCATAAGGCCATCCATAGGACTGGAACTAGGAACGCCGATAAAATCCCAAGTAATATAAACGTCTTCGCTGTGCTCATTATTATTAACCCTTCAAATTAATGCAAAAGAACAGTAGACATTAGTAATCAAATAATAGACAGAAAAATTATTCAAAACCCAATGTTTATTAATTACTTTAAAATCTTGTAAAAATCAAGTCTCTAGAAAAAAACTTGTTTAGAAACGCTCACTTAACAGTTTAACCGTGACTACACGATTTTTGTTCGTTTTCCTAGTCGACTTTCGGACTTTGGCATGGTTTGAGCACGTGACCCAAAGGGGTGTTGCTATAATGCATAATGCAAAATGCAAAATGTAAAATGCGAAACGCGAAACACACTTCCATTGGTTTCATCTCAATTTGCCGTTTCGTATTTTAGTGAAAGTGAATAATGACGATTATATTGTCACGAAATTTTTCTACTCGAACTCGAAGAATAAAAAAGAATACATGAGCAGGGTTCGGGTTAGTCGCGTATATTTTTCTCTGATTATCTCGTCCAAGAACTCGCTTTACTCTCACTCTCTCCACTCCAATCCGACTGTCCCCCTACTCACATCTAACTGACCCCTATATAGACATAACCTTGGGTCAGGAATGTGGAAAAGAAAAGGAATGATGATCCAATAAAAAAAGAATAAGAAAAGGTGAAGGTCAGAAAAACAAAGGAGAGATTATAACAGGGAGAAGGACAAGGTTAAAGGACAAATATCAATCACCATTACACAAGTTTCGTCACAATATTATACGAATTCGTATCTTTTATGTCCGGATGATTGGTATCAATAAGAGATTTTTATTATCTTACAATAATAAGGAAAGACTAGCCGTACCATTTCGTTAGACGAATGTGCTGTTGATGGTCTTGGCGCAATTGTTAATCCTGGCACAAGCATTTCTCTCGGAGTGACCGGGTTGTAAAGCGTCAATTGGCATGGTAGCAATTGGTGGCATCGGCATCGCTTCGATCAGTAGCAATGGAGCACTCGCAATGCATCCTGGTTTCGAGGATCGTTTTCCAGTGGTCAGAGCGACTGGTAATTTGGCAAGCTAGCAACTCCCGAGCGCTTTTAGCTGCTCGGCCTAAAGAGACCGAACAAAAGAGCCATAGCAAATATTTAGCACGCGAAACAAAGACAAAGGAATTAGCCATATAGCTCTTTCTGAAGAGCAAAATTTTGTTTGTAATGGAGTAATCTTCATCTAGCAGTAGCGATAGTGACGAAGAAACTTTGGAATTGGTCTTAAAAACATGCTGCAGTGATGTCGAGGCCAAAAATAAGGAGTTATATTCGAACTGTCCATGTATATTCTGACCAACACGAACGAGCCAACTGTGTTAACAACTACTACACCGTATAAAGCTGCAAAATAAGAAAACACTTAAGGACAAACATCTTCAATTATGGAGCAATAAAATTTCCAGTTTTATTGAGCATTTCATTACCATCTTCTATGCTCTATTATAAATAGGCCATATGAAAGCTTTTCGTATGCAGTCTATGCACAGCTAGGTAATTAAGTACACGTTTATTTTTCGTTACCAGCCCCTGCTCGTGGTAAAAGAACAGGGTTCGCCAATTGTGTTCCCCTTTTATCAGTTCGCTGTTCGCATTTTACGAACCACTTTTCCAAGCATGGAAGTGTAAGTCCAGAAAATTTTCCTCAGAAGCTGTTATAAATTTGTCTCGTTTAGGGTAAATGAAAATGTAGCCCACCTGAGCAATTACGAAGTATTACAATTGATGTTAGAGATAAAAAAAGACGAAAATTCTAAGAAAAATGTCTGCAAACCCTTAGCAACTATTTCATACCAGGTATTTAATCAAAACTAGCCACTTGCATAGGTCTCATATAGCGGGTTCCACTCGCTGCACTGGTGCAATATTTTTGGCACTCCGTGTGTCAAACTTGTGTATCCTTACACGCTCTGTATACACATTGAGTGCCAAAAATATTGCACCAGTGTAGAAAGTGGAACCCGCTATTAGACCTGTAATAAACGTTATGTATTTCTTAGACAATAAAATATTTGGAGAAGACCCCTTGTGCGTTACAGTCCTCGCAGGTCATTGAAGATTTCTGCAAAGCTGTCCAGCCCTTCAAACTTACCAGGGCCGAAAAGCTTATGATGCTCAATTTACGGCCTATGACGGCTGTAGAAATCCAGTTGGTATGTCTAATATTCCTTTTCCTTAAAATAGGATTACTTAAAACAGATGTTTGTAGGTCATTCAAGATAGTGAAGAACGCCTCAGTGAAGATCAAGTAGAACAATTACTAAAGATTGTGGCAGAGAAAATTCCGGCAGTGTCTTCGTCGGATTGATCTAAATGTGTATTTTTTTATCGGACGAGCCATTACAAATTCGCAACTGAAATGAGATGAATTCGAAAATGAAGAAGTGATAAACTTTCTTGTTTGGACGTAAGGATACGGTTGATGGGTGACAAAAAAAGGTCCACGTCGTATGCATTTTTTCAGAAAAATAAAAAATAGGTAGGACCCAGGACAGGTTGTTGACTTTTTGTGGCGGACGAAACAACGAACAATATTGATTAATACAACATACGGTACGCTGGTTGTCAAATTTGTACACAGAAAGGGTCACCATCCAATGTCCGTCCGTTCTATCCATCCAATCAGCCACAAAAGGAAAACAAAGAGAAAAGGGGGCCCACGTCCTCTTCGTGATTCCACGTTTGAACTTTTACGCTTTCTCTAATTTGCCTTCCCTTCAACAATGGGAATTAGCAACAAAAATATAAGGCATAAACAAAAAGACGACCGAACCGAATCTTTCGCATATGTCAAAAAGAGGACAGGGAGAGCCGGGAAACAAAATAGGAAAGACCATCTTAGGATTTTTGCTATGTATATAGTACGATTTTAAAAAAGAGCGGATAGGGCAGAGGCGAGCAAGGGAGGACAATCGTTGGTTGCTTTTTTCAAGTGTTGAACGACGACAAAATTGGATAATTTATAAGACTTCTTAACGTGTAACATTTCGTGGTAGTGTCGGTATCGGCTGTCGAATCACTTCTTCGCGTTCTTCTTGGCTTGGTTTCGGGGAGGGGTCATGGGTCGACCAGTGTTCAAACCACCGTAAGGGAATTTTTTCTTATCCGCGGGCTAGACAAATAATAAACATTAGTCTTTCTCTCCTAAACCGGAACACTGTAGCATAATAGCAGTATTTTCTTGTAAGAAAAAATAAAGTAATATAGGAGCAATATAGGAGACTTTACGACATGAAAGAAAAACAAGTTACTTTCAAGATCTGGAAGGAACACATTAGTGTTTCATCTACAGACATCATGGCTCCGGCATTGTCGAATTCACCACAATAATTCGGGGCGGAGAACAGAGTCACCAACTGACGTTTGGCAAAGAATTCATAGCCATCTTCCACAACCTTTTCAAACAGCAAATTAATGATTTTCGTTTCTACTACCTACATCACATTCAAGAGCGGTAAAGATGCTAAATATTTACCTGATGGGCTCTGCATATTAAATCCATGTCGTGCTTGTGCAAGAATTTGGCCACAACTTCAGCCCCAAATGTAAAACTGACTCCTCGGTCGTTTTCTCCCCAGCCCATGGTGTCTTTATCGGGGTCTGACCACAGCAAATCACACAAAAGTCCCTGGTCGGGCACATCTGTGGGCCGCATGATTCGTCGGATTTGCTCCATCGACTGCAAGTCCGGAGACAAACCTCCGTGGCAGCAAAAAATCTTCTCATCTACAATAGCCGCCACTGGTAAACAGTTGAAGCAATCCGTGAATGTTTTCCACAGCTTGATATTGTACCGACGTTTACCTTCAGAAAGATCATATTTAAAATAAATAAATTATCGGGAAAGTTCAAAGAAAGGTTCAGTGTAGCTTACATTCATCATAGAAACCGTAGATGCGGTTGATTGAGGCGCACTCATGGTTTCCACGTAACAAGAAAAAGTTTTCAGGATATTTAATCTTGTAAGCCAGCAAAAGACAGATGGTTTCTAGCGATTGTTTCCCTCGGTCCACGTAATCACCCAAAAATAAGTAATTGGATTCCGGGGGGAAACCACCGTATTCGAAGAGACGAAGCAGGTCATAATACTGACCATGGATATCTCCTATAGTTCAGAATTATTTTTACTGAAATAAAGAAATGCAAAGCGAAGATTACCACATATTTTCAAGGGCGCTTCCAATTCCAGCAAAATGGGTTGTGAGAGGAATATTTCACGGGACTTGAGGCACAATCCACGAATTTCATTCTCTGTCAATTGCACATTCTTTCCAGGTCGGGAACCGCGCACTAAGGATAAAAAAAGAACATCCTTACAAATTGCGCAAATAATTCACCAAGAACACATGTGAAATTATGACCACCATATGAACACAATATTATTCAAAAATTAAATGATCATATACTAACTATCCCACAGGTGTGGTGCTAAAAAAGAAATTAAAAACATTTTCTATAAATAATCACAGTTCATGTTAAAAGTTTCAGAAGTAATCCACTTCTTTGGAGGGTAGATCACGATAATTATGCTGAAAACGTACAATTTGCTGTACCAGAGACTTGGCTCTAACAGCATGTAATCCAACTGCTAGGAATTTGGCTCTGGGCATGAATGATAGTCAAGTTTACAATAGAATTACTCAAGGGTAAAATTAAAAACGGTACCACTTGTAGTTTATCTAAAACAAGTGTTCGTTGACCATTAAGTTGAGTTAAATTACACATGTAGGCAAGACCAAGGAAAAACTAATCTAACGGTTTTAAACTTGGTGAATAATAAAAATTCTAGAAAGGTCAAGTCTGAAGTCAACAAAACCAAAAAAAAATGACACGGAATAATGCAGTTTTACTCCAATAAAAACTAATCCTGAACATGATTTTAATATTATACTGTGAAAGGGTAATATGCTTAAATTCAAACTATTTTTCAGAACATACTTAACTCTATGGCGAATAACATTAAAGTAAACAACTTGAAGCGGTACTACGCTAACAAACCCAAGCTACAGCAAAAACAAAAGGTTTACCTTCCAATAACCGCGCAATAATGCTGTCTATATTAAGTTTGTCTGTTTCAGCCATTGCAACGCACAAAGTGTCACAAATTTACACCAACTGCGCTTAATTTGCGCCTCCGATGCCTCGGATAAAACCGAATAAATCCAAGGCCTTTCCTACTGGGCGATTCCTTCTCCCTTTCCTCGAAACCCAAGATGGCGAGTCTCCACTTGATCACGTGACTTGGTTCAAGCAAGCCAACAGTCTTTTGCAATTGCCTGCCTGACTTCCAGGATACAAGGTAAACAAGCATTAAATTAAAAATATTAATTTTCAAAATAGTTTAATAGTCTGTGAATCAAGTCACTTTGGATTACATTCTTAATATGGAAAAAAATTCCGAAAAGGCCCCTAAAAGAACCAAAATTGATAACAGTCCATCATCGCGGTTTTCGCCGGAAATTGTCAAATCGACTTCAAAATTACTAAGTCCCAAAGAAACTCGCTTGGATAAGTTATTGATCATTATTAAGAATGGTGATGCAGATTCGAGCTATTCAGCACTAGTGAAAATCCGGACCAAAGTTATTAATGTATTGGGTGGAGTGGAACTTTTCAAACGAAGAGGAGGTTTGAAAGTTTTAGTTTCAGTCTTGCAGAAAGCCCACAAAAAGTGCGTTGATGTTGCGCTAAGCGTCTTAGGGAACTGTTGCTTAGATGCTGAATCTCGTACCCACGTAAAAAAATTACTAAAAAATTGTCTTACTGAAATTGTAATATTGTGTACTAGTTTCGACGATGGGGAGGCCTACCACCTTTGGTCAACATATTACATACGTTTATAGAAGATTCTATTTTAACCAGAGCTTGCCGGACTATAGGCAATCTAGCCAAGGAGCCGAAATCAGCGACCGAGTTTCACGAATACAAAATTGCATATTTTCTCTCCGCAATTTTGCTGTCGTCCCAAAACGAGGAAACCTTGCGCATGGTTTTGCGAGCGCTCCAGAATTTGGGCGATATTAAAGAACATTGTACCGAAATTGGACACTCCTTAGGCCTATCGAACACTTGGAAAGTCCTGCATAAATCCGAGGATGAAGAAACGTTAAAATCGGCTCTCAAAACTATATTATTTTTTACCAAAAAATGTCCTATGACCGACGATTGGGGTCGAATTTTAGTCGCTGGAGACGATGGCGGCAAAGGCATTGCTCGTTTGGTTGACTTGACCCAAATTTCCAACTCTGCCTTAGCGCAGCTAGCATTGAAACTCTTATCTGAATTGGTCGAAAAATCCGAAGTGCGTCCGTGGCTGGTCAACCCGTATTCGCTAGAAAAATTAATTCACGTCGTGGATCAAGGCAATCCTAGTCAACGAGGTCTGTTATAACACAATTATTTTTGCTTTATTTTACATTTGCATAATGAAAATCCGTAACACCTGTTTCTGATATCAAGGTTGGTCTACTCACTTGGGCGCCTTATGTTTGCTGGGACGAGAAAATACTGTTCATTTGCGTCAAGCTGGAGGAATTCCTCTCTTAGTCCGTCTTTTACATCAAAAAGAAGTCCTGGACTACGACCCAAAGAAGTGGCTGTCTTTACAACGGCGTGTATTCAACTCTTTGCTCGCGTTCGAACATGACCACCCCAGTCTCGAACTTCTTCTGGAAAATAACATAGTCCAGTACTTGCGAGCGCAACTCGACCACTACGTTAACCCTGCGAATACGTTGTTTCCAGGGGAAAGTGTGGCCGATATTCCAACGAAAACTCAAGAAACATGTGCAGGCGATTCCTCCGAAACTGAGCAGCTTGATTTACAAGGTCGTGGTCCCCGATTTCGTATTTCGAGTCCCAGCTATCAAGCTGTGCAGCAAGAGTTTGGCCAGTTAGTGAACAAATCCCAAACCTTCGAAAACGAGCCTTTGAATATTTTCGACGTTCCTGGGCGCTGGTCGTGGACTTTAGGGTTGGATAGTCCCAGCAGTTCCAACTCGTCCTATTCCTCGCTTTCCGATTCAGAATCAGTCACATCATCCCTCTCCTTGCAGTCCCAGCCTGGTTCGCAAGGACCCGACTCGCCTAGTCCCTGCGACTCCGACTCTTCTGATTGGAGCTCCGGTGGCAGCAGCGGATTCAATTCACCCCCGGTCCATTTCAGCCCCTTAAGGCCCTCGAGTGCAGACAACGATGACTTGGAGAGTCACTATTTTTCCTCGGTGGACGAAGAAGAAGAGCTGCTACGGGAGAAAAGCATCTTTGCAATAGACCTACCCTTAGCACCTTCGAAACCAAAGGGATTATCCGAGACTCGAATGGTGAATCACGTTTGCTTAGGCTCGGAGGTCGTCCCTACCGTCAATATTTGTCTCATGAATGTCCAAGAACAGCATTATTGTCTATCTTGGCCACAGTACGGTCCAGAGTGCTCTTTTGATAGCCCTAATAATCAACTTGAACGGGAACTGGCGGATTGGGCGCTTTGCTTACTTAACCATTTATCTTGGCTGACGCCCTTCCCCCCGCAACTGTGTCAAGCCAAGTTGATACCTTTGTTACTTCAGTACTTGAGCACGAAACCGGCTCCCAACCCTCGGGCAGCGAAGCTTTTAGCGAGACTGGCTACTTGCCCCAAATATTTCTCTCAGCTGGTCGCCCAGAACGAAATTCCCTTAATTTCGGGGCCGCTGTCTATCCCGGATGTTCATTGCTGCACTCTAGCCACTTCCTTACGCGATTTGCAGATCAGCTTGCAAAAGGGTTGGCAGGCTCTCACGTGTACTTTCGGGAGGGGTGAAATCTTGTACTTGCTCCAGAAAGGTACCAGCGAAGAACGGTTGGCTGCTGCCTTGTCGACGCCTTTCTTGGTCACTTCTCCTACCTTACTGCACCATATTATGGTGAAGAAGAATGCACTAGAACTACTGTTCCAATCCATTAGAGCTACGACTCCGCCTACTTTTACTTTCTTAGCGTTCCGCGAGTTAGGTTTGCGACTCAATTTTAAACGACTCCTGCTGCCGGTCAGCGAGCTGGAAATCTTGACTACGTCCCCCTGTAAACTGTCACATTCGAGCGAAAACACGGATGTTTCCTTCCAATTTGACGATATGAATCAGGTTCAAATGCGTCGAAGTGTTCTCAATTCGTCGCCCGTACTGGCAGCAATGTTGGGACCGCATTTCTTAGAAGCACATCAGTCTGTTATTCACCTGCGGGGCATTAATTCTAGTTCCTTTGAACATTTTTACCATTTTCTGGCCGATTGTGGTCACGTGTACCGAGACGCTGCTGTGGAAGAGCTAATCGAAATGTGGCAATTGGCAGACCGGTACTTGGTTCCCTCGCAGAAGTTGTTGCAAGGTTTGGTGCAAAAAGCTTGTTCTAAACCGAAGTATTTAGCGCGTTGCTTTGCTGAAACTTCTTCGAGGCAGCTAACGGAAGAAGGCGAAGGCTTGGTACAGCATTTGCTGGCGTACTTCACCCTAAGTGACTGGTCTGGTACAGAGAAAGCTTCCTTATTTTGTGATAATCAATGCACGGGGGAGTCAGAGACTTCAGCGGGTTCGGGATTTGGCCCTCAGTGGCGTTCTTTTGTGGAAAACGAGCTCTATTCTCAGCGTTGAAAAACTGTGTGATTTTGTAAAATTGTAAATAAAAGATGTATTGACGATGTTTTACAATGGATTGGATGAGTTTTTCTTGGCAATGTTGAACTGGTCAAGGAATTCAGTACATAATCTTTGCAAACGGACGTTGGTGGCCATAATCCGTAAGGAATCTTGCAGTAATTGATGCTTGGAATGGCCCTAAAAAGGAAAATCCAGAAAAGTAGAATAGCCATAATCAAAAAGATTCGTAAATTTTTTTTCTTCTTTACCACGACCGTCCCTTCCCAAGATCCATCTGTGGAATATATAGGCCCTAGTAAGCTTTGGCACAAGAGACGCAACCGTTCTTCCATTCCTGGAATAGACACCCATTATTAAAAGATCATATGAATTTAAAACTTTTTAATTCTTCCTATTGACACTTTTACCTTGTTGAGCTGCATAGCGGACGAAGGCCAACAACCACTGACGATATTCCACCGAGGAATGCAACGCACGGCTGGCAGCGATTTGCTGGTCCAAAAAGGCTAACGTGCAGGTAGCTTGCAACTCTGGTTCAGCTCGGAAGACCGCGCTAGTCCTCATACCCCTTAAAAAGAGTACATAATTCGGTCAAAACGGTACTAGGTTAATCTGTCTTTCCTTGATAAGTTTTTACCTTCCAGACAAGTTTTGCAGAGAAGCTAAAGGTGACTGCGAAGGTGCTTCAGTTGTCATAGCTGTCATATCGCTCATTTGTCTCACACTATCTTCCGGGGAGGCTAGCAACATCCATGTTCCCAAGTCTGCATTGTAAGTAAAGCCTTTACCGTTGCTAAATGATATAACGGGTGCGAAATCTGGGGTCAAATTCAGATGAGTGATGGACAAAGTCGATCCTAAAAAGAGAGATTTCTAACCAGTATTTATAACAAACAAGGATCTAATTTACCTGAGTTGGCTAGCAGATGCCGAATAGACTCCGATTTAAGTAAGGCAGCAGGTTTGCACAAATCCCATACCGAAAGTCGTGCATCGCTGGTAACCACCAACATATGCCACTGCTGCACAAACAGTTTGCAAGATGCTGCTGAGAGAACGAAAGGAGGGAAAAGACGCGAGCCTTGATGATCCAAGACATGTAAAGTTGCGTCAGCGCAGGCCACGCCAATGACTTTCGCGCTGCCTTGCACACTTAAAATAAGACTGGAAACGGTCCACTCCCAAAACTTAACGAGTGATATTCATTAGAAAAATGCAGATTTAAAACCAACGAATTGTTACTTTTGAGTCCTGCTTGTAAGTCAATTTATGAATACCGTACATAGGTCCCAATGAATGAGCATTGTTGACGACATCAATGACTGCCTTCTTTCCTCCAAAGATCGTGGGAATCTAGCAACAACAACAAAAAAAGAATACATCCTAAAAGAATTTTTCTGTGCAACAATTACCGAATACGAAAGCGTTTTTGGCACAGGCAAAGTAGCTAATACGTTTCCAATTCTTTCTTCAACGACCGGCAAAGGAAGAGTACAGGGCGCTTTGGTTATAGGTGCTTTGGATTTGCTAGGTGAGCCTACACCGAAGGTGGCAACAGCTGTTTTTTCTAGTGTAATGGGTTTTAAGAGTTTCCTCGGTTTGTCTTTTTCAAACGTTTTCCTTTTCGCACTGCTTTCTTCAGGTTCCCCCATTCGGACGTCCAAAGCTTGGGCTTGTGCTGTAGGCTGTGGGTGGGAATCGGTACTCGATGTGCTAATCGTTGCAGGCACGGCTTTGACTCCCGGGACTGTAACCAGATCTCGCTTCTCAACTTGAATTTTGCTTTTATGGTCAGTCGAACTGGAAAATGTGGTCGAAACTTGGTTGATGGTAGGTAAAAACGGTTTAGGTGCCTCCCTAATGATAAAATATAAATTATTGTCTCGATAAGTTCCCACCACAGCCGATATGACAAACGAAATTCTCGTACCCAAGATCAGGAGGCGGAGGAATATACATAGGAGTTATTCTGCGCTTGCCATCCATGGTTCGCGTTTCGATCTGCTTGTCAATGGGGCCTTTTATAATACTGGAGCTACTATGGGTCGACGTTTCCATTGACGCAGGCATAATTTTGTCAGGTTGAAATTTCTCACGTTCCCTGAGATTAGATGCTTCCTCCTTATTATAGTCGTCCAACATTTTAAGATATTCCGAATTTTCAATAATGGAGGTGGCAAGAGAAGGCTTAACAGTCGCGTTGTAGGATCGGCCGTACATTTTCTGATATAAGACTTCCTGCAATAGTCGAAAATTAGCAGTTGAAATAAAAATAATCTTTCATTTTTTTTTTAAATTACCTTTTCTTCAATAGAAAGAGGAATTCCTAACTCTTCTTGAGTAAACTCAATAAAAGCAACCGTCCCATCCCAAGAACAAGCCATGAGCTGCAGCCCAGAAGTACTCCAAGAAACGTCCAATACAGAGCTTCGGAAAAGATCGTGGATAACTACCAATGGTCGTTTAAGTGCGGTTAACCAAATGGATAAGGAGCAATCACGCGAGCCGATCGCACAGCAACAATAATTAGTCACCTTGTTCCCCTCAGCTGTCTTTTTCTTTAGCATATTACTATTGAAGTTCTGAAAATATAGGATTTTGAAGAAATTAAAAAGAAAAGTTTCGGAACAAAGTTCGTCAAGCTCTTACAACACAGGTTATGGCTTTCCGATGTCCTACAAAGTCTTTATCTGTCTTCCATCCTTCCCGATCAATAATTTGGGCAGTTGGACCGCCACCATTCATGGCATGAGCTGAAACCAAGTACTGGCCGTCTGGTGACCAACTTAAACGAAGAACGTGTGTAGTTCCGCCACACTAACATCATATCGAGTTAATAAGGTGTTACTGAAATTAACAATCTTTTTTTCTTTTTCTTCTTCTTTACTTCTTCAAAGGGTTCAGTAACAATAGCTTCTGCTTGCCAATCAGATGTTCTCCAGATACGGACAGACTTGTCGTCAGACTGAGAAGCTAAATATTTGCCAATTGGATCCCACGAAACTCCTTTGACCAAGCCTGTATGGCCCTTTAAAGTCGTCACCATCTCTGGAAAAGGATGAAGCTTAATTTAGGACTGATACAAGCACCAAACGCCTAAACGCGAACCTGGTGATTTTTCCATACTCCAAATGATGCAGTTATTATCAACAGAGCAAGTAGCTAGCCACTGATCTGTAGGACTCCATGCCAGATCAAGAATATCCCCCTCATGACCTCTTAACGTTGATACGCAACGCCACTGTTCTACGTTTACTTTGCCTCCTCCTCCGAATACAGCACTCGCTTTATAAATGAATATTTACAACACGCCTGGCAGAAAGATTTGTATATATGTGTATATACCTGCTGAATAACGACTACATTGCCAAATCATTATAAGTTTGTCGTCTCCTCCTGAAGCCAGGAACTTTCCCGACTTGGACCACCTGACGCAGTTAACGCAGCCAAGGTGGTTATCCATTTGACAGAGCTGCTTGGGTATAGATACATCTATTTCTGCTTCTTTGCTCACCACAGGTGCCATACACCATACCGTCACTCTGCCTGAGTCTTCTCCTGAAACAGCATTATTATAATTTGTAGTATATTTTTAAAATAAGGGAAAAAATATAAAAATAAAATTATATCAACACAACAGCAACCTACCTTGACCACCAGTAGCACATCGTGAACCGTCAGGGTGAATGTCAACAGAAAATATGGGTTTATCACCTGTGATGTTTAAAAATAAACTTTAAGATTTACCATAAAACTTTAAATGGATTTACCATCATGAGAAATCCAAGCAGGCTTTAGTAACTTCATGTTTTTCCCCCCATAAGTTTGTTTGCGGGTAAATACTAATCCGCGGCCGCGATGGGCCATCCGCGACGACGACCGACGATGCACGACCGCGACCGACTATCCACAAATCCGCAACCTCAACCTAAGGCGCTATTGTACCAAAAAAAATTAACTCGCTGCGATGAGTTTTGAATTCGATTTGAATTCATTACTACGACAAGGAGCAAAATATTTAAATTTATTTGATATGGACAGCGTATAAAAGGCTGATCTTTACCTGCAATTTAGTCGAAATCAAAGTTCATCACAGTGGGTTCATTTTTGCTTCAAAACTGTATGAATTTCTCTCCTTAAGAAATTGGTAAAAATTAGATTTAAATCAAAAGTATTACTTCAGCGTATTTTGAAGAGACAATTTTATGTGAATTCAGCTTGTACGTTTTGAATTCAATACATTTATCCTGCGTGCACTAATGTAGTACTATCGTGTCGGGAAAAAAACGGGTAAGTAAACCTCAGTGGTCAAATCATTAGCCGTGGGATTAGTTATTGCTCACTTTGAGCCGTTTTGTAGGCCTCCTGTCTAAATCTAAACCCAAACTTCTAGAAAGTCGAATCCGTTTTTACTCTGAGCTAGGGGACTAAGAAAATACCCCCACCTCAGAGTAAAGACAGATTGTATATTTCTTATAGCTTCGGTTTGGTTTTAGAGGCGAGTAGGTTCGAAATCAGCAACCTTTGGTTAATCCCACTAGTAAGGATTAGACCAGTGAGGTTTCCTTATACCCGTTTTTCTTTATGATAGTACGTATTCCACCTTGACTGCCCGATCAGAGGGTTTACTAATTTTCTACAAATTTACAAATTGACTTTGCAGTCACCCAATTGTATAACATGTTTACCTGATTAAAAAAACAAAACTACTATGCTTTACGTGGTGGTTTCGCGGAAGGAACCACTTTCGCTTATATAAGGAGGCATTTTTGCGATAAGTTGAACTTAGGAGAAAACCCGTTAGGACGTTTTGTAGAGTTCACGTTTTGCCATTCGTAGTTTTGCACTCAGCACCAAAACGCTGTTCGCTCCTTTTCCTGTGGTAAGCGGGTCGCATTGCGTGAAATTATGAAACTGAACAGCGTGAAGTGTGTCCGCTCCCAGCAAAAGTCTTGCGCAGGCGCAGAAAGGAATTCGCTTCGAAAACTAAGCACAGAAGATAGGAAGTCAGCATTCTGTGTAAAACGTTATATCCTGTGACCGAATCGAGCAACGGGTACAATAGTAAACAGTGATTTTTTTCCCATGGTGCCGTGAAGATCTATTGCGTTTTGATTTTTAGGTTTTAGTTTGACGGTTAGTTTTACAAAGTTAAAGCGAAAGATTGCATTGCATCAGGAGTTACATATGTATTTGTTCCTTTATACAGAAAAGATTATATAGGTCATTCCTGTCCGAATAAAAATAATAAATATCAACCCCGGGAAATTTGTTTGCAAAGCAAAACAAAAAAATGACTGGGAGAATTTCAGTGGACTATGACCAAGAAGATATGACTGCAGAGAATAATGCTGATTTTCATGTGATTCGTTTTGTGGCCAACATCGTTCTGAGTATTATACGACAATGCTGGGCGATGTCAGGAGCCGTTGTTTTGGCTGTGGTATTCCTGTATTGGATGTATGGGGGCATTCTTGCTTTTCTGGCTCTCTGCTTTGCTGCAACGGGTAGAAGAAGAATAAAAAAAAGTTATTAATACAACTCCGTTAACAATATATCCAACAGGAATTATCTATAATGCTGGGGATAAACTGCTGTATTATCCAGAAACACCTCCACACTCCCGGTTATTCGTCCCAGCTCCCTTTACAGCTGGCCTGCCTTTCGAAAACGTTTTCTTCAAGAGTAAAGATTCGGTCAAACTCCATGGTTTCTTAATGAAACAGCCGGATGGCATCGCGGAACAGGTGCCCACTATCTTATTTCTGCATGGCAATGCTGGAAACATTGGTCACCGGTAAGAGCAAATCAGCAATTAACCAACAAATGAGAATTATTTGTAAAAATTCTAAGATTGCCGAACGCTCGCGGCCTATATCGGCAATTAGGATGTAACGTTTTTATGCCTGAGTACCGTGGCTATGGCAAATCAGGGGGTCATCCGTCAGAGAAAGGCTTGTACAAGGACGCGCAAGCGGCACTGGAGTATTTGCACAACCGTCCTGATATTCAGCGTGATAAAATCATGGTGTTTGGTCGTTCTCTCGGTATATTTCATTTTTCTGTAAACCGTTTGGATGTTTTTAAAATCTATTATTTTATTAGGAGGCGCTGTAGCCATTGATTTGGCCATCCAGCCTGTTAGTGAAGGCAAAATCGCCTGTTTGTTGGTAGAAAATACTTTTACAAGCATTCCGGACATGGCCAAACTTATTATACGATTCAGTTTTATTAAGTACATCCCTTTCTGGTTTTATAAAAACAAGGTAAAGAGCTATGGGCACTTTAACATGGGTTTATTAGCTTATTTGCTATTTTATGACTTTTATTCTTGCCTTGTTTTAAATTTATTTTCAGTTTGAGAGCCTACGGAAGGTAGTCAACCTAAGTCTGCCGTGTCTGTTCATCTCGGGATTGATGGACGAGCTAGTCCCGGCTAGTATGATGCTGGATTTATATCGCCAATGTGGGAGTTCCCACAAGCGCCTCATGCAAGTGCCCCGGGGTAATCATAACGGCACGTGGGCGTGTCCGGGTTATTATCGCCATTTGGTCGAAGCTGTGGAACAAGTCATGCAAACGGCAAGCCCACCCTCACGCTCCAATTCAGAAGCTGTCATTGAAGTGTCCGCCAAAAGCACAGATAACTAAATGGGAACACACATTGCATTTGTCTTAAAGAATAAATAAATTTTAAAAAAATCACAGTACTTTATTTTATTTTTCAATTTGAGCAAGTTTTAGTTATTAGGATTCGTATCAGGACAACTTTGTGTCAAGGTGGCAGTCAGACTTTCAACTAAAAAGATACATTCCTCAATTACTATACACAGTTTTCAACTGAACAAAATTTTAAAAAAAGTTATTACTGTAAGGAATTTGCTGCCGTTCAAGCGTAGCGGTTAGCAACGCGGCCACAAAACGATGACAATCCACATACTTGGCCTCCAACTGGCACAGTAAAGCGGTAGGTAGGCTTTGGATCCCTTGGTTCCATATCTGGACCACCGTTAGAGCAATATCGCACACCTAGGACATCGTAAATTACATTAATTATCAGGACAAACATATGAAGGTAGATTATCTCTACATGACTAAAAAAGTCTAGAAAGAAATCTAGAAAAAAATATAAACGTCCAAGAAATAGTAAAAACTGAACAAATGTGTTTTACTTCAAATATCATCTTTCGCAGGAGCTGGAGTGGTACATAGAATAAACATTGTTCGTGAACTGTATTCAGGAAGCGCTCATGCTCTAGAAAAAAGAAATAGAAATTAACCCTGATGAAGCTCAAATGTGCAGGGGAAAACGAAACGAATTTAGTTCATTCTCGCTTTATACCTAAAGCTGCTTGGCCCAAATTGGTGGCTTTCATGATAGCTTCTTCAGCTTGCAAGGCATTGATATGCAAGCTGTTAATGACATAGGCGCGAATACTGCCCAGGAAATGCAACAGCCACGACCGTAATAAATGTAACCGCCGCATTCGCAACACAGTGGGCAAACTTTCACCAGGATTATCTAAACAATGTTCGGATGCCTGCTCTAGATCTAATTAAAAAAAAAGTTTTAAGTAGCGCTAAATTATAAGATTCCTTACAAACCTTTGAAAAGCAACCCTTGTAAGGCTTTAAGTGAACGCATCAAGATCAAAGAAAACCTGAATATTTCATTGTAAATCTGCAAACTACTTGGGGTTATAACGATCGAAACCGGCCAAGGTACCTAGACGCGGTAAAATAGCTTGTAAATTACTTGTGAATATGTCTAAAAACTGCTTCGTTTACTTCATAATGGACCGTAACATTGGAAAAGTGGACACCGGATGGAGCTGAAAGGCACACTGAGAAATTCTTCGCAGTAGAGATTCTAGGCTGAGTGGCACTGCGGAGCAACGACGTTAAGTAGCTCTCGTCTTCCCACTTTTCATCATTGTTCATCTAAAAGGATGAGTAATATTACAGAAAATGTTCAAAATTAAGTCGTAGCACATACTTTGACAAAAATTTCA
Organism: Lepidurus apus apus; assembly: GCA_022832285.1. NCBI lineage: Eukaryota > Metazoa > Arthropoda > Branchiopoda > Notostraca > Triopsidae > Lepidurus > Lepidurus apus. The sequence goes on from JAGJRO010000093.1 coordinate 124,392, forward strand.
GAGCAAACGTCGCTTAGAATATCCCCAGATTCCATAAAGTAGACAGAACGAAGGGCAGTAAGGTGCTGACGTAACCCACACTTGTCTCGCACGACTTGGATCAAAGCCGGGCATATGCGGTTATAGTACCGGGATATCTGGATTGCCAAAGCTCGTTCGACCGCCACGCTTACCAGCAAGCTGCTTTTGTACTTCAAGGGTGGCCTTTCCGTAAAAGTTTATCAACGTCAAAATCTAAAGATTATAATTCTCGTACGTTTTCGAAGTACTGAAACTTTTGAAGGTCAATTTCTCGCTTATAAGGGAACAAGCTACGTCCGTCAAATTCTTGAATTCCCAGGGCGAGCTACCGAGAACACCTTCATTCTCCGCAGAGGACGAATCAGATATCAAGCTGTCCAGAAACTGATCATACAAAGTGGTATGTGATCCCCAATCTATAAATTTGGCAATTATAAACAATTACACTAGTGGCTTATATTCCGACAGTTACGTACTCGGTGCTTTTTCTCCCATACGGCTTAACACTTCTCTGCTTTTTCCAGCTAGATGCAGTCTGTCTAAAGTTGAAAACCATAAGCTGTTGGTTTCCATTTGGCGCTGGATGTAGGGATCTTTGAAGATCACAACGGCATCCCAGCTTTGACTCAGCTTCGGACACGGAACAGAGAAAAAAAATTCCTCGAAACGGTCAACCAAACGTCCGCTTGTGAACCAAGCATCGATTATAAACAAATACGGCCGTATAATAGCAACAAATATTTGCAAATGATCGATAAAATAAATGTCCTTTAATTGAGCTTGATCAGTTTCTTCCATCCATACTTTGGATAGCCTAAATAAAAACAGAAAAAAATATTACTTGTGAGTATGAATTTAATATACAACAAATTTCTTACTTGACTGCACTGGAACAACTTGAAGAGGTTTCAACGCTGCCAACTTCTACTGCTTTGATGTGTGTTCGGCATAGGCTTTGAAAGCACGCCAGTTCTTCTTTGAGTAAATTTTGCAAAGTGAGTAAGGTGACAGTCTCCTCTAACACGAACGAAATTTATGTAAATTGATTCACATTCGAAGAAAAGCAATTTTACCTTGTTTCTGAACCCAGGTTTCGATACGGGCCAAGGAATTTTGGAAAGCATTAATGCGAGTATTTAACGCGTCGGCATAAGCTTGGAATGTGCTATTCGAGGGATTCGTCATAGTTCTAGTACAGAAATATCGAAGGGCATTCAAAGCGTCCAAGGCTTCCCCAAAAGGTGCAAGGAAATTCTGGAAACTTTCCTAAAAGAGAAAGAGCAGTTTAAGGATCTTACGTTCTCTTATTGAAACAAAATCAAACAAAATACCGAAACGAGACTCGGGACTGTTATTGCAGGTTTCGGCAGGCTTTTACCATTGCAGATCGTAAATATAACAGAGGAGGGCAGGAACTGTTGAAAACTCCAAATGAGCTCCTTTAAAGCCACATATTCACTAATTTGCTGACATTGCAGTGTAGTTCTTGCACAAACATCTTCCAGATCACCGCACGTTCTCCTTAATAGAAACGTTTATAATAAAAAATAAGCTTGGTGCAATTACGACAGACATCAGAGATATGGGTACTATTTAAATACATTAGTTTTTTAATAATATTAAAGTACCTTTAAAAAATACTGTAAACGTATTTGGTGAACGTTAAATATACTTTTCACGTAAAGGATTTGAATACTTTCAAATACTTTTTGCTTAACTGCGATAGTTACAGCACACCCACGTCTTTTTAGAGATACTTTATTGAACCAAGTAGACCTATATCCCCAGTGCCCGATATATACCACGGAAAAGGGGAGCCGTGGAGGTGTAAACTCTACCAACTACCGAGCCTTGCAGTATCGAACTTCCTAACTAGGCCTCTACGATTCTTCCGAAAATGGGCAACAAATCACTGCTCACAAATAAAAAATCAGTGACACTACTTTTTTAGTAATTGCTGTAACCGTTAAAAAGTTATATTAATAGGACTATTTTTATTTATTTAATTTGTTAGTGTATAGATTGTCCGAATAAGCGTTAATACAGCTCTTCGATTAAAAGTATTTCAATACTACTTAAATACTTGACAGAAAGTATTTTACCCAATGAACAGCAGCTAAAGCGTTTATATTTCTTTCACCCTTTTGCGGTTTACCTAATTATGAAAGCTCCCTAATAACGTTTTGATTTCCGCTGCCGTCAATATACAGGATAACTATCTCATCACATAGATAATATCTCAACATCAAGCGAGATTAACGTTAAACATAATATAAAGATGAAGTAAACTTAACTACCATGCGTTCATCACTGAGTTGCTCTTGCTGTCAGGATGGCTTGAAACTGAAACACAATTTATACTCGGATTAGACCAGTACTGTGGCTGACAGCTCGCTGATAACCAATTCTTCGCAGAATTGATCAAAATTTCGCCATCCATTTCAATACGATGGGCTACTGTGACCCTTTCCTGTTTACTTGAGCAATCCGCATAAAACCCCAACGTGATATGCCACGTGGATTTCCTTCCCTAGGGCTCTTTCCGCGGTTTTAGGGGTTGGGTGCTGAAAAGCACTCCGTCTTTCCAGCCCGAGGGCTGTGGCGCGTTATATGCAGAGGGTGCTGAGAATGTACGGGAAAGGGAATTGGTTGCCTCGGAGAGGAAATGTAAGGAAATACTTAGTGTATGCAGGAAATCGCATGAACTCATTTTGTACTAACCTAACCTAACTAACCTAACCTAACTAACCTAACCTAACTAACCTAACCTAACTAACCTAACCTAACTAACCTAACTAACCTAACCTAACCTAACCTAACTAACCTAACTAGCCTAACTAGCCTAACCTAACCTAATCCGGCAGCAATGCAGTAAAAAAGTCATCCAGTGAAGACGTCCACAACACGCTACCTTGAAGGAGCGAAAAGCAATGAAGAGCCAAAAGCACATCGTTTGGCAATTGCCTTGAGGAAAAATGAACGGTTTGCTGCGGACCGTTAGGCACCTCCCCCAACATGGCTGAATCCGCTTTTATGCATTCTTATGCGGTTTGCTCAACAACAAGAAAGGGTCACAATAGCCCGCGCTCATTTCAATTTTTTGTTAACGTCGCCGGTATACACAAAGAACAGAAAAACAAACAACAATGCCTGCGCCTGGTTATCACGAGATTTCTGACGCAAACTGCATAAAGGAGTGAGCTCAAATCTCGCTGTAGGAGGGGCGTCGCAAACCGCTTCAAACCGCACAGGAGCCTCAATAGCTTCGTTCGACCCCCGAACTGGCAAACCCTGTTCAGAAAAGAAAATTACTGTCTCGACGACACGTTTGGAAACATTTTATGGACGATCCGAGATCAAGTATCAAGGGAGGTGAAACAGAGGTAAGAGTCGAGGGAGTTTTGTCCTCTCGGGGCTTCCATAGGAGTCAATGTCAAATTAGTCTCTAATACAGAACACCAGCTTTCCATGACCCTGCTTATGCAATCTCCCCGAAACTCCACTTTTCGAAAAGTAGATACAGCTCAGAAACCTTTGTTTTAAGAACTTTCTTTTTAAAAAAAGTTTCGAAAAGCTGAGCTTATTTGGTCGCAGATGCAGGTTCGCGGATTTGACTGCAGATTGCGACTAGCGGATAAGCTATTCTATAGCGTGTAGTTCTGCATGTTTTATACCCGTGACCTAGGCGAACTTTTTAGACCTTTTCTACTGTTTTTATACGTCTACCATTTTTAAAGGTTGGGGATGTAAAAAGCAAGGGGTATATCAAGGGCAGAAAACTATGTTATAGGCAGTCGGGTTGCGGACTCAGACGAAAATACACCCCCTTGGTTAAGCAAAAAGGCCATTCCTGCTCCACTATTAGTAATTGTTCTATACCGCACAAGCAAAAAATTTTTTGTATTGAACCAACAACTTTTTGATATCATACAAATTATAGTCTTCTTGACTTATGCTATAGCATGTTCGTTATCAGAGTCGACAATTGTGATGCGAACTCCACCTTCAAACCTTTTTGCTTTAATTGTAACGCGTAGGCCAAGGGATTGCAACCTGTATTTTAAAAAATAAATAAAACTAGTAATATATACTGGCTTAAAAAAGCAAAAGAAAGTGAGTTACCATTAGTTGCTGGTATAGAACAAGGTACGTTCCTGAGTAGAAGATAGCAGGACAACTTGAAAGAATTTTCTTCCGACATCGTATTCCAATCTCCCGCTGCGTAGTGCGCCAAAGAGTCTTGGATTTCTTAAATTTAGAATGAGATTACCAAATTACTATCACAATAAATATAGTATCGTCTGCTCCAAAAGTATTATAAATTGAAATATCATAACAAGGAAAGCGCAAAAACAATGAAAACCAATTTTGAAAACGTTGGTTTTCATCTAATAACGAAATGTGAAATATAACATACTATTATTACAGAGGATCTCACGAAAATTTAGATAGAACTTAACCGAAAAACACAGGCGAAAAAAACCCTATTAAACCTGAACTAGGATAAATAGGTACAATAAAAAAAACGCATATATGGAGATCAAATGAATTAAAATACTTACGTATTTTCCACTGGGATAAGATCAACTGCATCCTCTCTTCTAACGCCAATGCCATATCGGGTGTCACCAACACCTTTTCAGTTAAACCTTCGTAATCTTCCACGATTCCATCGACAATGGGCGTATCAACAATGGAAAAGCGCACAGAAGGTGTAACGTGACGAGGTGTGCTGAAATTTTGGGCCACCGGGATCTGAGCTTGGTTTAAGCTGACGGATGACAAGAGAAACTTGAGCTGCCATACACAAAATGTACTCTGGCTTCCCTGACTGCTTGATTCGCTCTTATTCAAAAGAAATGGAAAAGAAATAAGCCCTAATGGGTCCCACAATTTTCGCTCAAAATCTTTTCATACTTGCAAAAATGAAATCCAGGGCAGAAAAATTTCCAGTTTTTCTTGTTTAACGCATTCATACAGGACGGTTGCCAGAAATTGCAGGATTTTGGCTTCACTCTTCCGAACGACTTTGGAACCATCAAGAAAATGGTGGCAAGAATGTTGCACTGATGCCAAAGAGCTCAAAGAAAAGATATTTGCCGGCTGAAAATATAAACAAATCAATGCACATGATTTCTAACTTCTGAATAGTGGGGGGTGGGAAATGTAAACTTTACTTGGATTAACCAGGGAGTGTGAGCGCTAGTACTGAGTCCTTGGGCATGCATGCTTTTGAATCCTTGAGGATCATCTTGGTACGACAAAAAGCCCACTTTTTGTTTCAGCCCCAGAACTTTTGCTCCGCTTTTATCATGTGTCTGGATCACACCCGCTAAAATTGACCTGAGGAAAATTATACATATGTATTGTTGTCATTCTAAATCATGGCAAAAAGTTAATACTTTAGAGCCTCCCAGTTTTTGTCGCGTTGAAAGGACACAACCCAGTAGCGTTCATCATCCACAGTGACCTAAACAAACGAATTTTTTTTTTGTTTCAAACGTCAAAATTTCACTTTTCTAACAAAATGTACGTTCAAATTCTCACTTCTTTAAGATATTTCAGTTCAGGGAGCACGCAAGGCGCACGCATCCGGAATTCCGTGGAGCCACACAACTCGACGTTATCGAAAACAACGCGTAAATGCGCATAGCAGGGTTTGCCTGTGCTTAAATCGCGCGGAATAATCAAACGAGGCTCTGTAGCGATCACATAAAGGTGCCTAAATGCTTGCAGATGGTAACTATGGACGAAAATTGATGAATCAAATTAATTTGATCGATTCTAAGAATCTGATTTAACTAACCGATTGTCGTTACTGTGCGTAGGAAACTTCGGGTAACACGCGCAAACCAACGCAGCCACAGCCATCGGATTGGTGGCCAGAGAACATTTCCCACCTCCCAGGAACAGCAATCCCAAAGCCATATGCGTAGCGATATGTGAACCATACGTCACTACGCTATGGGAGGGTCCAATTCGACTCCGTAAGTACCGACACAAGCACAAGACTTGCAAATCTCCGGAGCCACTCATAACCTACAAAAGCGGTTCATTGTTTTTTAATAACGAAATTATAGTCTTTATAATATAAAGTAAGCTGACTACTAAAACCAAGTTCCTATACCAGTAACACAAATTCTAGTCCTATACAGATTTTATGCTTACAAATGCACTTACCATGGCTAATGCCAAGAGCATGATATTTAGACAAGTCTCGATGGTGGATTTTCCCGCCAATTCTGCCACTGATCGCCCCGAAATGGTCGCAAAGGCTTTGGTGTAATGAAATAGCGTATTGAAAGCCGTTTGATTTCGAGATCCTGCGAATTTGAGACCCAATGCTAAGCAGGCTCCGCACAAAATATTGCAATAGGCTTGACTGAATAAACGAAAAAGGAAAAAAAGTTGCGTTTACTAAAAAAAAAAAGACAAATATTTATAATGCAGTTTCTTTCACTTCATAGTCTCAAAGTCCACATCCTGATCATCTTCTGGAGATGGTCTTCTCAAACAATAGGGCTTGATGGCATCAGGAATGTGGGACTCGACCCAAATTTTATTTGGGTTAATATCGTCCCAAAGTATGAGTCCTTTAGCCAAAGTTCTCAACAGAAGAAAGTCCGGTCGCACAAAATCAAGCAAGTACTGCGTATGTGGGGCATCCATCCATTCAGCAACCGCCCTAATACAACAACTCTTTTAGAAATAATATTAAAAAAAATTAAAAACAATTTAAACTTTAATTGTGGATTAATTTAGATAATTATAATTTGTAACTAGAAATGTAAAAACTCTATTAGACTTAAATTCAAAATTCAAATCATACTTGTTGCCAGTCCGATGAAACATCAACCCTAAAGCCAATGTGGCCCCAGCACTGGTCACATCAATATTGACTCGTTCTCCTTCCCGGATTTGGTAACTAGGAGTTTTGTATTTGTCCTTTTGGGGACCTGTGAAAAAAAAGAGCCTGATGTAAAAATATGCAGTTTGTTAACAATTAGCAGTATATAACGAATGGAATTTCAATACTTAGTTTTGAATTTCAAGACACGGCTTAATTCAGTTTTCTTTGCAATTTAGTTAATTTAATTTAACAATTTAGTTACCATTCCAGGCTCGTTGATTACCGCCGACCATATAGTAGTACAATGTATCAGCTAATTCCAAATCCATGAGTCCGGCCATATCTTCGCCTCGACCCAAGGTTACTAGACCCAAAGCCAACCCAGCCGTTAGCGAATACGCCTCTCTATCTGTACAATTCTCCATTTCGGGGCCCGGGGGACGCCCTATTTCTGCTAGCAGTATTTCAGACATCCTGCGATGAGCCGAGCTGACGTACAACCAACCCAGTCCCATTAACGCACCAATTTGCACGTGCTGGGGTACGTTCAACTCAGTGCAGGTTGGTGGGAGTAACGCTTCCACATGAACCGCCATTAATCTCGTAATGGAAGAATCTTGCGTTCCTAATAGTCAACAGCAAAAAACAGTTTACTCTGCAATTCGAGAGGCGAAAATTTGACTTTTTCAAACCTTTGTTGGCGACTCCTAAACCAAGAAGCAGGGCCAAAGACGTCAGCTCTTGAGCTTTCGACAGGTAATCGTTGATCGCTAAGGTGCTCAATTTCGATAAATGGCCTGTAAGACCCAAAGCCAACAAGAATCCTGCATGTTCTGGCTGCACGTCAGTAGCACCCTTGAAAAATGGCGAAAATTAGGAATTGAAGAATTTTACGGAATTCTTGAGGCAGCACAAGGCATTTTTTACCTTGGGTTTGTTGAAGCAAATCCATGCAGAGTCAATGTTAGGATGGCCAGGTGGGATTTTCAAGCCTGCAGCTACACCATGGTGGAATGCGGGCCACAACGCCATATGGGAAGGGACATCGATATGGGATAGATCCACAGCCGTGTCTCGGGGAGGTACCCTGCCGGTCAAACACAGGCGAGGGATGCTAACAGGCTGAGTAAGCAAAGTAGACCCACAAAACATGCTAACCATCCCCCTAGCAAATTCAAAAATGAAATTACATAACCGTTATAATAACGTCCTTTATATCAGAAATCTCCTAAAAAGTTTTTTTAATACCTTCCTACAGGCAACGCCATTGTGCGAACGCATATTGCGTACAAATGTCGTTCCTGCTCTTCAATAAACTCGTGATCTGAGACTTCAGGGCGCTGCACCAACGTAATGGGAACGGGTTTGGAAGAGCATAAGAATTTCCTGACGTCATGGATCCGCTGATCTTTAGGGAACACCAAATTCAATACCTAAACAAACATGCACAAGCGAAAATTAAGCAAAACTGTCATTCAAATCAGGAAGAGTTTAATGGAAAAAAAATAGGTATTAAAAAGTATTTATAAGTAAGGTAGTTATAAATAACTAAAATAAGCGACGATTTAATTAATGAAAAAATTAACTATTAAATAGCGGTCTATTTCATTAGAGAAGCGTTTAAAAATTAAGCCATGAATTTAAAACGAATCGCAAATTAACAAGAAAACCTAAACAAACAAGAGAATCAATAGAAACGCAAACCACAAACCTCTATATCCAAATCGGAAAGCCCATCATCCTCTTCTTTCGCGCTTGCTTTGCGTTGAATTTCCTCCGTGACGGTAACTTGCTTCCTGGGTTCGTATTTTGATACTTTATGGATTAAATCCCCTCTTCCCATTAGGGCATACGCATCAGCTGGCCACCCCGAAGGAGGCTGGTCCTGACTTTGGTAAATTGCGTTTCTAAGTGGTAATGCCACGCCTGGCGGAACCCGATCCAAGCGTAGTGGAGTGAATCCTGCTCATAAAACGAAAACAAATAATAATTTTTTAAAAAAGAGGGATAAAAAAACTACGCAAAATGCCCAAAAAATACCTTTCTCAGCCATATATAAAATTGCCGCTTCATTTCGATGCCAGAAACGTGCTGACTTGACGGAGATGTTACAAATGGAGGTCGTCGAGCTAGTAGGGAAGTCCACGCCTGTTATATAGCGTTTTATGGCGAACTCCCCATTCGATAGAGTTCCCAGTAGGATCCCATAAATCTAAAATTACCAAAATTGTACAAAGTCAGTAGAAAGTCTAGTTAAAGGTATGTATCCCTTACGGTTATAATATCCCGAGAGACATCATTAATTCCAGAAATGTATGGAAACGTTTCATCGTTTTGGTCGTTGTTCAGAATGTTCCACAAATGCTGATACACGCAGGGTGGTCGGTAAGACAAAAAACTTGGTTGTTCTAAAAGCTTCAGATCTTGCTCCGTCAGGTTTCTTTCCTGCAAGTTATATAAGAACAACAAGGATTTACCCTACAAGTGGGACAGAATAGGAAATCATCTTACATTTTGCAAAACAGAGACAGTCCAGGGAAAATCCCGCCAATATAGATCCACGTATAGCTTCCAACCCAAGTCCCACGCTAAAAAGGTTAATACTTTCACGAGCTGGACCAGATCTGGCCAACACAAGGTGTCCAGTTTTGAATCCTATCCCAAAGTGTTTCTTTTACTATTTTTCTAGTCTTGGATTTAACCAAAGGCTAAAATTTAAATACCTCGTAAACCAAGTGTAACGTGTATAAGATTGCCGGTATGTGCGAGAACAAAAGCGCGCTTTTGTTTACTGGAAGGATTTGCAATTTCGTTTTAGGCTCGCGTGTTAAAGCCAAAGAATAGCCTAACACGTCCCTCAGCTTTCTTCCCAACGTATGATGGTAATTTGAACTCAGCATATAGTACCAATCCTAAATAAAAACAATAAAAATATAGACAAAAACACTTACATGCTACTATTATTCTAATCATTGTGTTTGTGAAACTTAACACCTACTTCTTCGTCACCCATTTCAGAGGGTCTACTTCGTTTGGCGTCGAAGGCTTGAGGACTCCACGAAACGTCTGAATTTTTAGTCCCGCCATTCATACTTTGCACAAACTCTACAACTAAAGGGGCGTAACCCATTAGCGTCAGCAACGTATTCGACAATAAGTTCCATTCGCCCGAAGGGCAGTGGTTACAGGGTCCAGGAGCGTTTCGTCCTGCGTAAAAGCGCGCGAAACAGACCACTGAGAGGTTATGAGGCAAAACTGCCTTAATAGCTTCCAAACACCGCTTAACTACAATGGAACAGGAAGGTAAATAATTCAACCAATGACATAAATGTTAAGTTGTTTAAATGCTCATGTCTGAGCGGCAAGAATAAGTTGTACCTAAGGAAGAACTGGCAAGTTCGGGAATAGAAGTGCGTAAAACTGTCCCATTTCCATAAACCTGAGATGAAGGAGATACATTTTTCTCGTTAATTGATTTTAATTCTATTAACTTTCCAAATAATTCCAAGAAATTTGCGACTTACAAGACCCACTCGGTTCTGCACAGCATCTTTCAGCCCAGTTATAGAAATACTATCGGCAGCTTGATAACTGCTGTTTTCATTGAACAAAAGAGGACTGCAACCTGTTTGCTGAAGACGAAGCACAGGCGACAAGGAAATGGAAGCGTCTTCAAACGGTTCCAGGACCGAAGGAGGTCGAGAATTGATCAGACTGCTCCTTCTGAATGAGAATAAAATATATTTAACGAGAAAACCTAAGAAATGTAGGAAAAAAAGTTTTGGAAGGTTTTGAATACCTAAAGGGGACTCCTGGCGTAGAAAGAATATTCCGCAAAGACATGGTACTCGGTCGTTTCAAGGAATCCAGGCGCTCGGGTTCGTTCGAATCAAGGGACAAACGCTGCAAAACATACGACTCCTCAATCAATGATAAAGATGGAATCCGATCAGGGTTAAGTGGGATGTGAACACGCGCCATTTTGTGTAATCCAGAGTACAAAACGAGATTTCCTGATGGCTCCAAAACGAGGATCATTTTCAAATCCTTTCAAAATAACATGAAAAAAATAGGTTTTAATGAATGAAAAAGATGGCTAATTGTAGGTTACTGTTAATGGCTCCGCATCCACGGCTGGAATAGACTGCACGAGAGCAAAGTTCAATTTGTTGACGCATGATTCCTCGTACCTGACCACAGAAAGCTTTTTCTGTTTCTGGTCCACCCAAGCAACGAAATTTTGGCCGATGACGTCACTCGTCAGAAATGCTTTACTCGTGACTTTAAGGAGGTTCCTACATACACATGATTTTAGGTTCGATTTCACTTTTTTTCCTTTATTAGCTTTTTACTTGTCGTCTGGTTCGATCCAAATATGTTCCAAGCACAACTGAGGGAGTAAAGGCTGTCCATTGTGACCTTTTCCAGCTTCTAATTGGCTACATGAAGCCCACGATGTGGACGGTCGATGATCTTGCTCTGAAAAGTCGCTGAGTCGAGTTTGCGACTTCACACTTCGAGATAAGGGCGAAGGAGTGAAGAGGCGGGTATTGAGGAAGCTAATTGACGGAGATCGCCAAGGCGTATTCGCTAGTGTCAACGGAGAGTGCAAAATATTGCGTTTAGGAGTTGCCGTTAAGAGAGAGATAGAGGGAGAATTGCTGCGCGGATCTGTCTTCTTCTGACCTCGACTTAAGGATTGTGAAGCTAACGAGGGCAAAACACTGGGGGTGGCAAAGTAACTCGAGGATTCCGTTTGCGAATCGCCCTGCCACAAAATCATCCTTTCCTAAAAATAAAAATATTACAATAATTATTTTAAAAAGATCAACGAGTGTACTTCCGGTTTAGCGCGTCGTAACCTCCACACAGAATGGGCGTTAGACATGGAATCAAAGGTGAGGCATATGGAAGGTTCAATGCTGGTCAAGACGATCTGAAGGAATGAGTTGGATTGATATAGGACAGAATTGTCTGAAAATCACAAATATTAATAATGTGAAATGCGGTCACAAAATAATAATTTTATTGTACTTTTCTTAAGGAGAACGGGAGTGATATCTTCTAAGGGGTGAAGCAATGCAAAGGATTTGGGAAGGTTGCAGTTTTCCATAGGATTAACTTTGCGTTCCATCAAAAGGCCAAATTTGGTAGACCAGGCTTTTTTTAACTGGAAGGGAAGACTGGTACAGTACTGAGCTCCAGTGGCTACAAACGTCGTCAACTGAGCACCTTCAAAGATGCACAATGATGGCATTGGGTCTCCTAAAAGAAAAGTCTGAGATTTATTTGTTGCTATATATACCATTCTGGAGGGTTTTATAAAAGTTTTACCTTGAGGTTGCTCAGGTCGCACTTGATTTGTAAAGCCAGGGCTGTCAGGTTGGCTGTAGAATGTACACCATAAGGCTTGTTTCACATCAGAGTCCATAGTGAAGGATTTAATGACTTCTCTTGATTCAGTAAGACTACTCCGTGACCAAACGACTGTTTTACCCGCCACGTAAAGCTCATCTTCTGTTTGGCTGATGTCGGGAATGTCTTCGGTACATGGGGGATGAATGGTATACCAATCTGGGACCTTTATAAGCGAAGAAATCAAAACTGACATAGTCTACTAAACTCTGAAAAATAAAACTAGGACCGTATCTATGTTTTTTTTTTTTTTACTTTGTTGATGGAAAGGCCAGGATCTTCAGTGAAAGGATGATCGCCAACTATTTCAACTCCATAAGGTGTAAACACCTATAATAATAGGAATTATAAACGCTAAATAAATTTTAAGGAAAACAAAAAGTCATGGAAAACAAAATGTAGGTATACTAATAGTAATAATTTGTGGATAGTGACAAGTTTACCGAAGGTTCGGCAGCGGCAATCATGACTTCGTTATCGTTTATTGTGGCCAGGGTGGTAAAATACACTTGCGAATTATGGTTATATAGAAATTACTGTTTTCTTCTCATTACGCAGTTGATCACACTTGCAGATAGGCTTTTTGCTGTGTGTCTTTTAGCTTTCGTCGACTTTTCATTAATTTGAAATTGTTTTGTACCGACCATTCGTTGTTTACGTTCTCGGTTGTCAGCAAACGCATCAACCCGCCCCCTGCAGAGCTCAAGCGGCTTTTTCTTCGCGCCAAACCCAGTCTCGGACACGCGTTATGCCTTCAGGTTCCGGTTCGGGTTTTATCATGGCAACACTTTCAATATTGGGGCCCACAAGTAACGGAGCGAAGAAAATGTTGCTTTATTGTGATTGAGCTTGTAAAATAATCAAACGCGTAGAAACTTATTTGTGTGTTCGAAACAAAAGGATAATTTACCATTCTTTTGGTTCCAGGTTGTGATTTTAGATAAGATCCTAGGTAATGTTGGTAGTGAGTAAAAGGGAGGAGCCTATTAGGCTAAATACTTACCCTACCGCGTCAGTGAAAAATGTCCGCGTCAGGCGCTAAAGTCGTTTTATTTAGGACGAGTGTTGGACACAGAGTACACGTGTTGGACGCGTTGCTCGGACGCGTCATACCAAATAAAACGGTTTGTAGCATTCCCAACCGTCAATTTTGTAAACAACCCTATTCTAAACGTAAACTCTCATGAATAATGGAAATAAAAACATTGCCTTTAGCGATTAACTGCTATCGAAGTATATTGGCAGGGTCAGCTTTTTTATTCAGATCCTTCTGGAACTTGATATCAGTGAAGATGTTAGCGGTTACAACTATAAGTGAGCATTACTTGCTTAGGGATCGTCCCGAGTTCTACTATGCATCAGGGACGTTAGTTTCGTTACGGAAAATGCGAAGATTCATTTGAAATTGATTCTTATATCCGAAAATGTGATTCTTATAACCGATGAAAATACTATGCATTTTATCATTTTGAATCGGTCCTTAAACATTTGTTTCCTATAAGCGGCTGATTCTTATAACCAGTGATCCTTATAAGCGGCGCCTACCGTATGTGATTGAAGGAAAAGGAAACCGTTTGCTAAATTATCGAACAGCAGTAGCTTTGGAATTGGTGCGGTTTTCACCTCAGGTCGAAAACGAAGTAATTAGAACAGTAGGAGAACAAGAAACCCCAATAGGGAAATATACAGGGCTAAAAGTGAAATTGCATATTGACCCAGCAATAAAAGCAGTAGCATTGCCTCGTAGACGAGTACCTTTTTTTTTTTATTGGCAATCCGTGTAGGCTTGCGCCTATTGCGGTGGAACAGTCGGAAGTACAAAATAACGTGAGCAAAACAAAAACACAATAGATTTCGTAACACAAGCACCAAATAGGGATATGTACAGTGCTGAGCAAAAAAATCTGTACCGAGCAAACCACAGAGGTCTAATTAAACCTCGTTAGACTGGTTTACCTTCATTAAAGGTATACCTTCATTGAAGGGAAATCAGCCTCGAAAGGGTTAATTAGACCTCTGTGGTTTGCTCGGTACAGTTTTTTTTTGCTCAACACTGTACGAAGTACATTTGGGGATGAGGGGACGGGAGGGGGGACGGGAGAGGGAAGTCAAGGGGGGCTATTTACATGTGAGTAGCTGCTTCGAAAAATTTCACTATAGCTGGGAATACCTTAGGGTTTAACAACATTTCCTGGGGGTTAAAGTGGACCTTGTAGGCGCTTAACTCTCTAAGTATGCGACAATGAAATAGGAGGTGGGCAAGGTTTTGAAATGAACGATCCTGGCAAGAGGACATGGCCGAATCCCTTTTGCCCATTCGCAATAGATAGGATCTCGTTGGAAAATGTGTCCGTATTTGAATAATCTTGCTAATGAACCGACGTTGGAGTTTAACATCCACGACGCAGACGAGTACCTTTCCATCAAAGAGGGTTAGTCGAAAAAAAGTTAGAACGCTTAGAGAAAATTAGATATTATTGAGAAAATAGAAGGACCTACACCGTGGGTATCCCCAATTGTTATTGTTCCAAAAAAAAGATACGAATGAAATCCGATTGTGCGTGGACATGCGATTACCCAACCAGGCCATTAAAAGAGAGAGACATGTAATCCCCACAGTGGAAGATATACTGGCGGATGTCAACGGTTCCAGAGTTTTCAGTGTACTGGACCTGAATCAGGCATATAATCAAGTAGAACTAGACGAAGAATCCAGTTACATAACTACTTTTACAACGCATGTGGGGTTAAGGCGATACAAACGTCTGTATTTTGGGGTAACATCGGCGGCTGAAATCTTCCATAACATTATTAGAAAACTACTGCAAGGAATACCAGGGGTCATGAACATGTTTTGCCCTTGGCAGAGGTCGTATGACATGTTGAGACGAGTGCCACCCTTGGCAGAGGTCGTATGACTCAGTTTTCCTGGAAGGGGTTTATATGACCTGTTTTCTTAGTAAGAAACACGGTTGAACTTGTTGGCGATCGACTGAAGGTTTCGCTGAATTGAGTTCATTAGACGTAGGATCTGGGCAGGTCAAAGTAGAGGGGTGGGTGGGGAGGACCCCTTTGGTGGTATAAAAATGGTGTCCCTTGTCTTAGTGAGGTCAATACAACCACTTCTCTTGTTTGTGCTTCTTGTGCCACACTTTAAAAAAAAAAAAAGCATGACGCTTACTTTTGTCATTGACTTTGAAGGGTTCAAAGTGAAAGAGGAGTACGGGTTTAACCGCGTACGAACATGGATTGTTAAAGAACTGGCCAGTGCTTTGAAAAATCAGCGCTTTGAAAAAACCGAATTGGCTGCCCGATTCATGGTCCTCCCTCCCCAACAATGCCAGTTGGCGGTGGGGGAGTGGGAGCACATAAAATTTGTGAGGGAGCACATCCATGGGATACCATTTTTTGGAGGTTCCGTTGCCGCGGAATTGTTACCAGTTTTCTTGGGAGGGTTAACTGGACAAGGAGACAATCGTTTGCTTGGCAAGGGACTTGAAAAATGCTTATTGCTGACGAATATTATGAAACAACCTGTGGAAGACTTGGAGGGGCAAGGGTGCCCCGCATTTAAGGCCCTGCCTGAACCCGTGGGGATGGACAATTTGTGTGACATTTTGGAACCTGTCCAAAAGCACCATTGCGCTTGGTGCAAATGTCAGCAACTAACGGAGTGGTTTAAAACAACATTGTTGTAAAAAAAAAAAAAAAATATGTAAAATAAAAAAATACTCTTCCTCTTAGTATAAATACACGTGTAGTTTCGTCAAAGCTGGTCAGTTTCTTGCTTGATGGTCTGGGTTTCAGTGGGTTCGAGTCACAACAAAATGGAAGCGGTGTATTATAATTCTAGGTCTCCGGCCAGTTTTGGGGGGATAACGGCGCTCATGCGAGCCTCGAAAGAGCAGGGGCAGCGAGTTACCGCGGTAAAATATTTTACCGCAGGCTTTTATCGCAGTAATTTTAAACGTACTACATTTACCGCATTACCGTAAGCCTTTGAAAGTACCGCGCGGTAGCGGTAAAATCGAATTTTTAAGTCCACGGTGGAGCCCCGGCATCGCAACGCTTTGCTGGACATGACGTCACCTTACGCTTCGTGAACCAATTGTTTGAGTCCCGTGACCTAAGGGGCCGTCCACTTAATGGCGCCACCAGGGGAGAGGGTGGGGGAGTTCAGCAAAAGGTGATGCGAGATGACGAGAGGGTGGGAGGGGTTGGTAAGAAAGTGACGCCATCCTGTAACTCTAAAACTTGTGATTCTTTGCAAACCATGCTTGCGTGAATGCAAAAGCAAAATATTTCCTCCCAAAAAAGGCAAAAATAATTCCTCACAAAATATTTCCTCCCAAAAAAGGCATTTTTTTAATCTACGAGAGGGATCAACCAGGTGATGGCGCCATTTTAGAGGGTGGGGTGACACCAAAAATGACGGTTGATGACCGAGGGGGAGGGTTGGGTCAAAAAATCGCGATTTTTTGGTGGCGCCATTTGTGGACGGCCCCTAATGGGAAGCGTGCTTTGGCTGGTTATGCGACTCCACGCGGTTTGAAAGCCAAACATAAAATTTGCTTTTTTTATTTTATTTTTTACCGCTACCGCATCAAACTAAAAGTATGTCGGTAAATACTTACCGCGGTACGGTAATAGAAAATCTCTTATATAGTTACCGGATAGCGATAAGAAAAAAAATTACCGCTGTCAACCCTGAGCAGGACTTGGTAGCTTGGTTAAGGCGTCAAGAGGCGTACACCATGCATTGCCCGGCTCGCCGTCATTTTCCTCGCAGTCGGGTCATTGTGACTGGCATGTTTGAGCAGTTCCAAGCGGATTTGGTTGATGTTAGTTCGTTGAAACGTTTTAATCGAGGCAACTTTTATTTGTGAACGTGTATTGATGTCTTTTACAAACGGACTTTCGTCAAGCCTTTAGTCAATAAAAAGCCAGCCAGCGTGGTTCGAGCTTTTCAAGCTATTTTAAGTGAAGCTGGGGCTCAACCCGAAGTGTTGCAAACGGATAAGGGTACCGAATTTCTCGGCAGACCTTTCCAAGCCTATTTGAGACGACAAGGCATTCGTTTTCTTACGACTGAGTCCGAGAAAAAAGCTTCCGTGGTGGAACGTTTTAATCGGACCCTGAAAGAAAAAATGTGGAAATATTTCACAGCGCGCAACACTCATCGCTATGTTGACGTTCTGCCTGCCTTAGTTCATTCGTATAACTGCACTTTTCATCGCAGTATTGGTATGAAACCAATGGAAGTCACGCGCGAAAATAGTCGCCAAGTCTTGCGTCACTTATATGGCAGACAACGGCATGATGAGGTGAGGCCCCGAGCCATTAGTCAACGTTCCCTGGTCTTCCGCCCTGGCGATCTCGTTTGCCTAAGCAAATTGAAAGCTCAATTTACTAAAGGTTACGTGGGAAATTGGACTCAAGAATTGTTTTGCATTACCAAAGCTCTTCGTCGTCGCCGACACCCTGTGTATAAAGTGGAAGATTTGCGTGGTGAACCGCTAAAAGGTTCCTTTTATCCTGAAGAACTGCAAAAAGTCGATTCGGATTTGGGCGGGCTGTTTGCCATTGACCGAATTTTAGCCCGCAGGCAGCGACGAGGTCAACGGGAAAAGTCCTTAAAACGGGAGGTGACGTGGTGAATGACTTTAGTCAGGGCCAAGCGTTCCGAGGATCAGTCAAACGTCGTTTTGGTGAACTGGGCAGTGCTCTGAAAGAAGACGCGTTGCGACGCATTGAAGGATCGGGCATTGGATCTTCTTTTATCAAGAAGAAGAGAAAGCAACAGTCGTCTTCCCGGAAAAAGAGCCGACTCAGAACAAGAAGAAGAAGCCAGGGAAGCGACGTCGAAGCCGTCTACCGGTTGTGAGCGATATTTTTTGGTAAAAGAGTGGAAGAAGAAACCAGACGGATAGCGATGGCGTTCATTCATCACCGTTCGCCGCCAGTGGCTACATCGGGCATGAACTTGACGCAGGTGGATGGCACGCAACTTTCCATCAATGAAGGCAAATTTTTGGAATATCATCCCATCAGTAGCACCACTGACGAAGGATCCATTACGTTTGAAATTCAAGGCTCGTCGGAATACTACTTGGATTTGGCACAATCTACCTTGCAAGTGTTATGCAACCACACGAAAACGTTTTAACACAAAATAAACGATCAACTGTATTTAGTATTTAGTAACTCAATACTCTTCCATCGCCGTCCCCACACAAAAATATGTGACGTACTTACGTGCACATAACACAAGTGACCGTCAAAATTGTTCCCGGGGAAGGCAATACGGTTATAGTGGATGGTGGCCAAGGGCCCCCGTCAATTTGTTCTTGCACAGTCTGTTTTCTCAAGTGGACATTACGTTGCAAGACCGCATGATTAGCCAATCTGTTCCTTGCTGCCCTTACCGAGCCATGATCGAAACACTGTTAAATTTTGGTCGAGATGCTAAAGAATTGTGTTTAACGGCTGCCCTCTACTACAAGGATGAAGCGGGGAAAATGGATGCCTTAAACGGTCGTGGCGCTGTCAAACGTGCCGAGTGGGCCCAAGCTTGCGGCTTGGAATTTGATTTAGAAGGCCCCCTTCACGCTGATCTGTTCATGCAGGGCCGTCTGCTGGTTAATCACGTGAATTTACGCGTTCGCTTGATTCGCTCCCCACCCTCCTTTTGTCTGCTAACGGCAGAGAGCCAGAAAATGAAAGTCATCATTACTAGTGCTGTCCTTTTGGTTCGGAAATAAATGCCTTTCCCTGAAGCCGAACTGAATCTCGTAAAAGCTTTGGAAACGGATACTTTAAAGTATCCCATTGACCGGGTCCTTATGAAAACGGTGACCCTACCTCAGGGTAGTTCCACCTTTTCGGCCCATAACCTCTTTCTAGGGGATATTCCTAAACGCATGGTGGTAGCCTTTATCGAATCGGACGCTTTTTTAGGTCACTTGCAAAAGAATCCTTTTCACTTTAAGCATTTCGACCTCAACTACCAATCCCTTCCCTAACGGTGGACGGTCAACAGAAGCCACATCAAGCGATGACGCCTGATTTCAACGCAGGGCGTTTTGTCCAGGCTTTCTACTCCTTATTTCGTACGGGTACCAAATTGGGGGACAGTGGCATTGATATCTCCCGCAAAGAATACTGTAAGGGATATACGCTTTATGCCTTCGATCTAACGGCTGACGGCACCAGTGTCAATGTCTATGACCTAGTTCAAACGGGAAATGTCGACATTGAAGCGCATTTCGGCAAAACGCTGCCTTCCACTGTCAGTGCTTTGCACACAAGGATCTTAATGGAGCACGGCTCCTCTGTTGTGGCGGGTTACCCTGTCCGCAAATAATACACTTCTTGCACCATGCTATTACATCCTCCTGCATCTTCGGCCAGTAATATCGCTGTCTTAACTTCGCCAAAATCCGCCCAACCCCCATATGTGCAGCCGTTTCGTCGTTGTGGTAGGTTCTAAGGAGAATGTCCACCACTTTCTTTGCTACCAGAGGTAAGAGACGCTCCCCCTCTGTACAAGCCCACTTCCGGTATAAAATCCCATCCTGCAACGAAAGCTTACTTTTCTGGGTCCAATAACTCCTCAGTGTAGAGCTTAAATCCCGTGGTGAAGCTGGAAATGTGCTTGGTGTCTTCAACCATCCGAAAACGACTTTGAGGTCTTCGTCACTTTTCTGAAGGAAGGTGACCGATGTCTCACTCGATTCTAAGGCATTCACAACAGGGTCAGACAACGGGTTACTACACGACATATCAGGAACATCTTCCTTTTCGTCTTCTTCCTCTTGATTCTCATGATTATCGCCATTCATCCCACACTGCGTGCATGGACGTCTAGATAATGCATCTGCATTAGCGTGTTTTTTTCCTGGGCGATGCTCGATTTGAAACTGGTACGAAGCCATTAATTGAAGCCATCGCAAAATCTGTCCAGAAGGGTTTTTGCATCTCCTTATCCAAGTCACTGCACTTTTGTCAGTCCGGAGCTTAAATGGCTTACCCAAAAGATAATGGCTAAATTGCGTTAAAGCAAACTTTACCGCCAAAAGTTCCTTTCGAGTAACGCAGTATCTGGATTCTGTTCGAGACAAACCACGACTCGCAAATGCTACGGGTTTTTCCACTCCGTCAATAACTTGCGACAAGACAACGCCCAAGCCCACGTTGCTTGCATCTGAATCCATCAAGAACGGTTTTGAGAGATCTGGGAAAGCCAGTATGGGCGTCGAAGTAAGTGCAACTTTCAGCGTACGAAAAGCTTCTTCGCAAACGGTAGACCACTCGAATTTCACTTTTGGCTCCGTTAATTTGTACAGTGGCTTAGTGATGTCAGCAAAATTTCGGACGAACCTTCTATAGTAGGAGGCTAATCCTAGGAAATGAGACATCTCATCCGCGTTGTTAGGTTTTGGCCACTCCGCAATAGCCCTGGTCTTCTCCGGGTCCGTTTGAATGCCATCTTCACTCATCACATGCCCGAGGAAGGTGGCAGTTTCCCGGAATAGCTTGCACTTACTCGGTTTAATTTTCAAATTGGCATCGTGTAGCCGCTGGCAAACTTCATCTAGTCTGGCTAAATATTCCTCGAAGGTTCGGCTAAAGATTACGATATCGTCCAAATAAATTAGACAAACATTCCATTGTAATCCTCTAAGGACAAGCTCCATGAGTCGCTGAAAACTACTTGGTCCATTGCAGAGTCCAGACGGCACGACATTAAACTCAAACAGGCCTTGGGGTGTTTGGAATGCAGTTTTCTGCCGATCTTCTGCCTCAACTTCTAATTGGTAGTAACCGCTTACCAGATCCAGCGTAGAAAAATACTTCGCTCCCGCCAAAGCGTCCAAGGTATCATCAATTCTCGGAAGAGGATAAGCGTCCTTGACCGTCACATTATTCAAAGCCCGGTAATCCACACATAAGCGAAGAGTCCCATCTTTTTTCCTAACCATAACAATAGGCGAACTCCAAGGGCTGGAAGAAGGTGAAATAACTCCCTGTCCCAATAGATCGTGAACCATAGTGTCCAACTGTGGTTTCCAGTGCGCCGGAGTCCTCCTGGGGGGAACACGTACAGGTGATTCGGTCCCAGTGTTAATCCTATGTCTGAAATAAGTGGTCCTACCCAAATCACTCGGGTGTAGCGACAAAATACTTTTGTGCTTCTGCATGAAAGCTTCGAGTTCATCCAACTGACTCTTCGTTAAGGTCTTAGACGGTTCTCCAAAAGAGGGAGGAATGGACCATCAAATTCTTTGGTTGGACCGGTCTGTTTGGTTTCGTTCATACTGTGGTCGACGTTTGCAATTACCGGCTCATTTACTAAATCTTTCATAGGTGTGACAACCCCCACGGTTGTACCTGACTTTAAGCGAACAGGTTGATCAGTGACATTCATCAGTCTCACTGGAATACGCCCGTTGTTCACTGAAACTAGTGCCCTCGCAACAAAAAACCCACTCACTCCCGCATGGCTAGAGGTTCTTTCTACTAATCCTTGGCCAGAGAAAGTATCAGGCACTCGGGCTGTTGTCAGAATTTCATGACGCGCTGGTATAGAAAGTGTTTCCATCAACACAGCGTTAACCGTATCCGGGATGTTCTCTTCCAGAAGTTCTTGATTGTTTCTAAAACGCAACACATTGTCTTTAAAATCTATCACCATTCCAAACTCCTGTAGGAAGTCTCGACCCAAGATGACTTCTTGATTCATGTCGTCAGTAACGTAGACATTAAATGAAAATTCATTCTCATTAATCCTAAATGAAGCGACGGTGCAGCCCAAAATGTTCATAGTTTGACTGTTCGCTGTTGTAACCCGAATTGTCACTGGCTTTAAACTTAAGTTTTGCACAAGGTAGGGTTTTACCAATGTAATTACCGAACCAAAGTCTACAAGCATGGGAACAACCGTCTCACCACAATAACCCTTTACAAAAGCAGCAACATTCACATTCGCCGTGACCAAGTCCAAATCAGCTCCTTTGGGGGAGGCAACTGGAAGCGGAGCCGAATTTCCCAACACGTTCTCCAAAGTCTAGCACACCTATCTTGTGTGGTAGTTTGAAAGGCTTGGCACACGGCTCTGGTGTGCTTTTGAACGTTTCCAGCAGTTGAGTTAAGTTAGGTTAATAAGTTAGTAATTTAACTTAACTTAACCTAAATTAACTTAACCTAACCTAACCTAACTTAACCTAACCTAACCTAACCTAACCTAACCTAACCTAACTTAACCTAACCTAACTTAACCTAACCTAACTTAACTTAACCTAACCTAACTTAACCTAACTTAACTTAACCTAACTTAACTCAACTGCTGGAAACGTCTAAAAGCACACCAGCCGTGTGCCAAGCCTTTCAAACTATACCACACAAGATAGGTGTGCTAGACTTTGGAGAACGTGTTGGAATTTCCAGTTACTCGGAGTTTCCCTGCTCTTTAGAATCAGCTTTCGCCTTGGGTTTGGTGCAGGTTGCCCTCAGATGGCCGGGTTCTTCGCAATTGTAGCAAGTCCTCCGCGTGTTCCGCTTGTTGGCCGATCTCGGTCTGCTAAAGGAATTCGCTTTTATTTCCTCCATGAATTTCTCGACATTGGAGAAGCGCTGTTCCATAAATTTCTCCATGCTAGATAGTCGTTGTTCCATTGTAGTTGACGTCATGGCCGCTACTTCCGCTGTTCCTGAAGAATCCAAGTCCGCAACAATCTTCACTTTTTGGCGGGCTTCTTGCCCTGCTGCTGTTTCATATCCACGAATAATTTCCACGGCTTTGTCAACGGAAAGGCCTTTCAACGCATTCAGTTGCATTCGCAACTCCCTTGACTCCGCTGAGTCGACCAAGCGGTTAACAATCATACGTTCTTGGCTAACAAGATCCATAGTTGGGTAGGCCTTCTGCAAGGTATAACGAAGCTGACTCACAAATTCAAGCACAGATTCGTCCTTGCACCTACTCATCATATCGAATTTTCGCTGATAGACACTCACGTCCATATCTGCAAAAACTTCCCTCAACGCGGCCACCGCACTATCATAGTTCGCTTGCGTAACTTTGTCCAAAGCGGTAAATACTTTTTCAGCACGTCCTCGTAAAGACATTGCAAATAGATCCACTTTTTTTTATTCATCTAAGTTACTGAACTTCGCATAGCGATCAAAATGTCTACACCACGCTTCCCAATCATCTCCCGTTAGGAGGGCGAGTCTCGCCAGCCTTCGAAGCTACCGGCTGCGCCATTGTAGCAATCTCGATGATTAGGAAAAGACTACTTGTATGAAAATTAAAGGCGCTATTTATATACAAAGTCGGTCAGGTCAAACTGGTCAGGTCGGAAACGGGTCTCAACGTCTGCGTCTAGTCACCAACGGGTCGTTAGTCAGAACTGGGTCGTTAAGCAGGTTAGTCAGAACCGGGTCGTTTAGTCAACGTCTGCATATTAGTCACATAGTCAATTTTACAATTATATTACAAAATTCACGATATGATCACCCTGAAGTTCGTCGGTAAATTCATCCAAGAAATCACCTAAAGGCGGATCTGGGTCTTCGGCTGGTCGACTTATAAACAGGACGGAGTCAGTGTCATAGTAGAGTACGCGTCGTTCAAGTGAGGCCAAAACGCCGTATAACTTGAGACGCGCATGAGCGGTGATGAATATAGCCAGAAAAACGTTGATCACATCGCGTTGCGGCTGGAACGCTCGCTTGAAAGTAAAATTCACTTCCAATACTTCTTCGTTGATAATATTAAAGTCATCCAGTTCGTAGCGGCGATCCGTGAGCAGTTGATTCAAATCGATGGTCGACCGTAAGAAATGCGTCTGAGGCTGGTTTTCTCGCATGCCCAAACGTCCCAGAACGAGTTTAGACACAGTTTAGACACTTGCCGTAGGCCCGGATTGACGGCTATTTTTGAAAAATCTAACTGAATGCCTTCGCGCTCGTAGTACTCCTGCACGTAGGCGTCACGGTCAGCTTGTGGTTGTATTGACCTCACTGACAAGGGACACCATTTTTATACCACCAAAGGGGTCCTCCCCCACCCACCCCTCTACTTTGACCCGTCACCCCTTCATTCCCCCCCCCCTCCCATTGTTGGAAAAAGTGAGCCTCCATCGTTTTGACCGTGATACGCAATTCGTATTTTAAGGACTTCTTACAATACACCAAAGCCCTTTGAAAACGAACTGTTTTATCACGGAATGATAATAACCCTTCAACCGAATAATGATTGCCAAAAGCCTTCTCTACATCGGAGCTCTGCCCTTCCAACAAATCCCAGGCTTTATCGAAATGTTGGTCTACTTGCTCGGCCCAAGATGGGAAATCCAAACAAACGTGATCCCGTTGAGAANGTCTACTTGCTCGGCCCAAGATGGGAAATCCAAACAAACGTGATCCCGTTGAGAAGGCCAGTCATTCTCGCATCCTTGACATGGCAAACAGATTTGGCGAATATTATAGCGCAGTTGCTTGGCCAGAAATTCTGTTACAAGACGAACCGCCGGCAATAAGTCACGCAGTGGTTGTAATCCTTTCGTCACCAGCTGATTCCAACCCTCCAAAAGAGCTCGTCATACAGTCAAATTGCAGGTTAGGGAGCGTCCTTTAATGACGCCATCACGGGGGTGGGTGGGGTAAGCAAATGCTGACGCTTGATGACAAGGGGTGGGGGGGGGTGGCAAAAAAGTGACGCCATCCTCTACTCCTACAAAATTTTCTTTGCTGGTGGCAAAACATGCTTTTGTACGGTTTTGCTTTTGCGTA
>JAGJRO010000094.1:0-148549 GCA_022832285.1 Lepidurus apus apus
CTGGCATAAGTGTGCGAAGCCCATGCCAACAACTTGTACAAGTAGCACCGTAGAGAGCCAAAAAGGCTCATGAAAAGAGTTCTTGTATCGCCTGGCTTGAAACATAAAACGCCTTGCCTTCAACAAACACTTGTTGGTTTGCATCTTGTCCATACCAGTTGCGTCTAAAGAGCCAACTAAGTCCGGCGACCCGAAATAGAGAGCGATCAAAGCACTACGCGAAAGCGCGCGCGCGCGAGAGAGAAGAGATTGTTAATTTTGGAGCAGAGCCATATAGATAAGCTCCATTTCCAATCCAGACTCGGGCGAAAAGCGGAGAGTACGCGACCAGATTACATCCCATGTTACAGCATAAATATCCGGGGCCAACTTCACACACTTCTCTGAAAACATGCTCGCATTAGGAAGGTTCAAAAAAATAACTTGGACTTGTCGTTGACTTTCCATTCTTCTAAAAAGGCACACGAGTATTAATCACTCTGCACGTGTATAAATTCTCGATGATTAGTCTACAATTCAGGCCAGGAAAAAATCGTGGCCACAAGCATCCAAGAACGGCAGTTCGAAAATAAACTCGAAGAAACATAAAAAAACGCAGCAATACATTCACGGAAGCGTACAAGATTAGGAAACTTGGTCCCACAGTCAGAAACGTGTCAAGTACTGAAACTAATTTTGTTGATTTTTCTGTTTACAAGGTCGTCAACAATGGACTTGACTTTGGAATTGGTTCGGGCAATGTTGGTGCTCTCAGATCAGAACTGGATTGTTCTGCAGCATACATTTGTGTCAGGTTACGTTTGTCAGGTTCGTTTTTAGGCACTTCAGGGGGAATAGTAAAGCCTGACGCGTAATTCGGATTCGAAAAACTTCGAGTGGGGCTGTAGAAGCCCGAATCCTGTCGGTGAGCTGACTCAGGATGCAAGTTTTTGCCATTATACATGCCACTTTTGTCAACCAGAACTTCGTTGACTTCCGGAAAAGCCCCAACAAAGTTGTGTACCGTAGGTTTCGTCTCCTGCGTGTTAAATACTTCCTGTTCCACTATAGGCAGCCTTCCCGAGTTGAAATCGAAATTGAACTCGGGATTAACACCCTTGGGACTAAAAATGTCCGGCGTGTTTGTGCCGATCGGAGTCATGAGCATATAACTGGAGTTATTCGCAGTAAGATCGTTGTGCGGATCAATAGGGCTGGATGATGTTCCCATAAAGTTATCGTCGTTATTAGCCTGACCGGTAAAGGCTGCGAGACTATTGACATAATCTTGATCTCGAGCAGGCGAAGGTCTGGCCATAAAGGTATAATCGGGTGAACTAATCATATCCACATAGTCACTCGCCTTGCGCTCATTGTTTAACTCGAGGTACGGGTTGTTAAGATCAATGTAATGGCGCCGAACTGAGACTTCCAAGAGATTTCCTAGTTTTTCTTGCAAATCCGTGAAAGATGGTCTATAACGCGGATCTGAACTCCAGCAGTCAGTCATCACGTCGTATCTAAAAACAACAAATACATCATATATTGACTATGACAGAACTGTTCGTAAAGAGATAACGTTGCGGTAGTGTGTACACTATTATAAACCAACTTACATGTCTTTATTAGCGTATTTGGGGCATTCCATGCGGTAGCCGTCTTGGATTTTCTTGAAAAACACCTCGTCAGCTTGCATATCTAAAAAACCAGATTAGAGACAAAAAAAAAGTTATGAGAACGTGACACGTACGAATTAATGCAAATCTATGCTGTTTTTTTAAAAAAAAGACTAACCCGGATATGGCGTCTTGCCTAAGGAAAAGATTTCCCAAAGCACAACACCGAAGGACCACACATCAGATTGCGTGGAAAACACACGATCAAAAATAGACTCCACCGCCATCCATTTCACAGGTAACGGATCCTATATCAGGTAGAATGTTGTACGTAAAATCGTTTACGAATTCTATTTAAAAAAGCGAGGGTAACTTACACCGCCTTTCTTTTTGTAATTCTCTCCCTTGCAAACCTCCCTGGCCAATCCGAAGTCGCAGATCTTGACAATGTTATTCTCAGCCAGCAATACATTACGTGCAGCCAAATCTCCGTGCAAGACCTGGTTACAAAAGAAGAATACAAAGCATTTGTCATGATGGACTTTTAATTACATTCAATCCAGTTTACCTTCCTGCTTGTCAAATACTCCATGCCTCTCGCAATCTGGAAACCCCAGCACAGCAAATCTTGCGTGCGAAGAGGGTTCATGTTATCGCTATAATCTCCTTTGTAGTTGGACCTCCACGGAGCCTGGATTTGTGATCCATGCCTTTCAAGCATAGGTTTACCACTGCTATCTTCTGGATAGTTTGTCCCGGCTCCTAAATAAAAAATAAAAAATAAAATAAGGTAAAACAGTTGTAGTTCATGTTAACACGCATGTGCGAGTTCTATCGCCACAAGCAAAAGCCCTTCCAACCTGCAGTTATGTAGCTCGAGTCGCTTGTCTCGGATTCAAACGGGTAAGCCGATGATACTCGTGAAAGGGTGGAACGTCTCCCAGGACTCAACGGTCCGGGTGAAATCGGAATTTCATAACCTTCTTCAGCAAAACGAGCGGCCCTGCAAGTGATTCGATATTGTTAATATGATGTAAAAATGCCACTCGCAACTAAAAAAACAGTTAATGTACTCGAATGCAGCTTCCGACAGCTTTGCAAAGCGCTCGGCGCCAATACTCGGATCAATCGTGCCTTTAAGGGGATCAATTTGGTTGACAAACTTGTCACGATGACGAATTAAGTAATTCTGGATGTTGCCAAACTTGCAGTACTCTACTATGACAAATAACTCACCTACGAAACGAAACCGTTATAATTATCAATGATTAAAACCTTCGGATCTCTGAAAGAAACTACCTTTGGCAACGTTTTTGGCACAAGCTCCGAGTAGGTTTACCACGTTCAAGTGGGAACCCAAATGAATCATGATTTTGAGTTCGGAAAGCAGCGCCTTGAAAGCGGAGTAATTGGCGTGCGTTTTCACCATTTTCACAGCTACCACGCTAATTGCTTCTTCTTGGCTGATACCTGTCGCTTCGGCCTTCAATACACGTCCAAACGCGCCCGAGCCCAATTGCTTGCCTGTTCATTACAAGAACGCTATTAAGCTTCCCACTCAGACAAAGAATTATTTTCTCCACATACCTAACTTAAGCCGCTCACGAGGGAACTCCCATTGTTTATCATAAGGAAGTAATTCAGCTTGTTCATCGATGCCCAAATCCGGATTAATGCTGTTGATATCTCCGGACATAAATGTGTCCAAGTTTTTAACATTAAAAAGCTCTGCTCGTTTCTACATACAAATATGGTTAGAAGAAAAAGAAGCAAAGTATATTATGAGGAAAAGCAATTGGGATACCTTCTCTTTATAGATCTTGTAGAGTAGAACACCGAATAGACCGACGAATAGTACAGCTGCGCAGACGACGCCAACGATGACTCCTGTGCTAACCATCGGAGGTTCTGTAGATAATAATGTTAATGAAAATGAAACAAAGTTCGACAGATCCAGTTCATTTACCTTCTACACTGAGCTCAAAGCGCTTTTCCGCAACCCCCGCTGTATTTGTATAGACGCACTTATACGTTCCCGCGTTTTCTGGTTTGACGTACTGGAAACTAACCAAAGAAGAAGCATCATCCAGAGTTTGGAATCCTTCGAATTCTTTGCTATCCTAATAGGAGATATTTTTTAGACTTACTTAGACTTTACCATAAAAAAGGACAACTTACTTTATACCACCGTACATCTGGCGACGGTACTCCGATAGCATGGCAACTCATTTCGACGGGCTCACCCGGACCCGCTTTAACTACCTCATCCAAAGCACTTGTGTTGAACATCACTGGAGCTTGCAGAGCTACAAGTTAACGCACAAATTTCTTACTTTAGGATTTGTATGATCGTTTTTGCGAATTTTTTACCTAAGACTTTGAAAGATACAGAGCTTGAGTTGTACTTGACGTTGTTGTAATCCATTACTTGACACTTGTACGTCCCATTATCCGCTTTTGTGATGTTCGGAAAGTCCAATATCTCTTTATATGACTTTTCACTCGCAGCATCTTTGATAAATCCTAATGGAAGACACCGAGAACGAGCGTTAAGAAAAGCAACGAACGACGGTAAGTAAAATTTGTTTCTACCTGACGAACGAGTTTCCTCTTTCAGCATAATTTCCGTTCCATTTTCAGGAGTAAAGAACCAGGACACTGCTTTTTGGTACTTGAACAACGACACCGAGCAAGTCAAGGAAACGTACGTGGTTTCCACAGGATCACTTCCTGGGCCCGTAAGTCTGAATCCCTCAGCAACGTCTAATATTTTGCATTGATTGAACTCAGTATTGAGAAGGTAAAATAATATTACCAGAGACGATTAGTTTCACAGTCCCATTGTGACATCCCGGATTGCAAGCTTCACACAGGTACTCGCCAGACTTCTTAGCAGTATCGTACCACCGACGTTGCACTGTTAGGGAATCAATGACTTTCTCATTTACAATGGACCCTGGATTTGTGCGATTCATCTGCAATTTATAGCAATACAATTACTACTATGGTAATTCACTCTCGCTAGTGAAGGTTTACCTTTACGAAATTGCTGCAATTCCATTGCGGCGAGCAAGGTCGGAAAAAGAACTTAATCTCGGCTTTGGGATAAGCTTTCACAGTACAAGTCAGAGAAAACTGCTTGCCGTCTAGTACGACGTCCCCGACGTCAGCGGAAAATGTTACTTTAGGACGATCTGTAACAGAATATGCAACAACAATATAACTTGGACTTCCGACAGAGATAAATTGCGTACCTCGGACGTTAAGGGTAAGATTACGCGTCTCCATTTTATCACCAGCTTTAGCAGTGAAAGTGTACACACCGGCATCGTCGAGTGTCAGATCCGAGATATTTAACATGGAACTTTTCCTATCATTTTTGATTTCAAATCGAGCAGAACTGCCTGTGATGATCTCCCCGGTAGGTTTTATCCAAATTCTTTCCGGGTCTGGATTGGCGTCAATGTTGACGACCCACTGAGCATTCAGCGAGGCATTTTCCGTAATAACGGGACTTACACTCAAGTTAATGTATGATACGTCGATGCCTGTAACCGTGTGAACAAAACAAGTTCATGATCTCTTCCAAAGTGAATAACTGATTTTAATTACCGTGTATTTTAACGTATTTACTAGCTTCTTTCTTGTTCTTATGGTCAAAAGCTTTACAAATATATTGACCTTCATCTTTTTGGCTAGCGTTTCGAATTACGAGTTTGGTGACACTTTTTCTGAATTGTTGCGAGGTAACACTTTCCAATGAGTGTGATTCATTTAAACGCTTTTCCTACATAGGAAAAATATTATCTTCCATTGTGCTAATTGTGTGTACTTTTCTGAGGCAAGGAAACTTACGGTTACGGCATGGTCCGAAGCTGGAATCCACAGCAAAGAGATTGGAGCACCAACATCGAAGACTACGGAACAGCTCAAGGTAATGTTCCCACCAACAGTAACGTATCCCTCATTTGCATCATGAATAATTGGTTGGGGAAGACCACCAGGATGTTCAGCTACAAAATAATACCGATTTTCCTTCTTAAGAAATCGCAGTCATTGCAGCAGTAATAGCCAGCAGTGGCGTTATCGTAAGCATTTAAAGTTAGTTTAAGCTTAGCGCTGTGAGTGCACTCTGTTACCAGACCCTAACGGTAGGATTTCGTTCAGCATTTAAAGGAATAAATAAGTAAAAAAAAGAAAAGAAAAAGAAGAAAAGCCACACTTGGTTAGAGCATATAGAAATAAGAGCACTTACAGTAGATCTGGAGGAAAAACGTAAAAAGGCGAGTAATATCTCCTCGCGAGCCTTTGCATTCAAAGTCCCCAAAGTGCTCAGCAATAGATGGGCATAACACCGTGAAACCCACTCTGGGGTTATAAAGTAGGTTTACAGCGTCAGGCTCTACCTGCATTTAGGCAGATGCATTTAGAGATTTATTGTTTAGACCAAGAATGAGGTTCAATAATGAACAAAGACAAGTACGTGTTTCACAGCTACAATAAGAAAACGAGTAGAGAAGGTTACGTTTCAAGCCAAAGCTTCAAGCGTTATAGTAAGCCATGAGGTAAAACTGTAAGTCAGCGAAATGTAAAGCCCAATAGATAAGTAAAATAGTAAAATTACTAACAATTGACTCGCACGTTCATAATCAAAGTGTGGACCGCGTCGGTGAAGGGCGCTCTACCGTTGCAGTCAAAATTGTGCGCATGCGCACTAACAGAAGCATAGTCAACGTAAAACCCTTTATGTTTATCGAATTTCCACTCTTCTTCGTCCGGGTTCTTCAGTTTGGAATTAATCGGAGGATAGACCTATTGGAGTCGTAAACGTAGCAATTGCGCCAAAACAGCCCGTCGAACCAGCATGGACAACAACAAGGACCCGAGGCGATTACGAGAACATCCACAAAATACATACAAATAAAACAACAAAAACGACAAATAAATACATGAAAAACGAAGATAATGTAGAACAGCAACAGTACAAAGGACAAAAAATAAGAAATTCTGCTGAACGGATCTATAATTACCTGAACGTCATCTCTGAATAATGAAACTTCGACATCTGGACTGGTCGGTTTGCACGGTAAAACAAGTGCCGTTGATTGATAGCCAGTGATGAAGAAAAACGAGTCAGTCTCGTACATCAGCAAATCAGTGCTTGCTACGTCAAAGATGAAACACTTTTTTAAGTATATCTATGTGATGTTTTCAACAGACTCCCTTACAATTAACATAGACGTAGATCTTCGCTACGTTGCGGAAATCATCGTGATCCTTAGTGCCTCTGTGTAGGCAGTAATAGTACCCTGTATCATTGTAATTCGCCTCAACAACTTCCAAGTCAACGATATAAGGGTATTCGCTATCTTCAACAATAGTTTCGGTAACTTTCCAACGCTCAAAGATAGTTAAGTCAGTAAGTTCCAAATGATTGGGTATCTACATAAGGAGACATAGTAAAGAGTTTTGTCAAATTTTCACTCTTACGTCTTCCGGCAGTGTGTAATTCCATGTTATGTGCTGTTTGCCTTCACAACGCAGTTTAATGGTTTGGTCGGTCTGGAAGACAATTTCATCTTCTGGGTAACCGATTTTGGGAGGGAAACTGGCCACAACTTGCAAATGTCCTGAAAATACAATCAGTGTTTTATTCCTAAATATTGTATACATCTCAAACAAGGACACGAACATTCCAGAAGAACTAGTTTTTATTTAAAGAGCAGAAAAATGCACAAATTTACCCAACGAGCAGATCCATATTAGAAAAACTTTTACCACCCACACATTTAAAAGATGCACAGCACTACGCATGTCAACTATTAGTCTTGTACTACAATCGTTGCATGACTACAGGCCGGATTCGCCCTGAATCACTAACGCTATATCACTAACCACTACCGCATTTGATAGCTGGCAAAACCAAGATAAATAGCGGGATACTGAGTCAGTTATGGTTTCCTGTAGAAAAAAAAAAAAAAAATGTGGCGCTTTTCACCCAAACTTTAGAATTATTGCCGTATTTATTTTTTTAACTGTGTAGTTAGGCGCTTGGTTAGGTGTTCAAAACGTTAAAAACAAAATTCAAAATTATCAGACGACCCACGATAAGAAGTGTAACGCCCATTCACGTTTAGTAGCATGCAACGGAAAACGTCAGCACAGTACAGGCACAGTCAGCACAGACGTATAGAACCGACGTAAAACGATCGGTTGATTTCTTTCCCTTTCCTGCTGTGCTGGGTTAATTAGCCTTTATTAAAGCCAATAAAATGAATTGAAGTTTAATAACCCTCTGGTCAACAACGAAGGGAGCCAATTTAAACACACTTACGTTTATTAGCATTATCCCCCAATATTAAATATATGTATTACCTGTCGTCAGTAATCCGAAAAATAACATAATCCGTAGTACGCAACCCATAGCTCGTATTAGAATTAACTGTGACAGAAGATAAGAGTGCTGAGAACTTTAAGCATCACTTGACACACAAACGCGGCAGTTTTTCTCAGAAGACAATACAGTTCTTTAAGCGAACAGGGATGTTTTTTATCCTCCTTAACTTCCACTCCTCTTACTCGGAGCAACAGGTTATTTAGAATGGATTTTTTCCATCTAGCACACACTACTCGAGCATCTTTAGCACGAGAGAGAAACCAGACGCCTGAAGCCTTGAACAACAACTTTCTCTTCAGTACATCCTATTAGGTACACTTTCCCTTTAATGGTTTTCCAAGCCACTATTGGACAGACCGAACGGTCATTTGTCTTCGTAAATACAAAAACCGGAATTA
Source organism: Lepidurus apus apus (assembly GCA_022832285.1). NCBI lineage: Eukaryota > Metazoa > Arthropoda > Branchiopoda > Notostraca > Triopsidae > Lepidurus > Lepidurus apus. Next base: position 8,391 of record JAGJRO010000094.1, read on the forward strand.
TAAACTCGCTCAGTGACTTTAAAATGGGACACTATGCAGGGCCAGACTTTGGTTTTCGAACTCTGCGAAGCCGTGTCAGCTCTTTCACTGCGAGGTAGCAACACCGGAAGTTTTACTTAGGTTTACGGCGCGAAGGTAAGATACAATAATTACGTAAGGCACTAGATATTGGCTTGCACCTGATGAGTCAGTAGCTAACGTGCTGGAAGTCGCCACAGAAACCGAGTGTGGGTGTGTCAACTCGGATGAAACTAAGGTATGTATCAAGACACGCTAAGTGTATGATGACGCCTGGCAAGAGATAAGCTTACTTCGTATAAACACGAAGCGCTACCTTTGCTTAAAAACCTGAGCTGATTAAACGTAGAAAAAGAGCCGGACTTTGGTCTTGCAGGGCTAAAACTTCTAAAATATCGGGCTTACAGCCACTATGATGGGCGGAAAGTTCCGGTTGCAATGTACAGTCACGTTTGTCTTTTTCATGACGCGTAGCCTTGCATTCCACAATAGCCCTTCACCACTCCGTCAACCATCACACAGTTCAAAAGAATGAAATGAACTCCGTAACGCGTAAGCTATCTATAATGCGCAGTTCTGTAATGAGATCCGAACGGGGGCTTTAGTAGGCGTGGGACTGTAAGATAATCGTTATATCGTACACGACACTTTTACGCACAAAACTCCGGGAAAAAACACAAAGACCAACACCACACCCAGCTTTGACTACAAGTGAAACTACCACTAGCATAGCCAGAGAGAGATTGGACTGTGGCTTTTACTTTGTCGTTTGATGTTCGGTATTCTGTTCAACGAAAGGCGTGACTGAACTGGGAAAACCGGTTCGAATAAACCAACATTGTTAAAATTGCGGCATATGTAAGAAATCTCGCAACAATTAACAAATAGAGATCAAATGATAGCACATGAAAATGTTTGCTAGGTAACTTCTTAACATAATAACGTTGACCTTGAGTGACGACGTTTCATATAGTCTAATAGACACGCTTTTTTAATGCCTATTAAAAGTTAAGATCATTGCATGAAGTCAAGATAAAAATGGATTGTGTAGCCATGGAAGAAATTATGATAAAAAAGAACAAGCGATAAAATAAGTATCTACTTTATATGTAAACAAAGATTACAAGAAAACGACGGGCGGTTATTTTTTCCCCTTTTGTTTCATTTAAATCTTCCAAGCAAACGCCATCTGTTTTTTCCATTAGACAGTTTCGTCCTCCCAAGCCATTATGGAATTTGCCGGTCGCTGACGTGGAAGTGGGAATTTATAAACTGTTTCATTATGACCGTCCTGTTTTAAATTAACACATTGTTAATTGTACCTAGGAAAAATGTTCAACATTTCGGACACTCAAAGTAATTTTTTTTTCTAAACTGGATTGTTGAAGTTTTACTGTCCATCTCTTAGAAATTGGTGTTGGCTTGGCTGGGTTTGGAATTGCATTTCTATTCCTGGGAGTCATACTATTATTCGACAAGGGTCTATTAGCCATTGGGAACGTAAGTTGACATGATACTTAAGTATACGGTACGTATTAAACTCCTATTACAGCTGCTATTCCTGGCGGGGCTCGCATTTCTCATTGGCATTGAACGAACATTTATGTTTTTCTTTCAAAAACATAAACTCAAAGGCACAAGCGCTTTTCTCGGGGGCATTGTTGTAGTCCTTTTAGGATGGCCTTTAGTCGGGATGGTCGTTGAAATCTACGGTTTCATTTTATTGTTCAAGTGAGTCCTGTTCTTATTTCATCTTGTATCTGAAAAGTTGACTTATTCGTTTAGTCTTTTGGTTATTAACAAAGCTGCGAAATTAATTGACAATCTCTTTGGCATTTTTAGAGGGTTCTTCCCAGTAGTTGTCGGCTTTCTTCGACGGATACCGGGACTGAGCTTACTCTTCAACCTGCCATTCATCAGCTCTGTAAGTTCCCCTGACGAGACTGATCCTTATGGAACTAGCTATAAAAGCCCGTGTATATAAGGTTAAGCCTGTTTCATGTTAGGTTCTTCGAACATGGGTGGCATGGTTACTTTATTATTGCTTCTTTTCTTTACAAAACTTGATACCGTCTACACGTTTTACTCTTTTCACAGGTAATGGATCGACTGGAAGCTGGCAGTACAAGAACTCGAGTATGAGAATGCATGCATATATGATGTGTGGATGCTGTGTGATCCATTTACCCTACGATTGACCGATAAACAAAATCATGAAACCTCAGCTTTGCAAATACAATTTTTCGCCTTGTCAAAGAGTTCGTAATCTTTTTAAACTATTCATAATCTTTCCAGTTCGTCCAAACAAAGTTGAAAAATTTCGGATCTCCTTTAGGATCTCCAGGTACCATTAAACTGGGCACTGCGGATTCTTCGTACTCTTGATGCAACGCTAACATGGAATTTAGGATATCGGACTCTGTGTCAGCTAAGTTCTGTCTTTCGCAAGGATCTTTAACGACGTTAAATAGACATGGGGCCGCTAACGGATTACAATCAACTATCGGCACGTCCCCACATTGAATTAGCGCTGATTTTCGTAAAGCTGGCAAATTTGATGAGAAAGACAAGTTCAATGCTTGCATACTTTGTCCTACGATACTATCTTGCAACTGCAAGCGATCAATTCGTTACCAAAGAATCTAGAAAATCGCGTATGAAATTGTATTTTACTTGAGCCAAGTATATGTCGTCTTCCACCCAAGACCGGTTGTCCTCTTTTGCTTCATACCACGAGTCCCTGGTACCGTTTTTCACAGTTCCTAAACGGTTATGAATATAACACACCGTTAGAATTACTATTTTGTTACTGCAAGTGAATCGTGTTAAGAGTTCACCTATTACGAGTTTCCATTCTCGTCGCCTTACGGCTGAGTAATTCTGGTACGTTTCGATATTATGAACGAGTTCCGTTCTTGGTGAAGGAGCTCCCGAACTCAACGAGTTCCACTGATTCATTCCGTCGAGCTCTAAACTTTCAAAATCTGACAAGTTACCACCTGGAAAGCAAAATTTACAATTTCCTAAGTCAGAAAGACACATGAATCCGGAAAAAATTACCGGCTGCAGAATACAGTGTTGGCAGCCAATCGGTCAAGTCCATCAAATTGTTTTCGACTCGACCGCTGCTGTTCAACAGAGGAGACCACACCAATCCAGCTCCGCGCACCGCTCCTTCCCAAGGCGTGTTTTTCATCTATACAAGATCACGCAGAAATGTTAGGACGTACAACGAATTCTTAAAATATGAAAGAAAAATCAAAAGGCTCACTCCTCGCAAAGGCCAATTGGATGCCCCTCCTACGTCGATTCCCGAAGTGACCATGCCACCATTGTCCGTGCTGAAAACGATAATAGTATTTTCCAACATATTTTTTTCCCGTAGAGCATTGACTATGGCACCCACAGACTGATCCAGTTCGTACAACATCGCGGCATAGTGCCGACGTTCATTATCTTGTATATACTCAAACCGAGCCACAGTTTCCATCGGGGCTTGCAGTGGACTATAATCATTACCGATATGTACTGCCAAATGGGACATGTACAGAAAGAACGGTGTTGTATCATCATGTTTGTTTATAAGGTCCACAGCTGAGCGAGTAAACAAGCGGGTAGTGTACTCGCCAAAATTTTCCCATGCGTTTCTCGTCCCATTCCGTAGATCAAAGCCCCACATACCCTATACTCAAATACTAGTACTAACGCTTTTTTTAACTTCCTAGATAATTTGTAGTTTTACTGTACTAGTTGTCGAATGGTCATAGTAGTCCTTATGGCTGCCCCAATAGCCAAAGAAAGAATCGAATCCGCGGTACGTAGGCGTGTATTCCATCTTACAGAAGCCCTGATGCCATTTGCCCACCAAATGTGTCGAATAACCCAAATTCTTTAAATGCTGAGGTAGTGTAGTTTCAGTCAACGGCAAACCATACGGTGCTTCCATGACTATCACGTAGTTTTGCAATCCTAAATATTCAAAAGATAAGAAATACTGTAATACTTCGTCATTAGAATTTTTTTGTTTTTAAATTTTGTCGAAGTCATAAACAGTAAAGGCACGCATTCATATTATCGAGTAGTTTTTATAGGATGAATTGATTTCCCCATCATACCAGTATGGATAGGGTGTCTGCCGGTGAGCAAAGCTGAACGCGAGGGTGAGCACAAGGGCTGCACATAGTAATTGTTTAAAATAACTCCGGAGAATGCTAACGCATCTATATTCGGAGTAGGAATTTGCGAAGAACCTCTGAAGCCAACATCATTGAAACCCTGAGCAAATTAAAGCAAAGTAAATTATTATTTTAATCGCTTTAATGACTTCGTACCAAATCATCGGCAAATATGTACACAATATTCGGTGGTTTTGAAGAACTAACGGTATTCACTAGGTACCAGGCACTGTAAAGTATCACAATTAGTCGAGACATAGCAAAGATCAAAATTATCGAACTAAATAAATTCACTAATGTCATAACAACTTTGCACTGCTGTTGAGTTGCGAGACTCGACTTCGCGACTGAAGCCTTTATGCGCGTTATCCTCCACTGTATGCAGCATAGGAGGAGATAAGGCTGTTATTCCTAACTTTCCCTTATGAAGATGAGGACAAACAAGTTAAAACGAAAGGCATGCAGAAGACCTGTACTGAAAATTGAAGGTCACAGTGTAATAAAGTCAAAAGACCTATAGATAACTATTTGAAATCTCGCACTTAACAGATAAAAGATACAGAGCTAAGACATTTTTAAAAAACAACACATATAAGCTCACTTACTTCACATATCCATCCAATTTGTCCATGTGTAACCCCAATATTTGGGATTAGCAGCTGGATCGGAAGGAACATTAAGAGGCGCGACAGCGCTCGCTTCATATTCTGCCAATAATGCCAGCATTTCTTCGAAGATGACAGGCTCTTCCTCTGACAAATTGAAGTACTCGCAAGGATCCTTTATTACGTTGAAAAGACAAGCTTTTCGAAAAGGGTGGCAAGTATTGTTGGCCGGTTGAACGCTTCCACAATCTATTCTGGCTGACTGACGGAGCGAGGATAACGAGTGAGGCAGTTCAACACCTATTTTAGCCAAACAGCGTCCAGCAGTGCTCTTTTCTAACTAAAATATACAGCCTATTATTATTGTATAACTTCGGCACAAGAAAGAGAAAGGAACCAAATTCCGGTATAAACTGCTTTCTTCCTCAACCACATTATCTTCTAGAGGATCATGGGCGTGGAAGTAAAAGTTGGAATGATCGCTATCGTTATAACCTGACGGCCCATACCAGCCATCCCATTCCCCATTATACGTCGTGCCTGGTTAATTGTAATTAGTCACGAAAGCAGGTCAGATAACGGTATAACAAGAGCCACCATTGACTAGTTTCCAATCGCCTTTGCGTACAGTTCCATAAGCAAAAAGCGGATCAATATTATGGACAACTTCGTCCCGCACAGCCGGCGAATCGTTTAATAATACGTCCCATTGACTTATGCCGTCAATATCTCCCAAATCTGCCGCTTCTCCACCTATGTAATCAAAATTGATAAAGAGAGTACGCTTAAAAAAATAATCTCATAACACCTGCAGCTTCGTACAACGTAGGTAACCAGTCGGAAACATCCATAAGTTGCGGTGCCATTCTCCCATTTACGCTGAGCAACGACGAGGCCCATATCATCCCTGCGCCACGAACACCCCCTTCCCAAGGTGTGTTTTTAACCTAAGCTGCATGAATTGCAATTCTTTTTTAACTTTTGAGCCAAAGGTTACCCCTTTTAGAGGCCAATTTGAGGCCGCATTTTGGTTAAAACCTGCTGCAGGGCCTCCGTTATCCGTACTAAATACTATCACAGTATTTTCCAACATATTTTGGTATTGCAAGGCTTCTACAACGGCTCCAATAGATCGGTCTACTTCATACACCATAGCTACCAAAACAATAAAGGGATTAGCCGTTAAGAAAGTAAGCAGCATTTTAAGATTTTTATGGTGTTACCCGCATATTTTCTTCGTTCTGGGTCCGCAATATCTGCAAACAATTCCACGGTTTCTGCCGGTGCTTGTAAAGGACTATACGGGTTTGCTGAGTGGACGCCCAAGTGCGCCAAGTAGAGAAACAACGGTGTGGACCCGTTGTGGGAATTTATAATATTTACAGCTTCACGCGAAAATATTTTGGTGGTGTAATTCCCATAGTCTTCTCGAGTAACATCCATTCCTCGACGCAAGTCATATCCCCACATACCCTAATTTAGAAACATAAATAAAAATTAAAAATAAGCGTACAATTTAGTTTAAACATGTTAGAATGATACACAATCTTGAAAATAGTTTTCTTACGCTGTCGGCAGCAGTATGATCATAATAATCTTTGTGCCCGGTCCAATACCCGAAGTGACTGTCAAAACCACGATGGAGAGGAGTATATTCTTTCTTGTAATGACCCAAGTGCCATTTGCCGACAATATGAGTGCTATAACCCAAACTTTTCAAATAATGCGGCATGATTCTTTCGGAAAGCGGAAGGCCATAAGGCGCAGGAGCGAAAATGACATCATGTTGCATTCCTACGGCCATCAAAGACGCATAAGTCGGGGATCGAATTGAATATAGGATTTTTACCAACCAACATGTATCGGATATTTCCCAGTCATTAAAGCTGTCCTCGATGGCGTGCATAGAGGAGTAACATAGTAATTATTTAAGATAACTCCTGTGAAAGCCAATGCGTCCAAATTGGGTGTAGGAATTTGTGGCGAACCACGAAATCCAATGTCATTAAAACCCTAACAAAAAGAACCCAGAAAGGATGAAAATTAATTAAAAATAGCTAGACTTGTTGTTACCTAATAACTTAATAATTTACTTACAAGGTCATCGGCTAAAATGAAGACGATATGCGGCTGGTCAATTTTCTCTTTGGTCCGTTCCGCAGAACACTGAGACAAATACGGAATTACGATAAACCAAAACCACAAGCAGGAAAGGCCAGTTTGGCGAACCCAAATCATTTTAGGGCTTTTTGTTTGAAAGAACCTGTCCACAGTCAAGTTTTCGGGTTGTTCTTATCTGTAAACAGGGATAGAGAAATTCAACACGGAACAGCAGTTCACGTGCTTCTTGTTTATATACTAGAGATTTGAGTCAGGACCAATGAGATGGCTATCTTTACCCGCCTACGCCATCATATTGAATCTCTAGTAACCAATAAGTATGAAGAATGTGAAAGAAAACAGAACCGCGACCTAGGAAAAGCCTTTGCTTCATTGTTCGCTGATCAATTGTTAGCTTACCGTTTCCGTTCCAGTTTCGTTTCACGCGTTTACCTACTTTGCCGCCGCTTCGCTTGGTCTTTGTGTATATCGTGAAGTAAATTTCTTTAAATTATTATCTGGTGCATATTTATTTGAAGTATGTCGAAAGTCGAAGAAGGAGAAAGCCCCATGGACACGGGAGAGAACTCGGTAAGTTTGGAAATTTATTCGTTAATTCGTTTTTTGTTATTTATTTTTGCGGTTATGCAAGCCGCGCCAAGCAAAAACATTTACACGGTACAGTATTAAGTTACTTCTTTCTCCGGATACTTTCACCTTACTAAATTATTGATTCGTTTTATTGATAAAGTTAGGTCACAATAAGATAATATTGAATACAATTAATATTGCTTATTTTTAGAATGAGTCCTCTGCGGCCGTGACTCCCGCGAAGGGCAAAGAAGGAAAGGATGAGTACGACAAGAAACTGGCAAGTTATCAAAAAACCTAATTTGATAGGATCGGTTCTTATGACTGATTTTGAATTTGTTATAGGAAGTAGACAGCAGCAAACGGTTTGATTTCCTCCTGAAGCAGACAGAGATTTTTGGCCATTTTATGGCGACTAGTGCGAAGGCTGCCCCTACCAGCCCCCTCAAGGTGAAACCGGGACGCCCTAAGAAAGAAAAAGCAACTGCTGACACTGGAGAGTAAGTATATCAAACCATCCCAATCTTACAGCTTCATGTTGTATCCGCTTTTTAGCCATCGACATCGTATGACGGAGCAGGAAGAAGACGAGGAATTACTTAATGAAGCTAAAAACGCTGAAAAGCTTATTACGCGTTTCGATAATTCACCCTTTTACATCAAGGGAGGCAAAATGAGAGATTACCAGGTTCGTGGCCTGAACTGGATGATATCTTTATATGAGAATGGAATCAACGGAATTTTGGCCGACGAGATGGGTCTTGGCAAAACCTTGCAAACCATTTCGCTGCTTGGGTAAGCATATTTGAATTACAGAACAAAGCAAATAGTCAGCACTTCGATTCTTTTAAGGTATATGAAGCATTACCGTAATATTAATGGTCCTCACATGGTGATTGTTCCTAAATCCACTTTGGCCAACTGGATGACCGAGTTCAAGAAATGGTGCCCTACGTTGAGAACTGTTTGCCTGACAGGAGACATGGAAGCCAGAGTAAATCTTTACAGTGTTAAGTTTAAGGCTTAAAAAATGTTTTATTAAATCATTTTTAGAAAAACCTCATCCACGATACCATCATGCCTGGAGAATGGGATGTCTGCGTCTCGTCTTACGAGATTGTCATGCGCGAAAAAACATTATTCAAGAAGTTCCAGTGGCGTTACTTGGTTATTGACGAAGCGCATCGCATTAAAAACGAGAAATCCAAGTTGTCAGAAATCCTTCGCGAATTTAAGACCAGCAACCGCCTTCTTCTTACCGGCACACCTCTGCAAAACAACTTGCACGAGCTGTGGGCTCTTTTGAACTTCCTTCTACCTGATGTATTTAACTCCTCTGAGGATTTCGACGAGTGGTTCAATACCAACAGTTGTCTCGGCGACAATACCCTCATTGAGCGTTTACACGCCGTCTTGCGCCCTTTCTTGCTTCGCCGTCTCAAATCCGAAGTAGAGAAAGCCTTGAAACCGAAGAAAGAACTCAAAGTTTACGTTGGTTTGAGCAAAATGCAACGCGAGTGGTACACAAAGCTTCTATTGCGTGACATCGATATCATCAACGGAGCAGGCAGATTGGAAAAAATGCGCCTACAAAATATTCTCATGCATTTACGCAAGTGTTGCAACCACCCATATCTCTTCGATGGCGCAGAGCCTGGTCCTCCTTACACCACAGACGAGCATATCGTCAACAACTGTGGTAAAATGGTCATCTTGGACAAACTTTTGCCCAAATTGCAAAGCCAAGGCTCGCGCGTTCTGATTTTCAGCCAAATGACGCGTGTGTTAGATATTTTGGAAGATTACTGCTACTGGCGAGGTCACAGCTACTGCCGATTGGACGGCCAGACTCCCCACGAAGACCGCCATCGTCAGATTAACGAATACAACGCCCCTGGCAGTAAGAAGTTCATCTTCATGCTCTCTACCCGCGCCGGAGGCTTGGGAATCAATTTAGCCACTGCCGACGTGGTCATTTTGTATGATTCGGATTGGAATCCGCAGATGGATCTCCAAGCCATGGATCGAGCTCATCGTATCGGTCAGGAGAAGCAAGTCCGCGTCTTCAGGTTCATTACCGAGAACACTGTCGAGGAGAAAATGATCGAGCGAGCGGAAGTTAAACTGCGGTTAGACAAAATGGTTATCCAACAAGGTCGTTTGTTGGATAAAGCCAATGCCTTGAACAAAGATGAGATGCTGAGCATGATTCGCCACGGTGCCGATTACGTTTTTGCATCCAAAGACTCTGAAATTACCGACGAAGACATCGACACGATCTTAGCCAAAAGCGAAGCTAAGACCCAGGAAATTAACGAGAAATTAGACAAACTTGGTGACCCTTCGCTGCAGAATTTTACGTTAGACGGACCTAAAGAGTATGTGTACAAGTTTGAAGGCGAAGACTACCGCGAGAAGCAGAAGTCCCTGCTAGGAGCTTGGATTGAGCCTCCCAAACGTGAGCGTAAGGCCAATTACGCCGTCGACGCGTATTTCCGCGAAGCGCTGCGCGTTACCGAGCCGAAAGCCCCCAAAGCGCCTCGTCCACCCAAGCAACCCATCGTCCAAGACTTCCAGTTTTTCCCACCCCGCCTGTTTGAGCTACTGGATCAAGAAATCTATTATTATCGCAAAACCGTGGGCTATAAAGTCCCTAAAAATTCGGAATTAGGCGCCGATGCTACACGCGTCCAACGCGAAGAGCAGCGCAAGATTGACGACGCTGAGCCCTTGAGCGAAGAGGAACAAACCGAAAAAGAAAACTTGTTAACGCAAGGCTTTACCACGTGGACCAAACGCGATTTTAACCAGTTCATCAAAGCGAATGAACGCTACGGCCGAGATGATATTGATAACATAGCTAAGGAAGTAGAAGGCAAGACCCCGGAAGAGGTTATGGAGTACAGCGCGGTATTCTGGGAACGTTGCCACGAGTTGCAGGACATTGAGCGTATCATGGCGCAAATCGAGCGCGGTGAAGCCAAGATTCAGCGCCGGTCTTCAATCAAGAAGGCTTTGGACGCTAAGATCACTCGTTATCGTGCTCCGTTTCACCAGTTGCGCATTGCGTATGGTACCAACAAGGGCAAGAACTACACCGAAGATGAAGACCGATTCTTGGTATGTATGCTGCATAAGTTGGGCTTCGACAAGGAAAATGTTTACGAAGAACTGCGCGCGGCTGTTCGGTCTGCGCCGCAGTTTCGTTTTGATTGGTTCATCAAATCGCGTACTGCCATGGAACTGCAGCGCAGGTGCAACACCTTAATTACCTTGATTGAACGTGAAAACCAAGAGTTAGAAGAGAAGGAGAAGGTCGAGCGGAAGAAACGCGGGCCAAAACCTGGTTTCAAGCTTGCCAGCGCCAATGCATCCACGTCTGGGGAAAGTCCGGCTAAAAGTGAAGCAGCCAAACGACCAAGTCAAGGTGCCGCAACGCCAGACAAACCCCGTAAAAAGCGCAAGGCTTAGAACAAGATTTGCTAAGCATCATTAACATTGGTTTGGTAACAACACTTTCAGCAAACTCAAATCTGATTTCCTCATCCATTCACCATCCGGCTCCCTTATTATTACCTTTTTGTAAACCCGTTAGGAAAAGTCTTGTGTCCGACATTCCTGCTTGGCTGTATCTTCGTATATTTTTCATGTCAAATAAAGTTAGAATAGGTCAAAATACACGTAATTTTTCTGCGTAAGTTGGAGGATTTATTTTCAAAAGGATAGGGAACAAAACAGGTAAAGGAAGGGTCTTTCGCTACGCAATCAACACAAAAGCTGTGTACGCCGCAAGGACATCAGCAAAGGCATTGCTAGTGCTTATTCAAAGTTGTTGAAAAACAACTTTTGCTTTGATATATGGCACTCTGAAGCTCTGCGAATTTTGGAGGAGAAATTATAAAATCCCAAAGCCTTTTGAATAACTGATGGCTTTCAATAATCGATCGCGCAGTTTTTCTTTACTTTCATAATCGGGTAAGAATAGATAATTAAAGCAAGTGTGTGCAGTAGGCAGCCTAAAAAAATATATGAGAAAGTTGACATTTAGAACTAATTTTGGTAATACCGTTCTGAATCTGTTCCGTTTCTTGAAATCATGAGCTTCAATTTGCCCAAACCGCCTACGGGAACTCGATCACTGCCAGTGGTAAATTGAAGAAACTGACGTTGTTCTTCCAGGGAGAGACTATGAAGAATTTCCCAGAAATGTCGCACTGTGGGAGAATCTGCCGTAAAACCACCTTCATACTCCGTGGAAGTTTCCAGGGCATGGAAATCGTACTCCTAAGTGAATTCATTTGGTTTCTTAGTTTGAGGCTAGCTTAACAAGAGTGGCTTACCTTGCTGCCACAAACGAGCTGTTCAATTTCTTCGGGCCGAAACAGGTTACTAATCAAACTATCTTCAGTTACCATATCAAATCCTCTTTTGAACGCTCTGAACTGTCTCGCAATTGACCGGTTTAGCAAGAAATCAGCATAAAGCTCAACAAATTCCTAGAAATTATACATTACCATTAATTAACCAAACTAAAGATCACTTTGGGATCTTACTTTTCTATTATTTTCTGTGACTGCAATGCTTTCTCCGCCTTCTTTGAGATCGTGGGTGTAAGTAGTGCCAAACACGTCAGAATACGATATGCAAAAAGTCTGCATGTAAGCCTCTTCGATGTCAGTACCAGTGTAATCTAGTAATTCTTGCAATCCTTTCCAAAGCGACTAGATAAGAAAATGAAAACCTTTACGAATGCTGAATTTAGGGTGTATATACTTACAGGATCAAAATCTTGGAGATCGTCGAAAATGCCCTTTCGTCCCATTAACTTTCTATACACTACCATAGGAAAACGAACGTCTAATGTGACTGTGTTATAGATGGCTAAGCCAATCATGATCCCCACCATAGTAAACTGGGCATCCGTTTCGAAAGACGTGGGATTGAACCAATAAGTTTGTGTTTCTTCTCGAAACGTGAACATCGCTAAAAGCCTCATTATTGGTAAACAACACAGATTTATCTAATTTACAACATGGTATCGACTTACCGTAATCCGGATTGAAAATTTGGTCAACTACTAGCTGGAAAAACTCGTTGGACACTCCGCCTTCGTCAATGCCTTGTTCTCCATCAAATTCAACCACCAGTTGTTTCTTCAGATCCATAGGATTCTCCATGGCAATCATTTCCAACTAAGAGACCGAATTAAATTATTCTTATCACAAATCTCAAAATAATAATATAAAAGAATAACAGGTAATGCTTTCTTTACTTCCATAAGAGCATCATCTACGGCATGGTCTCTTCGAATCTTGAGCTTCAAATATGGATGTCGTTGTTGCCCATGAACAATAGTATGATATATACTCATCCGTCGTTCGCTAAACATGCGAATTCGGTTGTCGTAGTAAAGGCCCAAGGATTTGGCAGCTGGAGTGAGAACAAACGGATAATTCATGAAGCTCAAGGTTCCTTTGCCCTCCCTGCTACTGGATTTGTAGTAGGCAAAATCCTGGTCCATTTCGATTATGTCAGACAGCGGTTCGTTGTAAAATTCGGCAAATAAAACAGGAGACTGTCGACAATCCAAGACGTTGACACCCAAGACAACCGCTAATGCATCTTCCACTTTTGGTTCGTCGTTGTCGCTCGCTCCAGCAGATGCACCCGAGAAGAAGTCTTGAAATTCGTCGCTACCACTCGTACTGTCTTCCAATTCCTTCTGCTTCCCGGTCTCGATGCCCATGAATGTGTATCCGGCAAGAATATTGGCATAATACAATATTTTCAAGACTTTCACCACCGCAGCTACGGCTTCGTCGTTGTTGACGGTAAATTCTCGCGTATAATTCCCCGATAGAACTTTGACACTGACCAGTTGTTGTAAGGTTTGCACCAAGCGGAATAAATGCTGCGCATCATTCTCGGCCCAAAACCTAGCTAAGCGAGCTTGTTGAGCAAGAGGCAATAACGCAGTAGCTTTACATAACACTGGCAGAACAGACTCCAAGTAATCTGCCGCCCCTAAGGTGGGGAACTCAAAGGCGATTATGAAAACGTTCAAGAAATGCGGCGCGTATTGGAAGGCTGAATCGCCCGCAAACTTCAATTCGAGCTCGGCTGTTTCGAACAGGATAATCAGAGCCTGGATCAAAGCGCTTTGGTAAACAGACTGGGAAACTTGCAACAATGCGTCGTATGATCTTCGTAAACTCTCTACATCCACGTACAATTTGCCGTCTGAAGTGGTGTCTTGGGATGGTCCTTCTCGCTCCTCATCGGCGAGCTCTAAACTGTCGCAATCCTTGTCAAGATCAGCTTGCAAAGCATTGGCGTCTTCTTTGCTCAAGTTTAAGACAGTGACGGGACTCTTCTGTGGGGCCTTTTCTTTCACGAAACTGCGACTGAGTAGGTTTTGTTGGGAAAATACTTGGCCTATGGTACGTACTAAGGGTGCGAACGTGTCGGTCGCCTGGCAAGTTTTGATGAGCTCTTTTAACGCGGATTCATTGAACGGAGTCTCAAGTACGGAATTCCTTACGGGTGACAAACTACTTTCACAGTTCGACTTAGAAACGAGGGTAGTATTTAATGGGGCAATGGTATCATCCAGCTTGCGACTAGAGGCACTGCTTTTAGGCAGATCAGCGCTATTTGTCTCCATGGGCTCAACGCTATCATCTTCTGTTTCTCCTGATAGTTCTAAGGCTTCAATCTCACACAGCTTCGCTCGTCTTGTAAACAGCACCAGTGCTTGTGCAGCAGCTTGATTGGCTGTTAATTTTCGACTCTAGAAGTGAGACATTATTTTAGTCACGCTAATCTGATTCGAACGCTAAGTACCTTTCCACTGGAGGCACAATGTTCGTTGTCACAATCTTTGTTGCCGCAACCTTGTGTCAACTGGGAATAATATCTTTCGATGAGTTTTTTAGCTGCCGCCCGCTTTGTTTGGTCAACTTCTTCGGCTTTACTTGCCAATTCCATACCGACAACACTGAATTGACTATAATTCCTGCTAAATCAACATAAAACGTAGAACAGAAATTAGGTCAAAAATCTTTATCTTGCTAGGAATCCTTTAGTAGATGCGACTGTCCGGGTAAGTCAGCTGATGTTGTCAACGAACCATTCTAATTCATTCGAATGGAACGAACGGGGAATTGAACGGCTTACTATTGGTTGGCTGTTTTATTTCCGGCCTGCCCATCATTGTGTTCGTGCGACAGCTATCGTAGTTCCCCAAGGTATGTAAATGAGCTAAGTACAAATCGCGGGTTAGAATTAGTTTTGCGCCTGCGCTACGTGAAGTGGACCATAACCTTTACACAGGATTTTTATACATCGCTATAAATCTTGTTTACTGTGAAGTTGTGGACAGGAAGCTGGTGTCGAAGGGCAAGGGAGGTAACTTGTTAGCCATATAAGCAACGAAAGCCATGGACGCCGGAAAAATTGAAGAATCTACAAGTTTGTTAAGCAAGCTGGCACTTGAAATTGTTTCCAGTCCTCTTAACCTTGCTCTCGTTGGAGCGATTGGTTTATTGGTCTATAAATTGGTTAAAAAACGCCAAGATGAAAAACATCGCCCACCACCCCAGCCTGCCATTGCTAAGCTAAAAAAGCAAGATATGACCTTAGAACAGTTGAGAAAGTACGACGGAACGGGAGAAGATGGAAGAGTGCTCATTGCGGCGAATGGGAACATCTTTGACGTAACCAGGGGCAAGCGTTTCTATGGACCCGGTAAAACCATCACATTCTTTTCTTAACTTAGTACTTCTTTCATAGTTGTATTTTTAAGGCGGACCCTATGAAACCTTTGCTGGAAGAGACGCTTCAAGAGGTCTTGCCACGTATTCCGTTGCTGTCAAAGAGGGATATGACGATTTGAGTGACCTGAACCCCATGCAGATGGAATCTGTCAGAGAATGGGAAGTTCAGTTCATGGGTGTGTACATATTGCCTTATATCTTAACGAAAACCGGATTATAATCTACTATATTGTGTTATCTGTTGTAGAAAAATATGATTACGTGGGAAAGCTTCTGAAACCCGGAGAGGAGCCTGCTGTTTACCCTGACGAGGAAGCGGAAAATTTTATAAAAGCCAAAGATGATTAAGCCCACATTTTAGACAGCTTCTTTTTGTTTTTCGTTTTTTTAGTGTATCATTCCTTAGTTCAGGTAACCTGTGCGGTTTGAAATAAAGGAAAAGGGCAATGTAAGAAGGTTTAGCCAAAAGCAGTTTTATTTTTATTGCTGGCCTATTACATCCATATTTACTCTTAAAGATTCTTCATCTTTTTGACAGATACAACGAGCTACTCGTTATCTTAGAATCTTTAACCTAACATGTATTGTATTGTAGTCAACAAGGAAGTCAAGTTATGCAAGATCATGTCTGAACAGTTCGAATCTACCGCTAACAAGGAGAATTGGAAGTTGGGTAACGCCCCTAAAAAGCGAAGGTCGTAAGTTAGTGCAGACGCCTATATTTTTTTTCGCCCAGTGGCTCGCTTCGGGCAGTGCTCTCTGTGGTGTTTTGATTGCGCGAAGAAAGTTATGTCCGAGGAAAACGCAACCTCTTCTTCTTGGAAAATGAGTGAAACTGATCGTTTTATGGATAGCTTTGATCCAGGGCAAAGCAACAGGGAAAAGCGGAAGGCAAACCGTAAATTGCTCACTGAACAGTAAGTTATTGTTCTTTTAGATTTCGATTCTTTCATTATTTTAAAGGAAAAATTGTCCATATATCGTACGGCTCGTAATATTTATTTTTAGTAACAGACGAAAAGCCATACTCTATGATGATAAGGGCCGCCTTCTGACAAATGGCCTTGATTTATGCGATTGCTTGGTTCCACAGTGCTCCGGGTGTCATTTTCCTTGTCCGAAATGCAAACACACGAAATGTGGAGTTGAGTGTCGAGTTCACAGGAAGCACATGGACGAGGAAATAATCAACGAAGGAACAAATATTATTATCCGAAATGAGTTTCTCCCTAAAAGTGGACAACCGAAATCATAGCTTAAAATGAACCCAGTAATGTATTGTCAGTGAAATGTTAACGAAGTTTTCAGTCGCATGGGCGCTATTTTTTGTATATGTAATGGGCGCCCATTGAGACACAATTTTCGAGGATCTTCTAATCGGATTAACCGAAAGTTAATATCCTAAAACAGCAAATGTAATACAAGTATTTTTGAAACAAACAATCGCCTCATTTTACTTTGTTGTCAATGCGGAGTTCCACGTGTTTAACGTTGGGTTCCAAAATTGCTATCGAATCTCCAATTGCGAATCCTAGTCCATCTGCGAGATTGTAAACTGTCACGGCAATACAACTACCATTCTTATCCGCCAAACAAAACGCACTAGAATAGTTAAGAATACTTATTAACGAAATCTTAAATTGTACGGTTTAGCTATGTACAAATGATCTTCAGCAAGGACGCTATATATCACTTTTCCTAGCACAAGTAAAGCAGAGTTTACACCGATATTGAGTTCTTCGACTTGAACCATTTTTGCGGAACTTATGCCAGCATCCTTACTGCTTAACATCTACAGAAAGCAGTTTAATTGATTAATATAAAAACTCTTAAAACAATTCTACCTCCAACATATTTTGCAACCTTCGCGGCTTAATTTGGCCCTTGGTTCGAACCATTAAGTCTAAGCGCTCAAGGTATGATATCAGAAATTCATACTGTGTTTTGCATGTCTGCCAACTCGGATCTATACTCCGAGCTTTTTTAAAACATTCCAAGCACTCTGAGAACTTTTCTTCGTATTTCAACACCTATACAGACGAACAAAGTCAAGAAAGTCCATTTAGGGTAAATATGTACGTTACTTTCATTCGCAACTTACGTTGGCCTTGTTATAGTACAACTCCACGTTATACACACTTTCTGCATCCTTCTCCTATAAGTAGTAAAATAAATTATGCGAGGTGAATTGATATGTGGCTTTGCTTACTGCTTGACCGTAGGCAACTAACGCTGCTTTAACCGAGTTACCGTCTCGCATGTTAAGCGCATGGTAGAAATAAGCGTTTCCGAGAATGGTCCACGAAGTTCCGTCTGTGGGGTCCAGCTGTACTGCGTCTTTGGCTAACCGGAGTCCTTCATCAGCATGCTTGGAATCTTTTGCTGGTTCCTGTCTGCTGACTACTGACAAGTTCCGTAGAGATACTTTGTTCTTTTGCTATGGAATGATATATGTATTTTTACATCCAGTGCCCGGTACAGTGGAAAGGCTTGTGGCTTACCTTAGCTGCAGCACCGAGAAAACATGTTTTGGCCCCTTGGGTATCTCCAGCTTTCCAATAACATTCTCCCAGCTCATTCCAAGCTTCTACGCAAGTTGGGTCCAACTTAACCGCTTTGGCTAAGTATTCTTGGGCTTGGAGACTATGTTCCTCCATGACATTTAACGCTTTTCCCAACACATATTCCAATTTCGGGTTTAGGTGCTCAGGAAGCTTTCCTCGTAAATTATCCAGGACTTGTACAATTTTGCGCATTTTAGATCTGACCTCTTCCCATTTTTTCCTTGCATCAGCCTCTGGGTTACACATGAAGTACTGGTCCCTGAATTTGTACAATTGCTTGATTTCTTCCTAAAAAGGAAGATGAAGGGATTATTGCGAAATTTATAATATATTGTGATATATTGTGGGTAAAGCATCACGTTACTTGCAGTTTTTCCAGCATGATTTGCGCATTTGCATGGCTAAATGAAGAGAGCGATAAGTCTTCGATATTTCGTGCTAACTCTTCCATGCTGTTTCATATACACTTGTGCAAAAATGGCATATTTCTAGTCTTCCTAAGAAGCTGGCTTTCAATAGATGTTTTACCTGTGTTTTCCGCGTTTACAGACCAAACAATCCGTGCCGTTCTCTCCGCCTTTTGAAGGCAGAAACGAACTCGCTCATTCGCTCCAACTGGTTTATGGCCGCTAAAGTACCGCCTCTTTGTTATGTATCCACCCTCACCATTTTGCTTTCTGCTGCTAGAGAGAGAGCAGTTAAATAATCCGCGGGATACGAGTTACTGGCATTAAATGTTCGGAAAGCATTGGTGATATTGCTGATCGAAAAAAAAAATGGTCAACAGACGTCATGACATGCACGCAAGCTTCGCTACATGCATTGCGGGTTGCTAGAGATATTTCTTCTTCTGAAATTACTCCTTTACTTTTATTACTTTGGCTTTTGCAAAAGTATTGTTGCTTTTGCTGTGGCCCATGAAACAAATTACCCTTTTTGTAGTCATATTCAAGGATTAAGTTTCTTTAGGTCATTACAATTAAAATAAGTGGTTATGCTAGTAACGCTTTTTCTGTAATACCAAAACTATTTTTGTAGTGCAGTTAAAGCCTTTCTTTCTCCTTTCTGAACAAAAAAAAAGACATTTTAGTCCCAGAGCAAAACAAATACTATGCCCAAGTTAGGGACCATCCACAGCTATTCATCGGTGACAGTTCTTTACCCAAACAGGGAGGGATGGTAAGGTATGCATATTGCAAAGGGAAATGGGTGGAAAATGCATTACGGGTTTACCTTTATGAAAATAACAGAAGCTCAAAATCGATGGACCTTGGAGAGCGTCCTCCATTTGCTCTTCCGAAAGGCAATTTGATGACGTCTCCTTGCGTTTAAGCGATAAAGGGAGGAAGACTGCGCCCGTGTTTGTATTAGCAACCATCCTCCGTTAGCGCATGGTCACCGAGGCAAATTTGAACTTGCGCTTACAGGTAGACGAGCAGGACGTTTTCGTTACGTAGGTACTTTAGAAGCTTAGAGGTGTATTACGTTCTCGCGGAATCACATGGACCTACCGCTGTCCGAGCAACGTCTCCGTATTTGCTATCAAGTAGACACAATGGTCGAGAGGGTTAGTGCGTACAATGGAAGCAAACTACTGACATGGTCCACCGAAGCCAGTCGGTATTATTCCGCACCGAACAAAAGCTATGATTATCTATCCAAAAGTGCCTCGAATACAAAGAACATAGATTGGACTTTACACGACACATTCGACTACAACACTGAAATCTGTTCCCGGGTATCGCCCATACCGCTCTTGCCAGGATCTTCAATGCCCTCCCCTGCGAGTTCGATTGAGAGAAACGGAATAGGAAGAATGCCATTAGAAGATGAGACGCAGGTAAATGACATCATGAGCTTGTGCATGCTCTGTTTAGCGTTGCTAAGATATCCAGATCAAAAACAGTCTCATACATAAAACAAAGCCTCGTATTGTCGCGTATAAGCCTTTCTGCGAGGTGCACTTTACTTAATTTCTCCTAAATTATTCAGACTAATTTAAAATCTTATTTTCTCTGGTTCTCCAATTGAATCAAGTTTAGTAATCACATCCGGTTTTCTCAAACTCCCTAGAGTTTAGATTCGTCCTAACTTGTACCCCAATGATTCTCCCCTTACAAGACTTAGAAATTTCATTTGGGCACTTTTGCACTGCCAGTTTGCCAAGTTTTTAGTTAAAACAGGCCCTTTAGTGACGATATAATTGTAACGTTGTGAATTTAACTATGGTGAGAGTGTATCACGATTGGGGGTCCATGCAGATTGTTTATCCGACTTGTCGTGTAGATATGCATCATAATAATGTGTTGGTAATGCGTAATGGTATTTGTGCAAACGTGAAAGAATCGGAATCATTGCGCTTAGAGCGTTATCTTAGATAAGCGTATTCGTTGTACCTTTCTAGGCAAACCCAAGCCATGAATCAGTGTATTTCCGTGACGGGAAACGGCGCATTGATATGGTGCTGGCCTTTGAAGAGGAATCGATGAGAGATCGTCATTTGATGCGGCGCCAAGTGTTTGAAGAAAATCTGCAGGAGGATGGCTTGGAGTTGGAGTTAGAAGACAAAATGGTATACGTCACAGTTAACCTTCGACTTAGCTTGACAATAATGTATTGTTGTCCATGTCGTCGTTACAGGACTCTGCACGGAACACTATCTACTTCTTAAAAATTCATGCACCTTGGAGCACCCTTACACGCTACGCGGAATTGCTAGATTTGAAAATGCCCCTTAAGGTGAGAGCGAAGGGCTTTGTCAATCCTATCTACTTAATGAGGTGCCTGACAAGCGTATATCGATAATTTTGTAACATAACAGGAAGAACCAGACGAGCAGGTTTTGTCTGAGTCCAAATCGAAGTGGTTCTTTCGTCTCTTCCACGCTGCCAAAAACCGAGTTCCAGTACGTAACCTATTGCTTACGGCCCCCTTTTCGCGCCAAATGGAAGACAAGCACGTTCACAAGTACCCAATACTGTACATGTAACTAATTGCTGCTTTACTATAGGTTTGCCATAGAAAGTCAGGATACTTTCTTCATGCCAGCTCAAAGGAGTATGATTACATGGTACATATTGGCCAACACGATTTATGACGAGTCGAAGGAACATGAAGTATTTTTGAATGTTAGGATATGGTTCTTTTCATAGCTCTGTAAATGTCTGTTGCATTTACTTAGGTAGGAATCAATCGCCTTATCAACAAAGGGACCTATACCGACGCGTACCCTTTGCATGATGGCGATTTCAAGCGTGAAGACCACGGTGCACGCTGGAGTGACAGACAAGTACATTATTGATTAACACACAGTGAAGCATCTATAGCCAACGCATTCCTTCAATACTCCCGGTATATTTAGATCCTTTTTTCGGAATGGGCGAGTTTTGGGTCTTGGTATCGTCAGCAGCCCTTGACCTTAGTACGAGATTATTTTGGAGACAAAGTTGGCTTGTACTTTGCATGGCTGGGATTCTACACTCACTTTCTCATATCTGCATCAATCGTGGGAGTTCTGTGCTTCTTTTACGGGTTAGTCACCATGGACAGCGAATTCAATTCTCCCAGGTACAAATGACGCTGTGATTGCAATCATTTGTCCTATTCCTGTCTTTTTTGTTTTAGTCACGAAATCTGCAACATGAGTGGCGCTGGTAACTATACCATGTGTCCTTTGTGCGACGAAGTGTGTACCTTTTGGAAACTTGGCGAATCCTGTCTGTTTTCAAAAATTTCCTATCTTTTTGACAACCCTTCCACGGTAGTCTTTTCGATCTTTATGTCCGTGTGGGGTACGTATCGTCGTTTACGATTTTTTTTTTTAATTTCAAAGTTACTCTGATTTGTACAGCTACCGCATTCTTGGAGTCATGGAAGCGGCGACAGTCTCGGTTGTCTTGGGAATGGGATCTGCTAGAACCCGGTCAAACCGAAGAAGAGCAGTTGCGTCCGGAATATGAAGCTCAGGCGAATTCTATTCGAATTAGCCCGGTGACCAAGTTGCCAGAGCCTTATATCCCCGTCTGGAACCGTACTTTGAGATATTTGATGTCGATGGGTGGGGTATGCTTTCTGGTAAGTGATTCAACTATTCTTCACTGTCGTATTTAACTTGAAATGTTGTATTAGGCAATCGTATTAACTTTGGCTATGCTGGCTGTCGTCTTTTATCGCCTGATAGTTGTGATTCTCTTTTCTACTGTGCAAGATATGTTTGTGCGCCAAAATGCCAGAATTTTTACTTCCATTACTGCAGCCTTAATTAACTTGGTTGTTATTCAGATTTTCAATTTGGTAAGATCAGCTGTTACGTATTTTATTGCAATTCACTTTACGCGTTACTTGGCGTTATATAGGTAGGTCGATGGATTGCCAAGGTATTGACCAATTTTGAGGCCCCTCGTACCCAGTCCGAATACGAGAACAGCTATAGCTTTAAAATATTCGTTTTCGAATTTGTTAACGTATATTCCTCTCTTATCTACATCGCTATATTTAAGGTAAATTGGCGAAACTGCATTTCGGAATGCTAAATCATATAAACTATATATTAGGGTCGTTTTTATGTACACCCTGCTGATAAGGAAGCGAAAGAAGATTCGGGCATGTTTAAGAAGTTACGTACTGACGTTCCAGATCCCGCAGGGACTCTCTTTGAATTGTGTATTCAATTAGCTATTATTATGGTGGGTCGCCAAGTCCTGAATAACTTTTTGGAAATATTCTTGCCGTAAGTTTAGATTAATTTTTCGCTGAATGTCGGTAGCTCAAGTAATTAATTGATTTAATAGGAAAATTCAAAATTGGTGGCGCTATCGGAATGCGTTAGAAGAGGAACGCAAGTCTCATCCAACGACGGGCAAATTAAGCCGATGGGAAACGGATTATAACCTAGAATCGACCGACTCTTTGCCTTTATATGAAGAATATTTAGAAATGGGTATGCCGTTCACTCATTTATAATTATTCCGCCTTAAGTTTTATATTCATTTGGTGTGTTTGGATCCTTAATAGTAATCCAATACGGTTTCGTGACGCTCTTTGTTGCTGCGTTTCCTTTGGCTCCCTTATTTGCATTTATTAACAACATTATCGAGGTAAGAGAAGATACGTTTTAGTACTTTGTTTGTCATGAACGCATTTAACGTAGATAAGGGTGGACGCCTATAACTTTGTCACGCAAATTCGTCGCCCAGTGGCCCAGCGTGTCACCGACATTGGTGTCTGGGGAGATATTTTACGAGGCATCACTTATTTAGCTGTGGCTATGAATGTACGGTGTATGTTATATTCATAACAATAGCATCGTAATAACCTTTCTTTTCGTATCTTAGGCTTTTATTATTGCGTACACCAGTGACTTTATTCCTCGCTTGGTATACGCCTATTTGAACGATTACGAGTTGGACAACTATTACAATGTCACGCTATCAGGTAACACGCTTATAAATAAGTAAATCAGCTATTTTTTCTAACAAGGCCTCTTTCATCCAGTTTTCCAAACCAAAGACTATTTAGAGGGTATGGGACCCTTGCCTAGGGTGCAAAACAGGACACAGTACGAATATTGTGCGTATCGGGCTTATCGCACGCCTCCGTGGGATTCAAACCCCTATGTCGAAAATAAATTATATTGGAACATAACTGCAGCAAGGTTGGCTTTCGTGGTTGTGTTTGAGGTAAGTCTTCTTGTTTTCGATGCATTTAATAAAATTATATGTGTAGCATCTGGTGTTTTCGATAACCGGGCTAGTCGCATACGCCATTCCGGATGTCCAATCGACAGTGCGAGACATGAAGGCTAGGGAGCGGCAATTAGAACGGGAAGCCTACGCCGCCCAGCAATTAGTGACCGATGGTAGGACGAAAAAGACTAGGAAAACTACACAAGATGAGGTTATAGAGGATTTGGAGCCTGAAGTTTTCGAAATGTATGAAGCTGAAGGTCGACCAGATCATGGTCATCATCAAGTCCAGAAAAACTCTTGGTCTTAAAAAGTCCAAGAGTCAGTTCATCGTTGCAATTATAAGTATTTAGGGATTAATCCCAAAAGATGTGCCTATTTGTACAATTATCCTTTATCTTTCTAACTAACTTAAATATCTGTTTAACTTGGTTCCAGCTTATTCTTTCTCATTGTTCTTTGTCTTAGACTTAGTGTATATATAAACTCGGGTATTTATGGATATATGGCTTTTAGCGTGCGCCGAATTATTGCGCAGCCACAGTGTTAATTTAATAAAATGTATTATGTCTTCAAAAAATACCTTATGATGTTAGTTGTGTCGCTATCACACTTTAAGTTTTAATACAATTTATTTTAATGGACGACCGGGTTTGCTTGTTTTCGGTAGTCGAATAACCCGAGTAGGGATCGCGGATCTTGGGCGTCGAGTTTACGAATCGCGTGACAGTATTTTGACAGTCACGCACCTGGACACGTTCGCACGTTGTGAATGTTTTGTTTTGGCGTTAGTCACCCTGTGTGATTGTTTAAAATTCCGGTAAGCAAATTTAACAGCATGACTGATTCTGGTAGTGAAAGTGAGGAATTTGAAAGCGCTGATGAATTTGAAAATGAGGAAGAACCTGCAAGCGATGAAAAGATCCCACTTCCTCTTCATTCTGAGTCAGATGATGTAAGCACGCAAGTTCAAGCTGTTTCCTTACAGGATGATGAAACTTCCACATTTAGTCAACGAGAAGGAGGGGATACTTTGCCAATAAAGGTAACTTTCATACCCACACATCAGCCATTTTTAATAAACTGTTTTAACTTAGGAAACTCATGCTCACCATGTTCATGACGAAGAGCCACCGTTCGTTGACGAAGATGGCGACGTTACAGTGTGGGATGAAGACGACGAAGAAGAGGAAAAAGAGCAGCCTATTACAAATGATGCCAACGTAACGGCCAGTAGTGAAGCACATACCGAAATTGAACCAGTTCATTTACAGTCAATTTGTAAAACCGAAACTGTGGAACCTGTTACTGATATTAAAGCTGAAGAAGCCGAGTCGCAAGAGGCTGACATTCCTAAAGAGCTGCTAGAGAAAGCTGGAAAACGACCTCCTGAGCGTGGCACGCGTAATCGAGAAAGGGACAAGCCTTCAACCAAAAAGACGTTCGGAGCCGTACGTCTTCCGGCTGCGGGTGACTCTAGCACATTCCAAACGAGAGGAAGTAGTAGATCCAAGAGCCCCCAGGAGGTAAAATCCAGTATGGGTTTTCCTTATCAAAACACTTTCCCAGAAGCTAAAAAAGTTGACATTGCAAAGCCACATCCAACTCCTAGCGTAGAAACCAAAGAACCTGCTAAGGATTCGTCGGGCTGGGGATGGGGTTGGGGTTCGTCATTGTTATCATCTGCTACGGCCGGGGTAAGCGCGCTTACCAATCAAGTCACTTCGGTTCTTCATACGGTTGAATCTGGGTTCAATATTCCTGATCCGGAAGATCTAGCTAAGGAAGATCTGGAAGGACTACAGAAGAATGTTCAAGACGAGGTGAAAGATGAAAAAAAATCGGAGAACCCGAATCCTTCGCATAGTCATGCCGTCTTTGGATCGTTGTTGGGCGGCGTAAGTCAACTGGGGAAGTTTGTCGAGTCAACTGGCAGCAAAGTCTTAACTGGTGGATTGGAAACTTTGGAATTTCTGGGGAAGAGGACTATTGATGCATTGCAGGAAGGAGATCCAGGCTTTAGGAAAACGAAAGCTTTGTTGGAAGGCGAGAAGGTTTCCTTGTCTCAGGTTGGTTTTTCAAATGTAGTATATATATATGCCTTGATTTATTTTGGCCTGTATATTGCTGTAGGTACTGCGAGAAGCCAAAGAGAAGGAAGAACGGGAAGCTGTCCAACGACGTGTAAGCAAACCTGAAGACGAGCCAAAGGTTCAGTTCACAACGCTGTTTGATCAGCATAATGGTAAATTATAATTCTGGATATTTTCTTAGCTTGTGTATAACAGTC
The DNA here is from genome assembly GCA_022832285.1 of Lepidurus apus apus. Lineage (NCBI taxonomy): Eukaryota > Metazoa > Arthropoda > Branchiopoda > Notostraca > Triopsidae > Lepidurus > Lepidurus apus. Next base: position 34,193 of record JAGJRO010000094.1, read on the forward strand.
GACTTCTTTACGTAGGACTTGTGTATTTAGAAGCTCTAGAGATGCTTTCTAAGCAGTGCGAAGGCTTAGTTGCGTCCAAACTGGGCAAGTTTTCAGGAAAGGGTTTACAAGAAAAGCGTGAGATTATGGAGAAGGTGAACACGATTTGTACTTTGGATGAATCATCTGATGAAGACTGCTACGATATGGAAAAAGCTTTAAGCTCACTGGCTAAGCTTGGAGACAGCTCTTCGGAGAAACTTCTTTCCGTAATTTTAATTTCGGATTATTACAAGCGGAGTAAGTTTTTTTGTTTTGATAGACGAAGAAAGACTCCGGTTTATGGCTAAAGGGAGTTGATGAATTGAGTCCGGTCTCACCGGAGCTGCGCGTAGACACTTTAACTTGGTTGTGTCGCTTATTAGTAGCTGGCCTTGAATTCTACCATAAAGTGGGAGAACGCATTATGGTTGCGAAATTGGATTATGAAGAATGGGAAGAGCTGTCTGTAAACTTGGCAGAATTTACTCAGGCGTATTGCTTTGTTCTCTCTTATTTCGCGGAAGCTTTCTCCCATTCCTTAGCTAAAGTGAATGGAAGCTCCGAATTAACTACCGAATTATTTTTGGAAGCGTCCAACTGTGAATTGTATCTAAAGAACGCCTTACAATTGGTTATTCCAATCCTTACCTATAAAATGCTTTAAAAAGGTTATAATTGATGTTTCTTTTTTTACGCTGTTCACGTTTAATAAACGCTGCTTAGTCTGCTAAATGTATTTCCCGTTATTTAACAAAGAAAAATTCTCTGGTACGCATAGCTGGTAATATTTTATATACTTCAACTTACTTCGATAAATCTTTTTTTAAGCTGAAGACACACCTTGCTTGCGAATGAGGTAAGAGCAGTCGCGATAGTGAAATGTTCTATTGTTATGTCTTGGGTAAAAATAAAAAATCAATCTCGTGAAAACGTTGAAATTTAAATCGAACGGCTTGGCAACGCTGAAAAGTTGTTGGTTGTGTAGCGGCGAGCGCGTTCGTTGACAGTTCGTAGCCTACATTGTTGTCGTGGTAAAAGCCACAAAATCGATCTACCGTATTTTGCTCAGGTAAAAAAGACTTCTTTTACTTTAGGCCTTATTCTTCTATTCATGTGTGCATACCTTTCATATCCTTGCATACCTTGTTATGTATTTTCTAGTCATTCAGTAAGGATCCGCGGTAAAGCAACATGCTTCCAAAGCAGCAACTGACGGAATTAGAGGCGTTTATTGCCTTATGCCAAAAGAACCCGTGTGTGCTTTATGCTCCTGAGCTCAGCTTCTTCAAGCATTACATTGAAAGCTTGGGTGGTGTTCTTCCTCCCCTGGAGAAAAAAGATCAGTCAACCAAGTCTCCAGAAAAGGAAGCTCCTAAGCAGTCCAAACCGGAACCTACACCAGCTCCGGCAGATGAAGAGAGCGACGTAGAATTGGATAACACCGGAGTAATAGGTATTGTTTCCTTTCCCATTTAAAAATGGGATATACTTCTATGTACCGGGTTATTCTAAAAAAACAGATCTCTTCCCGTTTCTTAGAACCTGATGATGAACCCCCTCAGCCCATGGGGGATTCAAGCAAGGAAGTTTCCGAGGAAGATGTGGACAAGTCAGATGAGAAGAAAATGGAAGCTATGAGTGTTTTTGCTGAGGGAAACCATGCCAAAGCTATTGAGTTGCTCACCGAAGCTATTGAGTTAAATCCAGGTAAAAAAAAACTTTTTTTTAAAAAAATAAAATTTGGATTAGAAATAAATTCCAATGATTTTCTTGTTAATTCCCAGGTTCTGCCTTGCTCCATGCTAAGCGCGCGTCCTGTTATTTGCAACTAAACAAACCGAACGCTTGCTTCCGTGATTGTAATAAAGCCCTGGAGCTGAACCCAGATTCTGCTTTAGCTTACAAATTTAGAGGACGAGCCCATCGGTAAACTCCGCTTTTGCTTGTTAAATTCCTGAAGCTAATATTAGGACTTTCCTTTTTTTACAAAAATAAAGTTTGTTGGGTCGTTGGGAGGAAGCAGCGCAGGATCTTCGCACAGCTTGCAAAATTGATTATGACGATCAAGCCAACGAATGGTTGAAAGAAGTAACTCCAAACGTAAGTTTAGTTAATTAATCCTTTTTCGAGTACGATCTGCTCAAAGTTGGCCAGTTTGGTTTGAGAACCCTCATTTATTTTGTACAAAGGTTACCAGGGTATGTTCCAAGGTGGCTTTATGCTTTGTGAGGGTTTCGGGTTTGCACGTTTTAATTGACTGCACGGCGCTTTTTGACATAATTGGGAACAGATAAAGGACCTAGAAGGAGCACAAGTGTGAGCAAGCAAAGGTTTGCGAGCTAAGGTTCTATTTAAACCAGGCTAAAAGGGAGGGTAATTTCTTGGTAACTAGTTTCCTAATCACATCACAACAACTTTTGTCCGCACACAAACAAAACACCGGCAGTGTAGGACATGGCTGACCACTGAATAACGCTTCAAATTTTATAGGGATCACAAGAGCATGAGCATGATATACAGGGAACAAGTAGCGCAAACCTGCGTCTGCCAATCTTTGACTTTTCTCTTTAAAAGGGACTATTTCAGTTTTATTTGTCTTGTGATCCTAATCAAATTTGAGTCCACAGCAGGATTTGGTAAAAGGTCTCGTTCTTTGCAAACCATGTGCTTTCTCTTCTGCGTAACAAACAAACGATTCAGATTGCTCAACTCTTGGTTGCCCCAGCGGGCTTCTTAGGAATAGCTTGTATCCTTTTCTTATATTTGCCGATCAGTTCTGGTAACTCGTACGCGATGGCCGTGTCTAGTTTGTCCAGCGGACAGCCGCGGAAGAAAGTGCATGTGGCGGACAAAGCTTTGAAGTCGTACAGGTTATGAATGCGGAAAAAGTCGCGGTAAACATCCGAATCAGGCAAGTCATATCGTGAGATGTTAGATAGCGTGCTCAAGCCTTCGAAAATGTGATAAAGGTGCGGATTATCAACAATTTCATCCGCAATCTTCTTTTTGTTCCCAAAGAAGCCCTTTTGGTTGTAATAAGTTGTTAGGTAGCAGTCGACCATCTTGGCGTGATTCCGTACGCGAACCTAAAAGTCGCAAGTTTATGTTTCTCAAACTTGAAAGCAACGAAAATATTTTTATTTGTTTAATTACCGCATGACGCCTTGCTTCGGCGATAGTATTCTCGACCACATTGTCGATAGCGTCGCGGATGTCGTTCAACATATTTTCCTCATGAGCTCGCAACAAACGTACAGGAGCATCCGGTTTGTACGGCCGAGACCAAAACGATCCAGCGTACACTGTAGGCGGCAAAGGAGAGGCCATCAAGGGGCTCAAGTTCCATACCAAGTTGTTTTGGATGAGCAACAATTCTTCTTGGGTTACCGAGTCGGCTTTGTTCAATAACACGCGCACCTAAAAATCGGCCGGATCAACAATAAGTATACGCTAAATCGAAGCAATAAAGGAAATAAAGAGAACGGAGATACGTTTACCTGATTCTGGCGTCCTTTCAATTGATCAAACAAAGCTTCGTGTTCCAAACCCGTGTCCAGTTTCGTAGGATCATACACGACGAAAATTAAATCAGCTCGATCAATGAACCATTGAACGACGTCATTGAAGGGGTAGGGTCTTTCGACTTGTTTGCGAACTTCCAAGATGCCGGGTACTTCCACGATATTCACCTTACCAGAACCGCAGTAGGTTAGATCATAAAAGGACGGAGTTCAGTAGAAGGAGAAATACCTTTTCGAGCAGTTTGTTAGGCAAACGTTTGCCACGAAGGCGATCAATGAAAGCTTGTCCGTACTTCTGCAAACCCGAGAAGGTCCAGTCCGCTGCTAACTGGGTACCGCTGAGGGATTCCTCGCTGTCTCCAAACATAAGAATCTGGAAAAACGTGGCTGAAGGCTCGGCTCCTTTACCCAATAATAGTAACAATCAAATATCAAGGATAAATATCTTCTCAATATTTATCTTAAATAAAGAAACTACTAATTAAACGTAGAGAAAGTTTAAAAAATAGAAATTTTAAAAATTTGAGCTTTTTAGTAATTGCAACCTGCTTAACGTACCAGTTTTCAAAGCGTTTTTTGTGTACTCGGTACCCAGTAGGTAGTTGACAATTGAAGATTTCCCGCCACTCCATGGTCCCAAAAAGAGTACCAAGGGCTTGGAAAAAATCTCGGGATCTAAATTACGAATATTTAGAACACCTCTTACCTTGCTTTTTTATTAACATAACTTACCTCCGAATTGTCTGTTAGAGACGTCTTTGTATTTAAAGATGGTTTCAAGAGGACGGACGGCAGTTTCGACAATCCTTTTGACGTCACGTAAAGTGACAAGTACGGCATTATCGTGCAACATACCACCTTCTCTGTCCTTGTTTAATTGCAAGATCTCTGAAATGTGGTCTCGGGTGCGTTTCACTTCAGGAGCTTCATCAATAACCTATACATAAATCGCCCCAGTTATTAAAGTTTCTAGAAGTTCAAAATTTGAAAGTTTACTCCTTCGGTCGGATCTTCTATTACTTCTTCCACAACTACAGCTTCAGCTCCGGGCTCAGCTGGAGCTGCTTCTTCTGAAGAATGTGTCGTCATTTTTTTTTGTTAAAGTTTATTTTGTAAGTTTATTTTCTACCTTGAGGGACGGATTCTTGAACCTGTTCAGGCTCGACGACAGGGACAGGGACTTCTACTGGAGCAGAACGTTTTTTCTTCCAGCTCGGTGCTGCTTTCACTGGCTCGGGCATAGGTTCTGTTCCCGAAATAATAATCAAATTATGAAGGTAAATAAGCGATTAGTGATTTTTACCGGGTTCTACAGCAAGTTCTTCTACAACGGGCTCAGGTTCAGGTTCGGGCTGAGCCTCTTCAGCAGGAGCAGCAGCGGGTTCTTCTTGCGAAGAAACTAGGTTAAGTGAATTAAATCCATTAGGAAAGAATTGAAAACTATATGTTGCGAGCGAATGGTTTAAGAAACGTGCAAAGAAAATCTATTTAATTGGTTTAGATAGCAGGTTGCGAATCCCAAATCATTGGCAGATAGGCGAAGTGAGTTGCGTTTTTTTCATTGTTGCATTGTCAACCGTCCTACTGCAGCGCAAGTGGATTTTACCTTCTTCGGGAGCTTCTTTGGATTCTTCTTCGTTTTCATGTTCTTGAGCCTCTTCCTGCTCTGTTTCCTCTTGTGAATCGTCACCTTCTGCGTCAGGGTTCTCTTCATCCTCGTCAGCAGTGTCATTATGATCTTCATCTTCTTCCTCTTCTTCGTCTTCATCTCCCTCTTCGTGTTCGCTGTCTACACTACGTCTATCTCTATCGAGTTCGTCATGCTGCTCACCTTCTTCCTCTTCCCCAGCCTCGGAAGCCGACTCTTCCGTGTGCTCCTCTTCAGTTTCAGTAGCTGGCTCTTCAGGCTCGGCAACCTCGGGCGCTTCAACTACAGGTTCCTCCTGAGGAGCTTCTTCGGTTTCGGCCACTTCAGGTTCAGCTTCTTCAACTACAGGCTCTTCGACCGTTTCTGGTACTGGCGGTTCCTCTGTTGGTATTTCAGATTCCGGCAGGACCTCCGGGTCGGGTATTATTCCTGGTGGGTTGTCTTCGGAAGGAACAGGACTTTCAAGTTCAGGCTCTACTGCTTCTACACCGGATTATATTATATTTTGTAGACATATTTTTTTTAAGTAAAAGTTTATTAAGAGTGGTACCTTCTACGCCGGCTTTGATTGCAGCTTCGATGTGCACTCGGCATTGCGAAAAGGTAGGTTGCTCTGTTCAGAACGTCGAAAAATGACATCAAAACAGGCATTTGAGGAAACTCAAATAAACGAAATCCTACGCTTTGGTTACATTAGTTGGCAAATGTTAGCTCAAGCAAAAAGGGTTTGAGGCTGTCGTGGAGTTTGAAGTTGGGTTCTGTTTGGACTCTGGATGTAGTATGTGTTGGTTTTAGTGATTACTTTAGCGGCTACGTTATTTATTTGACGTTTGGAGAAAGAACCAGTCGTGTCTCCTTCAGCCCTAATAAAACGTTCAAATATTCGCCTGTGCAAACTGCCAGTTTTTGGGGTTGCAAGCTTGGTTTCCACACGTGATCATAGTCTGTTCGAGAGAGAGCGAGAGGGAGAGACGGGGGGAGAGAGAGATAGCTGCAGAAAAGCTAAAAGCCGGATATTAAGAGAACCTGTGACGTCCCGACTAAATATAGCCTCTTGGCCTGCTTTGGCAAACACCCCCGTGAAAGCGTTCCTGATTGTCAAATAAATGAAGCAAGTCAACCTCCGAGTTTAAAAAAAAAATATAACCTAAGGTCTTGAAGCAGTTCGTAAAAAGTTTGGGCATTCTACGAATTAATGCAAATATGTTGTAATTTGCGAACTAGCGAATTGGTCCAGTCACTTGGCTATTAGAAAATAAGAGAAGCTAAGACAGGATGTCTATCTTTAGCCCGGCAAAACCACTATAACGACGCTTTGGCTTGTCAAGGGCCGTATATTTTTGGGCTTCTCTCGCCTTGGTAGCCGGTGGCGTTAAAGCTTTTGTCACCGTATATGGGGGATCATTGTAATTAAACAAGGAGTTTTGGTATCTAGCTCATGAACAGGGATAGAATCTACAAAAAGCACTTACCGGTAGCTTGCACGTAGCTGACGAAACAGCCGAGGAGCACCAAAGCCAGGAACGAGAAAAGTTGTCGATGGGATTTAAGTATCCAAGTTGGACTGCGAGCTGGTCGTGTCGGTATCATCGTTTTGCTGAATTGTCTTGCACTTGTTCGCTAGTACTTTAGGCAAGTGTAAATTCAAGATATCCAGGGCTGTTGAGTGACGAGGAAGCCAAGTAAATGATCGTCCACCGTTTTAGCGAATCACTCACGTTCTAGTGCACCTCATCACTGAACGACGAGAACAAACAAGCTTTTGCCCTGCTGCTGGATAGAGCTCGCCTAGCTCGCTTTCTTGGCCCCCAAAACTCGACTTGGCTTTCCTTCACGACTCGGATTCATTCCTCATGCACACGTAGGGAACCTGGTGGGGGCATTTTGGCCACGGAGATTTTTTTCCCTTTTAGAATTCCGCGGAGGTTCTATGCAAAAGGTTCCCCGGTGTTCCCTCTTCATTTACGCCCCAGGTCCCCATCAACCTGTCGGCTATATTTGGGTTAGCATCTTCTAGCATCTTCCAGCTTCCTGTCCCTTCACCATCCACATAAAATTCGATGCTATGCTAATAAGCATCCGGGGCTTTTGGGAATATATCAATTAATTTAATTGGTTGATTAACGTTTTTCGTATGTTGCAGCTTTTGGTTTTGGTTTATATATGCCGTTGTCGAGGGCTAACTGTCGTTTAGTTTGAGGCGTTTGTGGTATAAATAAGGGGTGGAGCTAGTAATATTGCGGTCTGATTTGATCCACGTCATGACTAGTGTAGTGTATTAGCATTGGTTGCCTGCAAACGACTGCAGACTTTGCCGTACCGCGTTGCTCCATTTTATTTTAGGGTTTTCCTGGCTGTGATTCAACTTGGAAGAGTGGAAGAAAATCTCTGCTCCTTTTCATGATCCCAGTTGTCCTGGGGGACAGCTGGACTGGTTTTTTTCTACATTGGGGTAGGGGGTCTAACTCCCGTGTTTTCCTAAGATATTTCCCTTAATGTCTTGGGGAGAAAGAGCATATCTATAGCTTGTATATTGTTTATTTCTTTTGCAGGCGAAAAAGTTGGAAGAACACCAGCGTTCTCGCGAACGTAAGAAGCAGCAGAAATTGCTGGCAGAAAGAGAAGAACGACTTCGTCATGCAAAGGAAGAACACGAGAAAGCGGCCCAGCGCGAACGCGAGCGGGAAAGCAGCAGCGGCGGCGGCGGTTTCCGTGGTCCTGCTGGAGGAATACCCGACCCATCGTCTCTCTTTAACGATCCGGACATCATGGCGGCCTTCCAAGTATAAAAATCCCTCGTTATTCTTCTGGCGACTGGGGTGTTTCGCTGGTTTCTTCATACAGTGAACGAGGGCCAAGCCTGGCCACGTCAGAAGCTTATAAGCTGATTGCCATATTATTTATCTAAATTTAACCCAATGACAAATGCCAGGAAACGCTTCGTCGTCAACATTTCTTGGATCTAATATCTTCTGAAAAAACTTACGATTCTTTTTCTGTTTATTGCCAGGACCCTGAAGTAGCGGCGGCCTTTGCGGACGTGTCCTCCAATCCGAACAATATTACCAAGTACCAAGACAATCCCAAAATCGCCGCCGTGATTAACAAGCTGGCCCAGAAAATCGGAGGGGGAGGCATGGGCGGTGGTATGTTCCCAGGCATGGGCGGGATGGGCGGTGGTATGGGCGGGTTCCCTGGTTTTCCAGGAGGAGCGAATCCTTTCGATGAAGAACCCGGAGCAGGTGCTGAAAAGCCTGGCGATGATTTAGATTAGTACTTTTTGGTTGGTTCTCTCCCCGTTTGTCTAAAAATTCCTGAGGAAGCTTTCAATTAGGTAGACATTTGTGTTTCTTTGGTAGTTTTTCTTTTTGCTGGTCGATACCTTGTCTTCAGTTTAAATGTCGCAGGTTCTATTTACACCAATCAAAACAAAATGTACAAGCTCTTAGACTTGAAAGTCAACAACAAGAAGCCTTCCAGCAAGTGCTGCATTTTTAAAACTTATCTCTGTTCGTTTCAACATTCTCAAAGTCGCTGTTATAGCCGCATTGATCTTTTTGTGGGGTTAAAGAAAACCCCACAGGATTACAGCGGTAGATATCGCTAAGGTGACGAAGCTGGGCGTTGCTAAGGTACCGCTGTTGCACAAATCACCTTGGCAAAAGCACATGAAAACATAACGATGTCCTAGCAAGGTTTTGGCGCATCTTTCTTTGCCGTCTTGGGGAGCTCGTTGAAAGCACATGCGTTGTGTTGCTATGCCATATTCTGTAAAGGAAAATTATTTTAAAAATAATAATACCAGGCGAACAGTAGAGAAAGAATTGGGAGTTACCTTCAATTTTACTAGTCTGGTCTCGTTCAACAACTTTGCCACACCATCCTGATGCGCAAGGGATTTCTTCGACGCCGTCTTTGGTCTTGTCAGTTTCGTCAAACGGATCTTTACAGTCGCCTAGTTCTCCTCTTGAGCGGCATGTATAGCATCGTTTGATAGCACCTGTACGTGGGCGAAAAGTACGGTTAGAAAATATAACATGCTGTCTGAGTCTCAGCCAGAGACAACATATGTTGGCTCTGCTAAAGCCGATCGCTCAGCAACCTAATGACCTAGTTTTGGGGTTTTCTTGGGAGGACTCAGACTTCCTAGTTTATCGTAATTGATTTTAAATAATTTTACATACCATTCGCAAACTGCAAACAGAGGTATACACAAAGTAAGGTTGTCAAATGGAACTTCATTTTTTGAGTCGCTGGAAAAGCAGTTCTTTACAAGCAGAAGACAGCGGAGGACTAACCAACACATACCTCATACCCGGATCTTATCTGCCTTCAAGGACTTTTGCCTTTCTACTTGCCTTGGAGCGAACATAATGATGGCCTGAGGGAATCCTTGAAATCTGCGCTCATACCGTGGTGTGTAGCAAGTATTGGCGGAAGAAGGTATTGGATAAGTGCAAAATAACATGGGCATTGGAAGTATAGGTGACTTTTTCTTCGAGGCCTCTGGTGTAGTTCCGTGTTCTGGCGCGGTGTTCTTCAAAAGAGAAAATTGAGCCTGGTGCGACGGGTTTCACGTGTTTTGATAATCCGCACTTCGCGACATTAGAAACGTGATAAGTGATCGAAGAGCTCCAGTCACTAACAGAAGTTAGGATAGTAGTTTGTGTACATATTTTTACTGCCAGCGTGTCTAAATTTGATTTATGGTGATATTTGCAGTGCTACGAGTTTCGAAGACCCTGAAGTAGCTGAAGTCCCTATAGTTTCAGGAGACAGTGATTTAAGGAAACATGCTGATGAATAGTAGAACTTGCCCGTCGCCATCCGATGAACTCCGAGATGTGTCGCGTTACTAGTTACATTTTTAATGAGCGATTTAATGATTTCCATAATATTGTAGTCTTCTCATTCTCAAGAAGCAGACCTGTGTCTTGATTTAAATCAATTGGTTGTGACCTTGACTTTCAAACCCAAAAAATTTATTCGCCAAAAAAGACATGATTTTTTCCCCGCGATCCCCTGCTTGTTGAAGCAGTTATGTACCAACGGGGATAGTTTTTATTGTGGTAAAAAAATGTGGCTAACGGGAGGTGTGGTTATTCGGGCGAGGATCAACTTTCGGAGGAATTAAAAAGAGACTCGTTCGTGTAAATTTAGTGAAATCGCGCTATGAGCCCTCAATTAGGACAAGATGGCAAAGCCAAAAACGTGTCTTCTTCACGGAAAAGCGAGTAAGCAAAACCTTGGTCTAATGCAAAGAAAAACGTATTGTCTTTATTATGGCACCTAGCCAGCGTTACGTAACGCCACTATTTTCTTATTTGCTTTTGTTCCCAGTGATTCCGGCGATGAAGACATGGTTGACGGCAAAGGCAACGTGAAACGGTAAAACTACTCGTTTTTTCCCCCAGTGGAATAGATATCCTAGAATTGCAATCCGGATAGGCATATTTCCTACAAAAAAAAATTAGTAAAAGGCGCAATGTGACGTCATACCGCCTTTGCTAATAGCATTAACCAATACCAGACGTAACTGGCGCCCGACCCGCACGAGTTCGGAGGGCACGTGGGTTGATGTTAATAACTCATTACTAGTTCAAATCACTATCGAGCCGTAATTCCGAGTAGTAGTGTGGCCTTTATTGTTACAGTTTCCCGGGTAACCTTCCCGAGATTCTTATTCTAATTTAGTTTCTAAGGGTGCATTTCCTTGAATATTGAAGCTTGAAAGCATTGCAAGCTTTTATCCCCCGGGAAACTTCTCCGGGCTTTGACATGCAGACGATGCTGACGTGCGTTTCCGAGTGCAACATTGCTTCTTTAGATCGAGAAGGACATATCTTTTCAGGTCAAATGCGACAGCAAAAGTTGGTGGCAGTTGTTTTTTATGTACTTTTTTTTTGTCAGCAGTCTTTTCCATCTACGCACGCGGTTAATTACCTACACGAGATTATAATCTTTTGTCGTTTCATGTTTCCCCCACAGGAAGTCGAGGAATTTGTCGGAGAAGAAAAGGCGCGACCAATTTAACGTGCTTATTAATGAATTGTGCACCATGGTGTGCATGGGAAAGCGAAAATTGGACAAGTCGAATGTACTCAAGACGGCCATATCATTCATTAAAAACCACAATCGTAAGAAATACCTTTTTATCCGGACGGTTTAAAAACAAAACAAAATAATGTTGGTTTGCGTTTAGAAATGACAGTACAGACTCATACTCAAGGACTGCAGGAAGATTGGAAGCCGTCATTCTTGTCTAATGAAGAATTTACTCATCTGATGCTTGAGGTAATGTCCAAATCATGCCAAGTTGGCGTTGCAAGATTTATGCAATGTTATTTTTAGGCCTTGGATGGATTTATCGTGGTGTTTTCTTCCGATGGACAGATTTTATACGCTTCTGAAAATATTACCTCATTACTAGGCCACATCCCTGTAAGTCTTCTGGATTAAATTGTTTAGCGAGTTGCCAAAATATTGGTTGTTTAGGTTGATCTAATGGGGACGTCAATATTTGATTTATTTTGGGAAGACGAACGTCAGCAGCTGACTGACCTGCTCAAGTCGTTGACGAACGTAGATTTAGGAAGTCCGTCCACCAATCAAGGTAAATTTTTAGCGAAATTTAAAAAGTTAATTTCTTATTTAGTGTGATTTTTTTCTTTTAGGCCAGGTAACCTTCCAATGTCACCTACTTCGAGGCAATTCAAAGGAGAGTACGGAGAGTGATTTTGAGCAAGTGGTCTTTAATGGGTATTATAGACAACTCAATGGACATTCAGATAGCAGTAAATTTTGCATATGGAATTTTTTCGTTCTAAGCTAATTATGAAACTGTAGTGTCGGCTTGCGACGAATTACCAGCGTCGTCTTCCAGGAAAGAAGATTTAAATCAGCCCATTCTGTCAGAAAAAGATGAAAGGTATTTGCTAGTTAAAGCGTGAACTTTTTTTTAAAAGAACCAAATTGTTTTAGTTGCGTTTTCGTGGCGTCTGGAAGACTTCAAACGCCACAGTTGGTTGTTGAAATGTCAGTTATTGACGTATCCAAGAGCGAGTTTACCTCTAGACACAGTTTGGAATGGAAATTTCTCTTTCTAGATCACAGGTATCGGTTATATATGTCGAAAAGGGATGGAATAGCGAAAATTATTCATGGTTTCTAGAGCGCCTCCAATTATTGGATATTTGCCCTTTGAAGTGTTGGGAACATCTGGCTATGATTACTATCACGTTGATGATTTGGACCAGGTTTCTGCTTGCCATGAATCTCGTAAGAACACCCAAAAGTTGTCGTGTAGTTCCAATTTAATGAGTTTGCTAAACAGTCATGCAAAAAGGAGAAGGTACGTCCTGTTGCTACCGTTTCCTCACCAAAGGACAGCAATGGATCTGGCTTCAAACTCAGTACTATATTACGTACCACCAATGGAATTCCAAACCAGAGTTTATCGTGTGCACTCATAGCGTCGTACCTTATAGTGAAGTCATTGGGCATGGACCTCGCTGCGTTGCATCCACTCTGTCGCCACTTTTGCCTTCCTCGAAACGTACTAGTTCTGAATATGTGTACCGCAGCCAAAAGACTACGATTAGTGTCTCGAGTCCTGAGAAGGAAACGTTGATTAAATCCCGTCATTTCCGGACAGAATCTAAGCGAAGTACCGTGTACACATCACAAAATACGACGAGTCACAAAAGGGCTTCCAAGGGCTCTGATCCAAAATTGAGTACCAGTACTCACAGAAGCCGTTCAGGTCAAGAACGCCTTTCCACGGAAGATGCCAAATCAACGTGTTCTTCGGAGTCGTTTAAATCCACCACCTCCCAACAGTCGCGTTTGTCGGAACAATCGTTGACCTCTTGCCAGTCTCGTCAGTCTCAGGTTTCACTCCAATCCAGACAGTCTGCCAAATCCCAACAGTCAGTTCAGTCCCTTGCCTCTTCCCTTGTTGGGCAAAGAAACGTTGCTTCTACAGCTCAAGTAAAAATTAGTTGCTTTTTTCAGACAATAAATTGGTACTTTCGTATAGAGCCACAGATTAACCGAGGGACGAACGCTTCATCATTCCCCTTCATACGTAGTAATTGCCTCTTCCAATCATTCAAATGTTGTTACATCCTCTCCATCAGCTCACCTTATTCCAGTAAGTTTTTATGTTCAATTAATTTAGAAAGCATTAAAGGTAATTTTCTCAGATTTTAATTGTAGATGTAATTAATTTCCATTAAATTAGTGGTAATCCTCCTTGATTATAATTGTTAATTTATGTAGATTGTAATTGTAATTAACTTCGATTAAAGAAAATTTGGTTAATTCTTAATTATCGTTTTTAGGTGCCGATTATTAGAAGCATCTCACCTAGGAACACGCGTTCCCCATCCGAATCGCTAAACCATACCTCGCTAGAAATTCCCTTCCAACAGTTTGCTCAACCAAGCAGTCCAAGAAAATGTGCACCGAACTCTCTTTCTGTGCCAACTTCTGTTGTGTCCTACCAACCTGTATTACCTCTTGGCATAGAGGTTGAAGTGGTTGACACGTCACCGGCGTTAACTATACCCCTCTTAACTGTACCTGGCATTGTACCGCATGAAGTAAATCTTCGCAAACTTTTGTAAAAAGAAAAATTAATATTAAGGATTTTTCTGTCGTTTTAGATTCCTCCACCGATGGTTTTGACTGCTGCACAGCGGCATTTGTACGAGCAGCTGAAGATGAAGCATAGCCAATTGCAGAGGCAGATCTTGGCTCAGCAAGAAGAGCTAAAGAGGGTGTCGGAACAGTTGTTGATAGCCCAGTATGGAGCATGGGGACCTGCCATGCTCAAAATGACTATGCCCTTGCAAAGTGAGCTGTCGGAAAGTAGTGGGGCAGCCACTGGACTTGCTTCCACAGCTGTCACCTTTACCCCTGCCACGCCTATTTTAGTACAAACCTCAGCGCCGTGCATTATCACGCAGAATTCGTCGTCTGAACCTGTATGCGTTGCTGATCCGTCTCAGGTATGCTCCAGTAATATCTCATAGACACATATTAAAAGTTTTCTTTAAAGGTTATACTGCGGACAACCCAGCAAGACTTGATTCAGTTATCACAGCAAGAGGTCCAGATGTTATTAGCCCAAAATGTATTGCAAGAAACTCCTAACATGGACTGCGGTTGAATATTTAGAATTTTTGTGAGTTACCCTTTGTACAAGAAAGTTTATTTATTTTTGCGGTAAAAAAGGAACGGGATCTTAACTGTGATTCGTGAAACTGGATAAGAGTAACCTTGAACAATGTGCACGCAATCTTTGCAATGACTTGTACAGGACCGTGGATAAGTCCAAACCATCCATTTCATATCAATATGCTATCCCGTTTCTAAGTTGTGGAAAACGTGCGAAAAGTGGGAACATATAGGTAGTGCCATCTCCGCCTCCGTCCGTGTGAGGGATTAAAAAGCCGTTTTATGTGGAGTATATAAATAGCTATACTCTCTCAACATTTGAAGTCTTTACAATTAAATCAATTTTGGGATCGTCTAAAATCGCAAAAGCTACGCTTGTTGCGTTTTACGGATATAAGTAATGTATTACCATTTAAAACTTGACGCAAATAGTCTCCAGGAAATACTAGCTCTTAACCATCACAAGAATCAAGGATCGCACAAAAAAGCTCCGGACTGGGAGAAAATAGCGCGCTGCCATGGTACGGACACACAGCGTTCTAAGATTTTACGGACGTGCCTCGCAGACCGAGTCTAATCATTAATTTGTAGGCAAAACGGAAAAATAACTAAATGATTATACACGAAAGACCCCCAAAACTAGTACGACTCTTGAAAGGTGCTCCCAAGTGATACAACGTCGAAAATGCACAATAGGAGCAAGCTTGGTCTTAAACCGCTAAAATGACCTTAGTAGAAGAAAATGACTCGTTCTTGGGCGTTGCGAGACAAGCGGTGCCATTCTCTCTTGATGCAGAGGTACTGGATAACGGCTCGTACGCAAATCAACAGGCCTGGAAGTGTACCATTAAAGTATTTAATAACAATGGGATTTCGAAAGATTAAAAGAGTCTTACCAAAAGCCATGATGAGCCACCACAACCAAGAATTATCGTGCGATACTAAGTCGGTGGAATGTTTGACAATCAAGGTCCACTTGACCAAGGAAAGGCCAAAGCCGGCCAACGCTCCATAACGGCCAGCCACAGAGTGACAGAAACACATGAGTAATAGAAAGCCGATCCAGTTGAAGACAAACGCCACTATAGGAACAAGAGTTTTAATGACATCATTGGATTGAAAGTATTTGGTTACCAAAGAATGACGAAAAGAAAATGAAATCTGTTCCCAATACAATATCAGGTCTCCCAGCTTCCATAGGAGCGTCAGTCTCAAGTGCCAGAAAAGTATGACGGGTTGGACGGGTTTCTTCATTTTGGCGAAGTTGCTCTTCCACCACTTTTTGTCTTTGCACTTCAGCATAAGAAGGCAACTCCGTAGCCACATCGTACGCTGGTGGGGCATGGAAATCCGCTTTCGGAGGAGGGATACCATCATCTGGAGGGTTCAAATTCAGCGTAACGCCGCCAACACTAGACGCAGTCTTAATAAAGGCAAACATATCAGCTTATAGTATAGAAATAAACATCAACAAATGAGTTTTACTTGGCTGTACTCGGGAGGGGCAGGGGGCAATACAACCATCATAGGCACAGGCTGTGCTGGCAAGTCCCCATCTGTAAGCTGTGCAAGAGAATTATAGTCATATTTATTATTGGCAAATGGCAATGAAACATGGCCTTAACCATCGCTGATCATGATCCAATAACAATTAAAATTCCCCTTGAGCATATCGCGTATCCCTTAGGGAAATTACATACATACCATTTGATACTGGCGTGTTCTCTCCATACTTATGTCAAACTTGTTGAACCTAAAATTATTGCTAAACGGCGAAAAATCGTCTCTCAGCTAAACCTACGTTTGGAGGTAGGAAAAGGTACACTTTCTAAAAAAACAGGGCACTTATCAGCCTGCAGTCAAGTAGCCTTGTCTAAACAAAATGTCATTACACTGTGACGTCATATTCATAGCTCCGCCTTAAAACTAATACTATATCCAATGAAGGAACGTCAAACCACAAAACATGGCGTTCCATTTGTTGTCGTCAGTATGACCGTGTTGTGATTAAGTAGTCTTGGTCGTGTTTCAAAGCAGTCTATTTTCCTTTGTGGTCAATGAATAATATAGAAGGCCTAGCGTTTCATCGCTTTTATTGATTATGGCTAGCGGCAACGAGAGATCGTTTTACGCAAAAGCTGCTCGCCGACGCTTGTTGGGAGACACTAGTGGAGCGAACTTTGAATCGTCGGAATACCAGCCAGGCGATAATGCAGAGCTTTCAGACCCGACAGCCACTGATAATGATGGGTTTGAAATAGGTAACTAGTCTAACCTTATTACTAGTAGTATAATTTTTACTATCAGTGTTAATATATGTTTTTTTTCTTTCTTTAGGTTTAGCGACAGACAAGACGGGCGAGCAAGTTCAGATCTCTATAAGTGTGGACGAGAATGCAGTGTTAACAGAATTAGACCTCTCCTCGTTAACCGAGGGAGGAATGAACATTGCAATTCCCATCCACGCTTGCGAAAGCGAGGAAGGGGAGCTGGGAAACTTGGAATACCTCAATCTTGATGACCAACCCAAGTTCTTGGCATCTGAATCGAGTACGGGGCACAAGGAAGCTATTGATCCTGTAGAGGGAAACGGAGCTGATTTAACGCAACCTATGCAGCAATACTTGGACGGTAAACAATCTTTGAAGACCACGTTGTGGCTCTCGAGTACTATTCAAATTATTCCGTCTTGTAGGGGAATTGTCCTTCTCCAATTATTTGGCCCTCATTGAATCCGAAGATGAAGAGGAGGAACAGCCCGTTCCCACATTATTACCGGCACCTGAACACATCCCAGATGTGCCCCAAAGCACGCGAGAGGGTAGTGCGACAGAGGAATCTGAGAGTGATGATCCAGATTATGAACCACCGCTGCAGCTAAACCAGAAAAAAGTTCCCATCAAGAAAGCCCGGTTGCAACGCAGCAGTTCTTCTTCTTCAGATTATGCAGACGAAGAAGACTGGGAGCCTACAAGCAAGCAAAAAGGGACAGACAAGTTGAAGAAAAAGGAAAGCGGCAAAGAGGACGTACTGTCAAAGCCTCGCAAAGAGCGCGCCAAACCTATGAAAAGGCTTCCAGCAGCTTTGCAGGTAAATTGCCAATTTGTTAGTCATATAATTGAGCACACACATCACAGGTGATTTCTCTCTTACGTGCCCATCAAGCACCAATTTCCTTTTTTGATGGAACATTTTTGGGGGAACTCGCAAGCATTGATGGGGCCCATCAACTTGATAATCCTAGTCGAAATGATTGTGATTACCACACACACATACGCATTAGTTGTGACGGTACTAAATCTTCTGCTCAACTTTTTTTATAATTTTCTAGGGCTTGATGGGCGAGGCCAATTTGCGATTTGCACGCGGGGAGCGACAAGATGCGATCAATATGTGTATGGAGGTCATTAGGCAAGGTAAAAGACTATAATTTCGCTTTGCTCATGCAGCTGATGCTGAGTGAATCTTTTACTTGCCATGCTTTAATGGCGTACGTTTTTATAGTAATCAGTGGAAGTAATTATCTCGGGTTATGCGTGTAACTAGATACTTATACCCATTCTCTTCTCTCATTAAGTTCTTATTTTGAGCCTAATAATCCTTATTGCCTGCGTTTAGGAACAAAAACTTCTACTTAGAGCAATGCATCGTTTGTCCGTGTTTTGCATCTAGGAGAAAGGCAGACTCTTTATCATTTAAAAATTAGCGGTACAGAAAGAAACTCGTTAGTATTCATCAATTCATGAGTTTTTCTATACAGTAGATGCATAGTGTACATATAAATCACATTTAGGATAGTTTTTTCAACTTAAATTTAACCTTTTACTCGTCTTGGAGCAGTGCTTTCCATATTAGAGTCAAAGTTATGGCTCCGAGCGTTTACATCTTGTCATATGTCCACATAAAAAAGAAAGAAATGTTTTCTTTTTTCCCTCTAATGAGAATTTGCATCTTTTCAAACTTCCCTTTCATACGTCAAGCGTTATGAAGAGTGTTGAATCTAAGGTAGGTGTCTTAATCATGATTTTTTTTCTTGGCGTAGCACCCACATTCCCTGAAGCTTTCCGGACGTTAAGCATGATACACGAAGAGATGGGTGACACCGCCAAAGCTCATCAGTTTGCCTTAATTGCGGCTCATCTGGACCCTCATGATGCTGAGGAATGGACGCGACTGGCGGAAGTTTCGTTCGAACAAGGCGACCTGCTTCAGGCTGAGAAGTGCTACAAAAAAGGTGAAACACTAGAAAACTAGAATCAAACGTGGGTGGAGATGAGCAAAGGAACGGGAGTAACGAAATTGCTAATGTAATTTCTTTTTCCCTACATATTCTTTTCTTTTCTCTTGCTCTCTTTTTCGGCCCTTTTTCCCGGTACCCTTGTTTACGTGTGGAAAAATGAGAACAGCTGTGGAAGCCGCACCGGATAATTTGGAATTGCACCATATTCGCATCGGGCTGTTGGAAAAATTGGGAGATAAAAGACGACTCTTATTAGGCTGCCTTCGTCTTTTGCAAGGTAGAGAAACATATGAGTATATATATATATATATACGTAGTCTGGAGGGGAAGGGGGTTTGGCGATGTGAGGTGGGACGTTGATTAGAGAGCTAATGCAGGGTACTTTATCAGCCATGAAGGGCGAGCATGCAGCCGAGTGTTTACAGATGGCTAAGGAAATTGCGCGTACTTTTCATAGTCAAAACGATACCTTGAATGCTCGGAAAGCAATGCAGACGGCTCTCAATAATGCCAGTCATTTGTATACTCCTGAAGGTAAGCACTTTATTTCTAATATCCTACATCAGTTTGTCGGGGAAGGGAAAAGCTTTACAACAGACTTAGAGAGACTGGTGAACACTTTTCCTTACCCTGAAGATCCAAAAGTGACTCCTAACCGTTTTCCCTCTTGTGTGTTTGTGCTGCTTAACTTTTTTGGCGGGGTTTTGCCCTTCTTGCTGATGTTTGACGTCGCTGTTCGCTGTTCCAGACTATAATCTACTGTTGGAATTGATGCTGCAACTCAAGGAGTTTGATAAATGCATTACGGTGTTGACCAAACACGGAGGCGTGCACTTGCTTAGCAAACAAGACTTAATTGGCTCCCTGGAAGAGCAACTAAAGCAAGCCTACGGAATATCCTGTGCAACCAGCCTACCCTTGGATTTGAAAACGAAACTTTGCGTAGCTTTGATTCAACTCGGCTCTTATCATCTCCTCCAAGTAAAGGGATTCGCCAGAACATGATAGCAAAATGATGATGAAGGGATGTCTTGCATTATTTACACCAGTAATTTTGGTCCTGCCTTTCTTTCGCTTACTTCTTTCAGAATGTATTGAAGGATCTGCAAGACGCGGATGTGGAAGAATATGGGGATTTGTATTTAGATGTAGCCGAGGCATTTATGGAGAAAACCCAGATGTCGGACGCTTTGGTGCTCCTCGAAAAACTCGTTAACTCCACCAGTTACAGTTTGGTAAGTTCAAGTCAGCTGCTGTGCGCCAGTTTAAATAGGAATCGCCTATTGCATGGCTCGGGTTCACTTTTCCCCAGTTTCCCAAACCGTAGTTTTGCTTAAAAAAAAAAAGTTCTCGAACCTAATCTTTTAGCTTGCCGTTATTGAAAATTCAAAATGATCGTTGGCGCGAGACTTTTGCAAGTTTAGGATTTCCACAACAACATAAGTGGCGTCGGAACTTAGTTCGTTAGTTTAATATCTTATGGACTTTAAGCATTCGTAGAAATTATAAATTTCGTTGATTCCTTGCACCCAAATATAAGCAAGTTTTGATCAAAGGCAACGGTTGTCCCTACTTAGTCGGGGAATTTGGGAAGGTAGGAAGTAAAGACAAAGGCCCAAAGGGATGTAACCCCGGAAAGCCGATAGAATTAGTGCTGTCATTCATATATTATTAGGGGTGTTTTAGTTTATGAATGCTACTTGTGAGTGCCGAGCGAGGGTTTCCACAAAGGCAGTACGCTCTGATAACGCCTCCCCATTTTCAGCTAAACTGCGTCGGTTTTCAAGAATAGCCCAGCAAAGTTAATTCCTTTTAGCACGTGTGAGGGTACTACCGTATGCTTTGATGGGTTTGCTATTCCTTTTCGTTACCTTTTGCAATGTTTAACAGAGTTTAGCTTGAAATGCTAAGTTAGAGCATTGAGTTTACCGTTCGTTTCGCACCGGCTGTTTTTAGCTAAAAGCTCGCGCTCGTTTTCCCCCAAGGAAAACCCGAAAGTCTCGTAATTTGCTTAGCTTAAAGACGTCATAATCACATTTGGAAAAATAAAAGCGACAAGGAGCATCAAGATATTAGAGATCTGTCTATCTTTTGTACCCCAGCAAAAATCTTGTTTTCTTTAGCCCCCCCCCCCCAAGTTTGGCTCGCTCTCAGCCGGAGTATAGAGAAAGGGGAGAAAAGAAAACAATTTTTTTTTCAGGTTCACGAATGTTTTGATTAAGTTCCAGGTTCCTTTTTTCTGTCGCTCTTTCTTTTCGACGTATTTGCATTTTCCGTTAACGCTAAGAAAAAGTGGTCTGTTGTCATGGGAGTAATAGCAAAACCCCGCCTAGTCTAGTGTCCCAGCTTTTTTCTTTTCTTTTTAAAGAAAAAACGGGGAAAAGGGACTGAGCCTTTAAAGATCATCTTTTTGGCCAAAGAAGGAATAAAAAAGGCTCGGAAGGGCAAAGAAAAGTTAGGAACTGTTTGCATTTTGGAACGTACGGATTTATACACTCGAAATTGCTGACGTGGACCTTCTCCGCCAGCTAAAGCTGTGCCATTTAACACAT
Source organism: Lepidurus apus apus (assembly GCA_022832285.1). Classification (NCBI taxonomy): domain Eukaryota; kingdom Metazoa; phylum Arthropoda; class Branchiopoda; order Notostraca; family Triopsidae; genus Lepidurus; species Lepidurus apus. The sequence continues at coordinate 55,355 of JAGJRO010000094.1, forward strand.
TTTACACGCAGGCTGCTGTTTGGCTTCGCTATGCGGAATGCCTTGTGGGTCTTCAAGAATGGGATCGCTGCTTAATGGCCTATAAAAAAGTGATCGAGTTAGCTCCCCAACATTTTGAGGCGCGATTGGCATTAGCGACGTTGCTCCAAGATTTAGAACGTCCAGAAGAAGCTGCTGCTGTTTTAGCTCAAGGCAAGTTGTATAGGGAGCTCCCAACGTTTTTTGTGGAAGCAAATCGCTTAGTCGGAGAGGCAATTTTTATTTTTATCCCCTTTTTTCCTTGGGGGTTCGATTCACCCCTTTCAGAAAGCTTTCAGTAGCTCAGCGAGATGTTATTTGTATCAGTTTTCTATATCTCTCCTATATTTTATTTGTATTTTTCGTTCTATAGAAGCCAACGAACTATTGGACGCACGGGTTTTGTACCAGCGCTGCCGGTTATTGTTAGAGCAGGGCAAAGAAGATGAGTTGGTGGAAACGTCCAAGTGGCTTTTCGCGCGCCATTTCGCAGTCTTGAGAAACATCAACGACGCCTATGGTAATTGTTGATATGTGGCACTGTTTCCGAGCTGCTTATTGTGACACTGATGTTCTGGCTGCCAGGACCAAGCATCACTGCCCTTAAACATGAGCCTTGTAAACGATGTTAGAAGCTCACATTGAATTTTCACATTTTCCGTTTTTTCTCCGCTTTTTTCGGCAGCCATCACCAAGTCGAAACGAACCGCGAACGTCAAAAATACGGATATGTCTGCAGATTTGGTAAGTTATAAGACATTCTTTTACAGCTCGCGAGAGTTGTTATTATTACTTTTTCATTTTTGGCATTTGTTTTGCTTTCGACTAATGTTGAAAAGGTGCATAACATGCTGTCTCATATGGCATGGGTAAATGTATTATTGAAAAGCTGCGTTGAGCTCCTGGCGACACGCTGACGGTACGAGACACGCAATAGCTCATCCTTCGTATTATTCTGACAAATGAAGTAACCCGTGAATGACAGCGCTAGTCCTGATACCCGTAATGCGCTTCGAATGCTTAGCTGTGGATACAGGGGTAACAGAAAGAAGTTGGATTATAACGGGAGTTTTTCTAGAAAAGGGAGAAACGAGGGGAATTCTATAGTTTCTCCATATGCAATGAGAGAGTGCCACGCTAGACAAATTGTTACGTGCAAAGCAACCAGTCGAGAACCGGAGACAAACATCCAAGTTTTTGTTACCCGGTTTCTTAGAGAAAAAGAACGTTTTGTTGTAATTTGCCTTGCGCTGCGAACGCAATGCAACTTCCATGAGAGCACCTTGTCGAAGGACAATGTCAGTTGGCAGTGTTCAAATCGTCGGACCTTCTGGGAGAAAAAACTGCTAACTGCTGTACTTTTGTCATTTATCTCCTTACACATTAATATGTGGGATCACTGTTATACGTCACTGGATATACTTAAGGTGGGGAAATACGCTTTTGGAATGTTGCATGAGAATTTGCTGCGACTGGCCCCCTCTGTCTGAAAAGGGCGTACGGACGGTACCATATACATGTAGAGCTGGTATGTTCAGTTTTTGCTTACCTCTCGCGGCTTTACTTAGAAGTTCTAGACCCGCTAGCTAATGCAGGAACGTTTTTGCGCTATTTCTGAGGTTTGCTGTTGTCTTTTTTTTTTTCCCCCGTCGTTTGCACGACAGCTCGTGTTCAGGGCTGGTAGACTAGGACTTATCGTAGGTGAGCTTGGGCAAATAAGTTTCGATTGTATTCGGACAAAAAACTGTTAAGATATTCAGCTCTTGTTCTAGATTTTTCGCTCAACGAGCTTGAGCTTAGCTGCTCACGCACGAGATTGAAATTCCCTGAATTTTTCCCCCGATGAAAAGAAAAATAAGAAACGAATTATAAAGTAGCACAAAGTCGTGGAGAAGCAGAAATGTTCATAATTATAATCTCGTTAGGAAGACTTTGTTTGTGAGTTCTAGAAACGAAGTGAGACACTGGACAAAAAAGAAGATAGAAATGCGAACAAAAGGCGGATGAAAATCCCGGAATACTTACGCATACCTAGGCTGCCATGGTATTTAGGATATGAGCTGGAACGACGTACTGGTCGTACCTGATTGATTAACGTACAAAGAATAAAAACGAGACGGTGGCCGAGTTCCTTTCAATTACTTCTATATACCCTTGTACTGGACTCGTGCCAGAATTTCTCTTGATTAACGAAGCGATGTCCCAGGTACCCACGTTTTCTGAGAGCGAAGTATCCTTGGAAGATGAATACGCGTTATTCCGTCACGTCGCCAACATATTATGGCGGAAAGAGCGATTGGTCGAATTACAGCGACTGTGTATTTCAGCCTTGGGTTCGCGTTTGTACCAAAACTCGGAGCGGATCAAAGTAAATTTTAATTGTCCATTTATAGTTTATTTATGCACGCAGGCTGGAAGCTTTTCTGAAACTCTCCCTGTTATCCATGTCAAATGGCGTGGGTCGTAATCGCGTTTGCGTTGGTTACAAAGAGAGAGAGAAAACAAAGAAAAAAGGAAAGTCTGGCGTTGCTATTTATTGAAACCCTCGCTGACATAAGAAAAATTGTTCTTTTCATTTGACTTCGCACGCCACACACCTTCTCTATAGGATATTGCTTGGTTGACGTTTCAAGTTTGTTTGAAAAGGAACGAAGCCAATTTTGGGTATTCTTTCATCCGGCGGCGTACTATGACTGATTTTGACAACAATCGAGTCTGGGTACTTTTCAACCAGGTCTGATTGCGACTTATTGATTCTTGACACTCCGTGAACTTTGTGCAAATATATGTATTTTTCTGGCACAGTTGCTGCTCCGATCTGATGACGTGAGGCATAACAGATTCCTGATCCGTTTGATGGTAAAACACCCGGACTCTTTTGTTCTCACCGTGTTGAACGGGCATAATTGCCTCTTGGCGGGTACTTACAAGTACGCTTTAGCGGAATACTTGGCAGCCCTGCGTCTAGAACCCGAAAATCCGATGATCCCTTTCCTCGTGGGACTCGTATATACTCATATGGCCTGCCAAAAATTTTCTGGCAAGAAACATGCCTTGGTGCTTCAAGCTTCCGCTTTCCTGGAACGATATGCGGAGCTACGGGGCGAGCAGCAAGAAACAAATTACAATTTAGGACGCGCGATGCATCAATTAGGACTTTACACCCAAGCCATCCATTATTATAAAAGAGCATTGGATCTACCCACGCCCGTTACTGGACCGGATGAGCACCTGTTTGATTTACGCCGCGAAATTGCCTTCAATTTAGCTCTGATCTATCAGTCTTCAGGCGCTTTAGACATTGCAAGGCTCTATCTGTACAAATATAACGTTGTATAATACAACCAAGCGCAGCCGAAAAATCTTTTCCTTGTTTACGAATCTCACTTAAAACAATTAGAATTATCTGAAGCCAAGAGAAATTTAGTGTCTTTTTATATGCATACTTGGGATAAGGCTATACGTAGACTAATACAAGAAGTTTTCCACTCTAGCGGTGATGGTACCTATTGGAGACGTGGTAGGTAGGCTCGCCAGTGCAAGAGCTTCGAGTCGCTCTTCACGACAGGAAGTGGAAATTCCGTCGCCTTACATTACAGGGAATGGCGGGGTTTTCTTGTAAACAGTGGTGACAAGTGAAAATTGGAAGACTCGAGCTGATGAAAACTCATATTTTTATAATAAGTGCGCAAAAATGCTTGGGAATCGGGTAATTGAATAAGATTAGGTCACAGGATTACTACTGTCTCTGGAGTATAAAGTTCTATAAGGGTAAGTGGTATTTTCCATTTTTCGGTCAATGGTGGTTTCATGTCTGTCATGGCCTGGGATTCCTCAGTAAAGCGATAGCTTGTTTTTACTGAAAGTACTAGCACGAGGGACCGTCCCGTCCCACTCCAACGTTAATCAAAGCAGGCGGAGCCCCAATACTTTTCGTGATTTACCGAATAGCCCATCACTTTTTAAACCTCCTTCGCTCGCCTTGGGTTTACGACTGACGCCGATGGAACATCCCTGTAGGAGAGTTTTTCTTTTTATTGCCGCATTCTTTACAATCCTAATAATAGAAAGAACTTGCTTTGTGCCCCATGCTTTTACTCTACCATCATCTAATAATTTTTATATTTTCAACTCCTGAAGTCGCTTTTACGAGCATTTATGAATCCTCTCTTCCTTGAGCTGCCTTTGCAGCTTTGTTTGACGGTGCCACTGATAGGAGTGATTGCTACAGGACTGTTTGGGCTCTTATGGCTGTGTTACATAATGCCATACTCGGCATTTTTTTACGTCTTTTAACCTATTTTCTCTTTTGACGTTCGAAGCCAGCTGCTTATCAGAGTGGGTTGCAGTTATAGCCAACGGCGTATGTGGCTGGTACTGTTTTTGCCATTGCGGGCCAAATAATCATACATGGCAAACTGCGGTGGAGAGTACTAGCCACAGTGGTATTAGCCAGAAAGTGTATTGCCAAAGTTCAAGCTTTTTGTCCGGCTTCTTTGGTATCCTTTTTGGAGCCAGTTATGATAATTCCCGAGCATTTCTGCTGGACTTTATTTTTCCTCTTTGTCTTTTCCTGCTGGCGACTTCCGACTTTCTGAAAGGGGTTAGGGGTAAATGAAGTGTAATCCTTGAGCAAGTACCCTTTTTCTATTTTGTATTACTCGCAGGATGCGAATGGGGACGCACGATAGTCTGCTCATTACCGAGAAAGCCTTGGCTTAAGTGGTTGGTGAGGCAGAGTCCATTGTTGCTAGTATCCACAAGAGGGTAACGGGACATGGAAGGGCTAACTAAGTACGCTCTCCAGCTCCAACTCGGGTCGTTAGGAGGGGTCTCGAGGCAGGGGTTGTTAGGTTAGGTACGAGAGGACGCTGTTGCCGCTTCTGAAGTCAATTGTTGACAGCCTAACAATGTGAACAGCCTTTAAAGAGTATGCGGCCACCATGCACAATACAAGACGGCATCTTCTTTTCTCGTCGAGCTAAAAAGCTTTTCCCTTTTTCATTCTAGGTTATTTTTATTTTTTTTACGAGGTGAACTGACAACGGCAAGAGAGTAACGCGTAGGGTGCAAAAGCCTACTGTCCTTTTTCCTGCCTTGGTTAGTGATGGTTATGAGCTAATGGATGAGAAGAGGGTGCGACGTGAATCGACAAAATGCAGTTTCTAAGTTAAACAGGGAAGCGGAGTGGCATTCTAACTTTATATCCGTACAAAGCTGGGGACCTTTATGGATGCCTTGTCGTCTCATGACTCATTCTGTAGAATCTATGCATCCCAATGTATTGTAAATATGGGCATTCGGAAGTGCTGCTAACGTAGAAGCTTTCGCTACGCCTCGGGGCAACAAAGAAATATTGTTGGGCAATATTTGCTTACGATAAAAACAAATTGGCTTTTGATCAGAGAAAAAAGATCATAAAGACGCACACTTTTTTCTTGACTGAAATAGCTGTAAACCAGCTGGGGAACCTCCCACGTCCGTGCCACGCCCATCAGGAAAGACTGGAGCCCCATGTGTGTGCCTACTTATTTAAACTACTAACAACTAAGGAAAATGTGCTTTTTTTTTAGGGAAGAAACGGGGGAAAACGTCATGTCGTTCATTTTTTTTTTGTATTCAATCTTGGGGTTTTGCATTTTACTGATGATCCATGGGGATAGAGGAAGCATTTTCTCCCCTTCTAAACTCTACCAAGGCGAAAGAATTGGGGTACATGTGAAAAGACTCGATTTTTATTTTTGCGATCATTCGCGTGCGATAGAGGGGGTTGGTATTCTAATGTAGCTCGTGAAAAGCCACTTCGTCAAGACGGTGCAGCTGCAGACAGTGATGTATGCTGTGCATTATTGAGGCAAACGCCGTAGGTTTTCTTTTTCGCTTATTTTTGTTGTAAGCGCTGCGTGCATGAAGGATAGTATACATAACCCTATCCCGACAACCCTAAAACCCCAAACTCTATAGCTTCTTTTGCTTCTCCCATACGCCTTTCTCATCATGATTGGAACAAATGTGGACCCCTGCTTCGATCTCGGATGAAAGCTACTCATATCTCAAATAAGGTCAGCTATTTTTCTCTTTCTCTCTCTCTCCCATCTGGCTCTCTCTTATTTCTCTCTTTTCAACTTTCTGTTGTCTCGGAATGGTATTTACTTACCCGATCGCAAGCTGACGAATACTCAGTAAGCAAAACACCGCACAGACACAATTTTTCTCCCTGGTTCTCATTGACACGGAGATGTTAGCGAGAACCTAACACGTGGAAAGTTTTCGAAAGGGGAATTGAACGTGAATTCTCTTTGAGAAAAAATCCTACCGAAGTATAAAGGTGTTGGAACAAGTAATTTAGAAAAAACTTTATTCCAGCTTACTTGCAAATTAGACCGAATCGAGGGCTCAGCTGCACACACTAGCATCATGCTTTGCTTTGTGCCGAGCGCTACGTGCCTCATCAAGTTTTTTTTCTTTTTTTTAGTATTGTATATTAGCGAAAATAAAAAGTTTCCAGCGTCACTAACGCAGCCTACTTGCGTTTTTCTTTGGATAGTCTATTATTTTTCACTTTCCTAATGAAGATTGGGGAGCGAACAACAAACTTCTGGAAAGCGAGAAGAAAAGTATTTCCCGCGTTTCCATGAAACGAACAGAAATCCTGGAGAAATTGAAGCCCATTGTATTGAAGAAACTTTTTTTCCCCTCCGTTCTTCTTAACGGAGGGGGGGGAAGAGGTTTGCTGCTGGACCTATACAGAATCCAACAAGTTACAGGTGCTTTTTATTGCCCTTATTCTGCTCTGATTCAGATTGGTTTTGATGGCCCATGTCACGTTCCGTTTGACCGTGTTGCCTGGGAGATTGGATGATTTGGGCAACGAGATTAGATGAAAGTGAAGCTGTGGCAAAAGACTCGCTGCCGGGGCTACACAAGCTATAGTGTTCCACGTCGTAATCGAAGAACATGAAGGAAACCCAAAGCAGCTTCTTCCTAGGCATCGGCTGCGTCTGTCGATGGATACAATGGGTGCTGGGTCGGTCACGCTCGTGCATAACGATGCATGCTGCCTATGTGTCAGTCCGGTCTCGATCTTAAAATAAGCAAATCAGGGAGTCAAACCCAAATCCGCGTGTTGGAGCAAAGAAAACTGTCCATTTTTATTTGCATAATTTCTTTGAGAGAAAAAAGAGGAAAAAACGTCTCATGGGCGTGCGTGTGCCACTGACAGATGTAACCTTTCTCGAGGTATCTGACAGAACTTGTATTGGAAATTTCATCTGGTTCTCAGATACACCAGTTAATTAGACATTGACTGCCCTTCTTTTATGATCTGGTCTATATCCTATACACGGCTGAAAGTCGTTGGGGAGTGGGGGTAGTTCCCCTGTTTAATGATTTCTTCCCCAGACTGACGGATTTCATTTGTAATAATTTCACCCTATAAATGTTAAGGAGAAACGTTGGAAATTTGCATGATTATACGACTCACACTGAGACACCGGAGATCACTGAATTAATTACAACTGAGGCGCCTATGACTCCCTTAACTAGGTGCTTGTAAATGCTCTTCTTTGGCACACAATTGACTTCATTTGCGAGAAGGAGTCTAATATGGGGGAATATTACCTAGAGCTACGATTCGTTCAAGTCACTTAACATCGTAGGGAAGAGAAAGCTGTTTACATTCTTTCTTTTACAAACTTTAACTTAAAAACATACAAACTCTATAAACTTCCCAAAAGGGGGAAGTTGAGTTTCATCTACGTCCTGTAGCGTATGTACTGTACTTGTACATGTTACTGCACGTGTATACTGTAATTGAACTTCATTTCGTTCAAAGTCCAAAAGGAGCGAGCAAATAAGGAGCAGGCTAAAGCGAGTAGTATTGCAGGCAAGGAAAATTCAATCAAAAGTTATGCCAATGTCATGAGCACATGAGCCGGCGTACATAGTGTATATCGCATAGGAGGAGCTGACGCTATTGCCGGTAAACTTGGCGTGTTTGTCCGTTTTGCAGCTGAATTGCAATTTCTGGCACGGAGAGGAAACGTATCTAATTTAGCTGCATATTTCCTTTTTTGTAGACAGGATGGGACAAAAAATGTTAGTTGCAATCTTAAACTTTGACGTCCCAAAACCATGCAGTACTATATCTAAAGCGGTATGGTGTAGCTTCTCTGCCTCAATTTTCTGGGGTTAACTCTGAAAAAGGAAAAGGGCGTGAAAAGCTTTCCCTCTTCTTCTTCGTCTTTTTTGTTCCCCTCGCACACGTCTTGCATAATGCACAATGTAACAAGCGCCGAAAGATTCTTTGCTTGATTCATAGCTCCACCAGAGAATAAGTGTGCCGAGCTGGGACGGGTTTATGATCCAAAAAACGTTGAGAAGATTTCCTCAACCATAGTATACAATAAGATAGGTCTCAAGGGTAACCCGCGCAGACATTCCAACCGGTGTGTGACACTTATGGCAAAGTGGAGAACAAAAATAAAATAAATATATAGTTTCCCTCACCTTCTGTACTCAACTATGTTTTAACCGCAATGGAACATAGCTGACGGAATTGACTTTAGCCTATTGTTTGTGGAAGCTAAGTAAAATGGAAAAGACACATTTTTCTGTCTGGTCGTGAAATTGGGTCCTGATGCTTTGGCTTGTACGTTATCAACTGAACAAATCGACTCTGGATTGCCCAAAAGATTTTTTTCAGAAACGTACACACGTACGGCGGCGTACCGTGTTTTGAAGAGGGGATCCAGAATATTCACCTTTTTTTAGTTTTCCCCTTTGACACACGTCCCCGGAGTCGTGCATACATTGAGAAGCTTTTCTCCTTCCTGCTCAACAAAGCGTTCCACCTACTGGGATTCCAGGGTGTACCAAGTGAGCATACAGACACACAAAAAGGAAAAGCCTTAGACTCCGTGGAAGCTCAGTTTCCTCAGACCTTTGGTCTTGGTATTCTATACGCACCACAACGTATACGACATATAGGAGCGTTGGAGAAGCCTTTGATTCTCTTTGTAAGCTGTCATATTACGCACTTAGTTATCCCGGAAAGTTAAAAAAGCACGCGGGATTCGAGGAGATGCTCGTAGTTATATTTCCTTACAAAAAAAAGAGAATGAGAAGGGGAAGCCTTCCATCTTACGCGTATCTATACCCTTCGCTCGGGCATTTATATATATATATATATATATATTGGCTCCTTATCAGGTTACCCCGTAATCCCCGGAGTGTTGATTGTGATCGGTACAGAGAAGCTGTCTTTAGACCTCTGTTTTTCTCTTGTCTTTTTCTTTTCCTTGGCAAGAGATATAAAAATATAGATAAAAATGAGAAAAGAGTTTGCTGTGCTGCAGTATATAGTGCGCCGAAGGTTTTGTCCCAACAGGCAGATGTTATCCGTCTTTGTAACTTTGGGGCACGGGCAACTTGGCGCAGTAATAGCCAACAGCCAACCCACCGTCAGAAGGCCCCCGAAGTTGAATGCCTGGGGCGAGTTTGTATAGTCCTAGCTGCGGGTCTATACGGGTGGGTGCGCTATTTCTAGGAAACAATCGCTTAACTCTTGCCCCGAAAGAAAGGCTATTCATCTACTTTTGACATAGATATGCTTCGGTCAATGGTTTTGTTTGATGACTACCCACAAGAGCCAAAAGTTATCGCATAGCCCAAGTTGTGTGGTAGAGAATCGGGGAACAAGGACTCGCTCTTCAAGCCTCTCGATATGCAAATGAGAGGCTATTACGTGGTAAAGATGTTAAACTGCGCCGGGGGACCCTCACACGATGTCTTCAAGCGTCAGCAATATTATGAAGCGATGCTTGGTTTACGCCCCAAAACTTTGCCTGGAATCAATGGGAGCCATCTGATAAAGTTGTCTCGTTTATATTTTATTATGTACGGGAAGACGAAGGTCAAGTCTGGTTATGACTTGCCTTTCCCTTTAAGTGTCTAAGTCTAGTCTGTAGGCAAAAGTCCGGTGGACTTGGCGTTCCGCCTTGCGTGGTTCGACATCCGACTTGCCGGCTGTCAGTAACGGAAACTTGGTGACACGGGGTTCGCTCGCGAAAGGTTGGGGAAAGGGGGGATGTGGCCGACTTCCCCTTCCACGGTATACGCTCAAGCATGGAAACGGCAAGCGGCCCAGACGAGCCGAGCCGGGCCAAAACGGAGTATGTAAGGAGCAGAAGAAGAGGAAGAGGACGGAAAAGGAAGTGTGCATAGCTGGACTTCTGTGCCCTTCACCAGCCAGAAGTTAGCTGGAAAACGCTCCACTGGATGGTTAGCTACACGGCCGGCACACAAGCAAGCGTCCGGAAGCTTACGCCTTACGGGCCGCCAGCTGTGCGACCCAAGCCCATTTTGGCAGCCCGCGAGGGAGGTCCGCTGATGTTGAGCAAGCGGGCTGTATCAAAAAGCTGCGACTTTTACTGGAAGGCTCCATCAAAGATTTCCGGCAGCTTTTAGCCTGGCTCACAGGAAGAAAGGGCTAACTGGGACTCAACGATGTCTGGCATGGGAACTTGGAAAGCTTATTACTGCAGTTGTCATTTAGCGCGCCTTATTGGTGGGGCTCTAGATATAACGGCATAGAGCACGTGATGGCTTGCCAAAATAGTAGCAAGAAGGGGGGCTACGGCTGAGCTCCATGATAGCCTCCTAGTTTGTTTCTTTCCCTCATAACTTGTTACGTAGATATCGGTATAACATTCACTACGCACTTTGTCTCTCTCCCAGCAACCTGTCAGCAATATGGTGGAGGGAGGGAAGTTTGCATTCACTCATTAGCTCAGGGAAAACTCGGCGAAGACCAGAAAAGGAACCTTTTGCCCGAAAAGACCTGACGCCGCTCATTTGCCTAAACAGCTTACTACGCGTTCGCCCTCGCAAGAAAGACGCGCTTGGTTTTCTCGTAATCGTAAGTTTTGTGGAGGGAGGGGGAGAAATCTTTCCGCTTTCCCAGTCTTTCAGCATCCACTCGTCTTAATTTTGACTCCTCATGGTCTCAGGACTTTTGGAGACAAACTTTTATAAGTCTGCGAGCAGACGTGGCATCGCACAGGCCGGGTTGAACCTGTAAGATGGAATTTTAACTTTGATGTAAAACTAATTAAAAACAAGTCAGCCAAAACCAGGACGAAGAGACCGAGTTTTTTTTTGTGGAGTTGTGTACTTTGGTTGGATGAGCGTCACACAGACGTATTTGGTAATTTGCAGTCATTGCCTTGGGATGGAATGGATGGAATGGCCGAGGACAACAAGCTAACTTTTATGCAGAACATGGCAAGTTAAAAGTTGTCGTCCTTGTGTAAAACTTTACTATTTCGCTACTCATTCTCTTTCTGTCTTTCTCTCGGGGTGTCCCTCGCTCGGTAGAAAATTCCTAACGAGATGGCTGAGCTCCGGAAATCAGAGAAGTAGAAGGAAAGGTGCTAGAATTTACTGGAGCAGGTTCTATAAAGGCAAGAAGCAAATCTTAATTAGTTAGGTCTGACAAGTTGGCTGCAGCGAGCATTAGTGCGACGGAAGGGTCGACGGAAGCGCTGAAGGGAGAATTTGGCTCCGTTGTATGTTTGTCTTCTTTGTGTGGCTGGGTTCTTCCTTAGCACACGCCTCAAAGCCTTTAATTAAGATCCAATGTCTCGTGTCCGATACATCTCGGGAGTTGAGACTTCCATTGGGGGGGAGTAGGAAAAAATGACTGATTTTTCTTCTTTTCTTTTTTTAAAAGGAAAAGGAAGTGAAGGAAAAAGAAACGAAGACGCAGATTCCGAAAAATAAGATATGGTGGCGTCAAAAACTGCTCTGTAGCCATTGCACGGCTTAGAGTTATATGACCGTTAGAAAGCGAGAGAACAAACTGGGTGGGCAGCACCAATAAGAGAGACAGTCTGAAACGTGGTCGGAAGGAGCACCAGTTGGATTGGACATGAGTTATTGCCAGGTCATCATTTGGCCGCAGGTTTTTCTCTTCGCTACACTTTCTGACGCGTTGGCCCGTATACAGACGCACAAAAACGAGTCCATTCTTCCCTTATGACAGGCCTTTCGAAGAAAAAGACAACGCGTTTGGAGAGCTAAAACTGCAGCAATTGGGCGCGAGACTGTTAAGCATTCAACTACCAGGTTTCCAACAAGAGGCCACAGTAGATTTAGGTTTCACAGTACGGGTGACAAGGGTATCTTCCAATGCAAACGTTTTTGGGACCGCCTTTCTCGGGCTTGAGAAGATCCGTGGGTGCAAAGAAGTGAGGTACTAAGAACGAAAGAAGTCTGGGCCCTATGGAACACGAGGGATGGATTGACAAATTTGCCCATCGTACCCTCAAGTAGGTATGCTTAAGGCTCCCGTATACCTTAGTTTATTGATGCGAAACAGTCACAGATGGCACTGATGTTTGTTATTGCTTTGCCGAAGCCTTGCGTAAGAAAGTAGAAAAGAAATAGATAATTAATTGCCTGCAAAGTATCTACGCTTGTTTTGATTCTGAAAAGTACAACTTGTCCCCACAATTTGCTGTAGCAGCACAATATCCCAAATCAAGTCGTCGAACATTCGGAACAAGATTTCTCGAAAACGGCTTGTCAGGTTTGAAAGCAATCTGAAACGAAAGTTTTATTTTATTAGCAACTAGTGCACAACCATAGGACATATTTTTAGGCAATGTATTTCTCACAGTTGTAAATTTCATTTGCATGTTGCTAATTTATTACTCGTTAGAAAAAAATTTACATTAGTTGTGCACTACCTGCTAACAAGCTCAAGATTACTGTCAAAGAGTTTTTTCATTAAATGTGCTGTTATCTCATAAAGTCGTTCGAAATTCCCCATGCTAACCGCCTATACCGAGCTAAGGTATACGGGAGCCTTAAAGGGCAATAGCCAACGACATAGCATATTGATATTTGGATGGATTCTTATTGTACACGTTATTCTAAGAACGGGTAAATTTGTTTCAATTTTTTATGACTAGCCGTTCCCGAGATATTGACTTGCGAAATTTTGGCATTTTCCCGCCACGAGAGCTATGACGTCGGGACCGGCTGGAACACTACAGGCTGACCTGTTCGTGTTCGTGGTTCACGGTTTGTGTTCGGGAAGTTCGTGGTTCCTCTATGGCTCAAACTGGCATAGTGGCCGGTCCCGACGTCACGGGGCCCACGTGACCGCGCTGGCCAATGGCAAATATGCCCCGTTTGAATGTTAGACTTCTTATTTTCTTATTATCTAGTTTTCATTTTAGCGTATGATAAAAGGACACCGAGAACTAGAAACTACCTTTTTTACTCCTTATTATAAGACAAAGTTGTTTTTTGGTGGTTATTGCTCTTTAACCTACAAGTAAAAGGGTTCGCAAAGAGAACAAAACGTTCACAAAACGGAGGACTGGCGGCTTTTCTTTCGGGTACTCAAGGGTGTTTTTGACGTAAGTTCCGACCGGCATTACGCTTTGTAAAACCGTCGGTACCTTTTTTGAACCGCACTGGAAGGTTTGAGAATTTACTGCACCCTTTGATGTTCCGGCCTTTTTCGTGGGACTGAGGAAATCGGTCCGAAACCTTTACCCTGGAAGATATCCTTGTTAATCCTTCTGTGAAACCTATATACTGTGCAAGAAACCTTTGATAATTATTCATGCCGTGGAAAAGTTTTCGTGGAAAAGTACTGTTTCCGCGGTTCCCTGTTGATGTGGTACCGAGTTTGGAAGATTGGAAGACCTGCAATTCCCATGTGACCCAATCAGAACTTGTCGCGAAGCCAAAGCGCGCTACAAGCATCAACAGTTCCCAGTGTGTGAGCTTTCAAATCAATTCCTGACACTGCAACGTTTTTGACGCTAATTTACACATGTGTAGGTCGATTTGGTTGACTTCATTGATAGTCTTAACTCTTGGGGAGGGGCAGCCCCCATCCAATTTGCATATGTGTCCCAATACCGTTAACGGTTGTATGTCAACAACATGTAAGGGCATATTTGTTTAAGGTAGTTCTTTAGGGTTGGATTCTTGATATTGGCATGTCAAATTTTGGTTTAAGGCAATTTTAGGGACTGCTTTTGTAGGAAATCCGAGTTCCTTATTTACCCACAGGATCATTTCAAATCAAGCCAGATTTTATATTTGCGCTGCATTCACATAAAGGAAAGTTTTTGTGCTTGTTTAAGGCGGTTCTTGTCTTTACGAATTTCACTTTTTGCTGCCGCAACCCCCCAGTCGTTAGGCACTGGAGCGCAAGATAAATTTTGAGAAGAAAGGGCTTTTATGTTTGTTTTTGACAAGAGCGTTAAAAACTGCGGCTAAGATTACCAGCCAAATGGCAAGAACTTTCATATTCGAGCAGAGTGGGGACTGTTTACCGAGTTAGAAACCATAGCTCTCCACTTTCATGAGCGACTAGAGTTCCTATAGTTCGTTTGGGGGGCAGGGGGCGCTTTACCATAAGCGGACGGAATTGGAGTTCCTGCTGCCGGCTAGAGTTGACGTTACGCTTGTTTTCACTTTTCAGTCTCTTGGCAAACAGGCCTAATACAAGTTGAACCCGAGCTACAGTACGATACGCTTGAACGAAACTTATTCCCTTTTCTCTTTCAGTCTTGAACTTTACTATGATTTTATATTATTTCTAATAATATCAATTGTATATTATCAATTATATCAGTTGTATCAATTACTATTATATACTCATTATAGACTATTTATTATGCTTTTGTTTTACGTACTCAAATATGCAAGTGTGTACAAATTTTATAGGATTGAGAATTCCCAAGTGATCATGAAACAAGGGCTTGAATGGTCGAAAAGTATAAACAAAGTGTCAACGTCTGATTTTAGCCAAAAAAATATTAACTTACTGTAAAAGGGCTTCGCTGCATACAAATATATATTCTATTTTCTATATATACGGAGTCATAATCTGTGTGGTGGATTTCGGGGATAGGGAGTAAGATTTTTCCGTCGCAGTTAAGAGCTTTAGGATCACCTTTAGGCACGTATCGAAGTTTTGAAGTGGAAGCTATAGAAGTTGCACGAGTCTGCTGCGCACCTTCGCAAAAAAGCTTCGATTTACTTGACATCGCGTCGCCTCCGCGTTTCCTGCTTTGAACTCCGAGTGCCGTATTGGGCCCGTTTGTAAGCGCCGAGGGCACTGCTTGTGTGTATACCTTTTTGATTAAAACCCAGAAGCCTGTTAGCGATTTGCTAAATGAAAAAGTAATTCTGTTGAATAAAAAGTTGGAACTTGATTTTTTTGTTGTTGTGTCGAGCTTGGGATGCTGAGATGCCAGGGGTGAAGCGACAAACAGCAGCGCCAAAAGGAAGGTCGAGCTTTGGTTAGTTTCTACCTTGCGCAGTCCAGGATTTTAGTCAAATTAGTTTCCCTAGGCTGTTTGTGTGTACCACAGGATCTTCCTTTCTGCTCGCATGGCTTTTACATACGTTAGGAGCGACCTGAACAATTGCCCCATCTCATTATGCGAGTCCCATGTTGGAAAAAAGCCACCAAAGTTTATAAGGAATCCCAAAGTTTCCCATATACAGCTCTGTTTCCTTCTCGGGGAGTTCAAGCCCAAGCCAAAAACCATTGTCTGCAATTGCTTATAAAAATCCGTCTATGCTAGACGTACACAAGAATCATGCTGCTTACGCCAAAATAAAAACAAATAAATAAAAAAACATATACCCTTTTTTGTGCCCAGGGACTTGGCTTCTTCCGGGGCTTTTTCTTATGCCCAACTGAATCTTACTGAGAAAAAGGAACTTTTTGACTTTATCTTTTATTCCCTGGGCTCTTCTCGGTAGGTTTCCCTGGCTCCGGAACACACCCTTTTCCTGTTTTTTTTCAATATTTTTTTTCGAAGTTCGTCAATGTTTGTTGGCAATGGAATATAGAACTAGAGCTGCACAACATCTTGAGCAGAAATATTCGGACCTGATGAGATTGCCAAAACATTTTACATGAAAAAGTGGGTATCATCAAGGAATCGGTGCCACAAGCATTCGAGCATGCATTGCTGACTTGTTTTTCACTTAGACTTTATACTTTACGCTTGACTAGTCAAATGAGGATATCGTCCGTGTCACTCCACGTTTGAAGAGGTGTTGGCCGGATTTTGTTTTTACCTTTTTCTCAACTTCAAGAACCATCTTATAAGCCTTGTGTCTCTCATCTTACGTCTGGCCAACGCAGCAAGCTTCTTATAGTCTTCATCGCGAATGCATGGAAAGTCGTTTTCGCGTCGCAGAAACCAATTAGGCGGCGTTCTTCAACACTTCAAAGCCTTGGCAACGCGTTCCCTCCGAATTGACTACATATACGGCATGTGCTTATATGCTTTACTTTGCCTGGAATTCAAACAGCTTTCATGGGCCAAAGCCCATTATTTCCATTCAGTTTGGTCACATTTCGTTTCCAATCGTTTTCTGTTGTGTGTTGCCACAATTCTCAAGAGCTATTGACATAACAACACACACAGACGTTTGTTTTCTGAACGGAGAACTCTTCATTATCTTCCTAACAAGTGCTATCTGGGACTCTCTAAAACAGCCATTTGTGGTGCTAATTGGAGCAGTATGTTTCTAATTTCGCTCGCTATTTTTATGGGGTTTCAGAATCCCTATAACTTTTCCTCCCCAACGTTAGTTATTTGATGATATATGGGAGCAAGGAATGGAAGGTGTTCGCTCCTAGTGGATTCAATGATGGCATCAGGTTCGAGGAAGTGGAAAGCTTCTTAATTATATTATGCAAATATTAGGAATTTTCGCACGCCCTCGTTTTCTGTATTATGCAGATGAACGGCCATAAAACTTGTTACAGAGTGCGCTTTTCCTCGACGCTTATATCCGCGGGTTGCATGCTCTTTTCACAGGCCAAAAGGAGGACCTTTTCTTTTTTTGTTTCCAACTCTCCAGGTTATACGTATTTTGTGGCAAGAGACTCGAGTTACCCCCAGATATGTTTCGCATCCAACATTAGCGCCCTATGGAACCATTGCAATTCATCCTCGCTTTTCCCTGGAGTGTAAAACTTTTAAAACGTCTAATTTCATCACTTCAGAGAAAAAAACATACGATAATAAAGGGTCTTAGTCACGGATGAGTAGGTAATTTGGAACCTTAGGTGGCGTACCGGTATCGTGCGTTAAAATGTGTAATTGGTATAAAAACGGAAGATAAAAGATCAAACCAAGCCACCGATGTTTCTCATAAGGTCAAGCCGAGACTCGTGGCGTTACGTCGGCCTGCCTTGTTATTGGTACTATCCCGTTCAACGTAAAAGCGTCCCTTCGGACTGCCTTACTAAGGGGCGCTACCAACGAACATCTTGGGTTGCGAACGCGTCGAATTCCCTGATTAATCCCCATGGAAAGCATGAACGGATGAGAAAGTTTTACACAGCAACGTACCCCTCGTTTTTCCTACTGTGTTAACCTATATATTTTGGGCGCAGTGACGCAATAATGAATAATGCAAAGTAACAGGGATGGATGTTGCTCGTAACCGAGACTTGCTCCTTTTACTTCGGCTTTATGCTACGATAAGCCCGGTACCCTTTGGGGACATAATAGTGACTGTCCTGTTCTGAAATGAAAGCTACCGCTGTTACCAATAAGGTCAGACGGGAACTCGTAGATTAGTTCGGCCTGCCTTACCAATAGCACCATGACGCAAAACTGAATAATGGATAAAAACCGTGCGAATATAGCTCGTAACGCGGACTCGTCTGGCTGCTTCGGCTTGGCGTTGCATCACTCGGGAGCTTTTTTTGACGGATGGAATAATACACTGACGCAACCGGGATTCTACCCTATTACTTCGGCTCGATACTACAATTAGCCCGATACCTTTTTGGGGACATAATAGTAACTATCTCGTTCGGTAATAGAAGCTACCGACGTTACCAATAGGCGAGCCGGGAACTCGTAACCTTAGTTCGGCCTGCCTTACCACTGTACCTCCATGTAGCACCATGGCCCAATAATGAATAATGAAATGAAACCGTGCGAATGTAGCTCGTAACCGGGACTCGTCTAGCTACTTCGGCTTGATGTTGCGTCACTCGGTAGCTATTTTATGACGGATGGAATGATACAGTGGGGCTACAATGAATATAGGCCAGTAAAGTCGAGCGAAAGGTGCTCTTAACCGGACTAGTAGCGTTACTCTGGCTTGATCTTGCTTTGCTCCGTAGCACTTTTTGACGGTATAGTTACGTCGGACGGATGGAATAATACAGTGTCGCAACAATGAATATAAACTGGTAAACTCGAGCGAAAGTGCTCTTAAAGCTTGGTGCACACTGCCAGTCAAATTCAATCAGTCGTCAGTCGTCTACTGACGGAGATCATTCAATTCCATTTGAATGATCTCCGTCAGTCTCAGTCAGCCAAAACAGAGCCCAAACCACACCCTCCGTCAAGCCATTTCGTGACTGAGACTGAGACTGAATTTGACTGGCAGTGTGCACCAAGCTTAACCGGACTAGTAGCAATACTCCGGCTTGATCTTACTTGGCTCGGTATAATTTTTTTCTACGGGATAGTCCTTACGTCGTCCCATTGCGGAATCTCGGCTTGTCAATCAGCCAAGAAGCTGATTCTTTGCAGATTTTTAGAACCTGTTCACTTGGCACCTGAAGTGTCAGATCGTGCTTCAGTCTGGGAGTCGGTACCGTCAATGACGATCCGTGAAGAAGGTTACTGTCTTGCTAAAGCTGAAAATGTTTTTTTTTCACGCATATAAACAAGGTCATTCCTTGCTTATAAGTGCCTCCTCCCCTTCCTGCCCCTTCGTCATGTTACATTTACCACACATTCGGCCCTCCCATACGTCTTCACATGTTTGTGAAGAGCTCCTCCCATAAGCTTCAAGTATCTGTGCTTAAACTTTTATCACAATCATAATTTCTGAATAGTGGTCCGTAAAGAGAACACGTCCAACGCAATTTGGTTTACTCCGTTCCCTATCGTTACGCACCGCACGGTGCCATAGTATGGGACAGTTATGTTAAATATTACACAAGTTGAGGTTTGCTCGACGCCAGTCAAATGTCCTGTTAACCCTCATGTGAAGCCTTGATGACTAATGAAGTGGAAGGGAACTGTCACCGCATCCCTGTCGCTTTCGGTGAATCGAGAATTCTTTAAAAAGGTGTTTGAGAAATGTTTTTCTTTTTTCTTTCTTGTCCATGCCTTATGCGTGGGAACATGAGCAAGTGCTACTATTAAGTTACTAAAGAGAAATATAGTAAGAAAATCTCCTACGTCAACAGAGAGGGCCCTTCTTCTTTATCTCCCTTACGAGCCCTACATGGAACATACATACATCATCAGGTATTACTTTACCATTGAAAGACACACAAGCCCCTCGTGACAACCCCCAAGTCGTTTCTTTTATCCTCCAAACTTGAACGTGTAAGCTTCTTCTAACTATTTATATAACTCTCCCAAGCTTTCCAGAAAACCTTGCTGTCCCCCTTTTTTCCATCTCCAAAATGCCGACGAGTAACTGCATTAGGAATGAAACTCCCCGACAAGTGGAGGGTTGCACACACATACATACACACATGATGTCCCCCCCCCCCACTCCGAAGATCATTTACAACTTTCACGTAGTCTATTTCTCAGTGTGCTTTTAGCACCACACCAAATTTCCTTCTGAAAAGGAAATTTATTGGACTCGGTTATCTTTAGGGAACTTTTCTTTTTACTCCGTTCCTTCCCATCTGTAAAAGCCGAGATGAAAAATAATGGTATGACTATATAGTCTTCACTCCCAATAGCATTGCGATCTGGGAGCAATCTCGAAAGACTTTCACTTTGCATTACGTCTCTTTGGTCGTTATATTGTCTCCGTCTCTTTGCATTGAACAAATGAAGATATATTTACGTATTAAATGGTTTCCCAAATCCGCACTACCTTCTGCGCGACTGAATGCTTAACAGGGTTTCAAACGAATTGCCAACAAAGATGTTGCGAGCCCTTTTGGCTCGCAAAGTTAGCTTTTGCGAGACACTAAGAGCGCCGAGGACCAATATGACGGTTATTAGGCGAGTAGAATGTGCGTGTGTCTTATAAGACCCCCTCATATTGCTGTAGTGATTGCTATTTGGTGGCAAAACAAGGAAGCTGCTTTCTACCCAACCCTCCATTCTGCTACACAGCAAGATGTTCGGTTCTATGCTCTGGAAATGATGGGCCTCTTCATGCAGAGCTCTGTGACCTCGTACCCTTAGGGGTGCCAAAGAGTCTATTAATTGTTAGCTCTCTTATCTACTGTGGAGATAACTTCTTTTCTTTATTGCTTCTAGCTAGAGCGCTAGTTTGATGCGTGTTGACCGTAGGATTCTTGCAGTAATAACGGGAGGGGGGGAGAGACCCTTTATAACGTGCACAAGTTCTCCGAAACGCATTTCAAGGGACCGTAGATCTCGCGATATTACTTACATCCAGTCGCCCTGGTGACCATAATATGGACGCTAAGTTGGGGTTCTTTCATCAGGAAAGTTACGCGACCAGTCACGTGATGGTTGCCGCGTTACTGCAGTAATTGAAACTACGTCCTTCGTTAAAACTACGCTTTGATTATAAGCTATGCAATAGTAAGAATTCTTGACGGGCCTTTTTTGGGGGGGATATGCTTAGTGCTTTAGGAGGGGGTGTCAATCCTGTCACGTCTGCTCTTACTAGACCGCAGTAGAAATGGAAGTCTAAGGAAAATTTCCGAATAAAATGGGTTCAGTGGGTTCAGCCTTGTTTGTGTATCACGCGTCCCTTCCGTGCACAACAGCAGGAACTACGCTGTTTTTTCCGTTTTTCTTAGCCTTTTTTCGAATCCAAAGACTTAAAAAGTTAGACATTGGGACACGACGAAAACGTTTATTACCACTTCGGTTCAAACAAGGAATATAAACACAGCCCAAGAACCGTCCCAACACAAAAGGCGGGTTGGGTTGGGTGGGTGGTTGCAAAAGCAGGCGGATTATGAAAATGCCTTGTCAAGAAAAGAAGCTTTTAGGGATTTTGGTTCCTTTTTTCTCGGAAAACTTTTCTGCAATTCCGAGCGACTTTTAAAAGCGTCTGAGGCTTAGAATTTTTCAGTAGCTAATGCACTCTTTGCATCATTAACAGCTGTGGTAAGTTTGACACAAACCTGCGGACACACGTCTTCGCTTGAACCGTTAATTTTCGCGACCGAGTTCAAATTTCCCTTGTCAGGCCCAAAGGTCTCTTGCTGTCGGCCATGGTTAGGTATGCCGGGCTATTGAGATTTTCGAGTGACATGGGAAAAAACGATCCTCTTGTCATACCGGAGCGTTTTCGTCCAAGTCTGCGTCAGTCCAATCTAGATATTCAGACCCCGCTTGTATCAGCATGTTGGCCTTGTGATATGTGTGTGTCTTGGGTTGGGGGGCTGTGCATAGTAGAGTCGTTGTTTGATCACCTAGTTCCTGTGCGGGGAAGTTGGCCAGCGTAATGTGTGCATGGAAGAAACTTGATGCTTTATACATGAGGCATCTTCGCCTTGACTGCTCCATTATGCATCGGGCCGTGAAAAAAGGACGCGTCCGTTATGTTGTAGTCCTTCACCCCGCGCCCCCCTCCGGCGTTGCCGCGGGCAAAGGAGAGGCAAAACAAGCCCTGAGGCTGAGAAGGGTCTCTCCTCTTGCTCTTTTAGACTTAATATTTCCCCACCCACTGTTCTGCGGCAAGCTTTTTGGCACGACACTCTTGTCGCCGATAAACGTGACAAAACCTCCCGCTTTTCCTACTTCTTTCTTCCTTTTTCCTCACTTTTTTCCCCAAGTGAAGCTCAGCTTCATCTTTCAGAATATTAAATTCGCCACCCATAGAAGTCTCGCAAACGGGGCGGATATGAGAAAGCAGCGATCGGATCCCCACTCAAGCCAGATCTGTTTTTTTTAAAGGGAGAATAAAAAAGCATCCTGTAAATTCTCTTCTCTACAAAAGCACTTGCAAGTTTTCTTAATCAAATTCTATATTCAGGTTTAGAGTTTAGGGTTCCTTACACAAGTGCTATAGAAATGGGAGCTTACTTGTCCAACGGTTCAGTTCTCATTTCCAATGTCTTGGAAAGTCGTTGGGAACTTTTAAAAAGTAAATGTTTCACAAGCGAGCAAGCGAGAAAAATAAACATAAAATAAACTGAAAAGAAAAGTGTCCTTTGTTCTGTTCCTGGGTAGTTTGTATAGACGTCATTACTGTAGAGTTTTAGGGTTTAGGCAGTTCAGGATTTGTTGCTGTCGCCTTTTGCGTTGGAAAACGTTACGGTTAGCCTTGTCAGCTTTTGTCTTGGAAATCGGGGCAAAGGAAAGTTTGTTTCTCTTTGTCATCTTGAGAGGAGCTTTAAAACTAGGGAACATTTCAAACGTCATTCTCGTAACAAACCTATTGAGACTGTCTTTCAGCTCGAATATAAACACTTGGGGGTTCTAGTGTCCCCTCACCCCTTCTCCACCCTCCTCCCTACCCAATGGGCGTTGTTAAAGCCTGGACTGTGCGTAAAAAAGGACAGTCCGTAATCTCTATCCGAATCGTCCCTCTTGGCACGTCGTCAAACGCACTTGGAATTTACATGTCAGACTCAAGGACTTTGCACCCCTCACCCACCCCCTCGCTTTCACCCCTTGTGTGTTTCGTCTTGGATATCTTGCGTATGTGTCCCTGTCCCTCCTATTTCTCCGCCATGTTAATTGCCCTTTCCTCTTCGTTTTGACCCCCAAGTGGTCATGATATAAAAGCCCATAGTCCGGTTTTATGACCGGAGGGAAATCGATCGGTGGACGAAAAGAGCAAAGCCGAAGACATTAGGTGATCATGGATGCTACTTTGGCTGGTAGCTGGCTCGGCAGGATCAGACTCAAATCACCCTACCCAGTCTGGTGCAACCCGGGACCCATGACGGTCACTTTCGCCTTATAACAGGGAAGAGATTTGGCTAAGATTTGGCTAAATTGCTCCACCATGGGAGGAGGGGGTGGGGGTGTCTTTTGGGAAACGCGTTCATAACCCCCGGTAATAGTCCATCCCAAGGTTCACTGGAGAGAATCCAAATTTATAGGGTCTAGAGCGGGGAGGAAAAGAGAAAAGAGATTGCGGCTATAAGAACACATATATACCACACCGAAAAGAGGAAGAGGCGAGGTGACTTGTCACCGTCAGGTCGTGTTTACTAGCGATTGTGTTGGTCGGGAGCAAGTTGGAGACAAAACATGGGCTCCTATAACTCGTTATGGACATCAGCCACTGGTATAAGGCCTCGTAAGCGGGAATTCTGCAGCGAGAGATAAGGGTGCAAAGAAATGTCATTGAAATGGCCGTCTGTAAGAGCTGGCGAAAATAAAAGGAAACGCGGGAGCGTAGAAAGGATCAGGGGAAAACTGTGGAGGCAAAAGGATTGAAGGACCAGGAGCTCGACAGAGTCACTGACGTCCTGGAAAGGATCTCTTATGTGCATTTTGCGAAAGGGGACGCTGATCAGCGAGGCTAGCTGCTCTTTAAAAAAAAAAAACTGGCTGAGCTGGCTGATTGGAAACGGAATAGATATTGATTGCCAGAGATTAGACAGGGCTATATAGCAAGCACACAAAGACTAAAATCAGCAAGGAAAAGCTCTTTTCTTGTAAAAGTCTCCTTGGCTCGGTGGGGAGAGAAGCTAAATGCTAAGAGAGGAGCATAAAGTTGCCGGGTTTTTGCCTCGGTTTCCTTTTTTATGGTACTTTCGGTCCTGATTTCTGCTGGCCGATCTACGCCAAGAGGGTTCAGAAAGGGGGGAAGGGGGAATCCCGTTCCAGTTCAATGAGACCCCGTTTTTCCTGGTCGCGATAGCATAAAGATGGCTATAAATGGGACAGGGGAGTGCGCGTTTTTATGGTAAGGTTTGGTATTTTTCTCGGTAAAAATTTCTGGTTTCCTGATGATTCTGCAAGCCTTGCTGGACGGAAATTAGGCTTATGGGGGTTATACTGAGGGGAGGTATCTGGGATGAAACGGTAGTTTGGAAACAACATCCGTACATGCTCTAGCATCCCTGGTTAATCAATAATTCCCTTTTCTTCGGATATCAGCTATCAAGTATGGTTAACCAAGCGGGCGTTCCACGAAAAGTTACTGCTTGTATGGTAGTACTATGTGTATGTGGCGCTGGCAAAGGCAGAGTAAGGGTTGGGTAAGGAGCAAGTGGGACAACAAAGCGGAGAAATGACTGCGGCTGAGAGAGAGAAGTGTGAGAGAGAAAAAGAAGGGGAAAGTGAAAAGACGGAAGAATGAGGCCTAATTTGGCTAATTGGAGTGCTTCTTCTGACAAGCACGTGGAGAATTTCTTTCCACTCTGGTGGCACTATGATGGGTAATCAATGGGCGACATCATTTATCAATGTTTCTCCTTCGACGTCAGCTCGTGAGCATAACAAAAAGATGCTATGCTAACGCATCTCTCCTCTCGATTGACGCCATAAAAGAAGTTTGGATAGAGTTTGGATATTACTACGTACATAAAAAAAGGATCAGCGGGGAGGGGCAGTAAACGATGGAACGCTTCAAGTGAAGTTTCCAATGTAATGTGAAACTCGTCGGCTCATCTGCAAATCATGCCGGGGTCTTCGAGCTCACGCTGTGCGGTCGGCGATGCTTCTTCTAACCCTTTTTCTTGTTCTTAACCTTATCCTATCCCTTTCTTCCGGAAGACACGGTCAATACCAATCGACTGGTCCGAAGAAAAGCAGTTAGGACTCCTACGTCGTCCCCCTTTGTCGTTTAACGCAGGGACGACTGAAGAAGCAGCTTGTAAAGGCTCTCCTACGGTCTGTTGTCGGGAGCAAAAGGCGGGGAGGGGGGACTCCGCCTTACCGTTGCTGGCATAAAATTCGTAACGTGTGGCGTATTTGTTATATTTTCCGTGCTTTTTATTGAAAGAAACTTGGGCCGAAATTTACTATAGAACAAAAACTAGAGCTCTAGAAACGTTTCTGTTAACCTTTTCAAACGTGTCCCAAGTTTTCCTATGGTTTTCTTATCGCTCTTTCTCGCTCTTGTATTTTTATCAGAGAAACAGGGGGCAAGAAGAAAAAGATAGAAAAAGCAATATCGTCCAGGAACCTCTTGAATAGTTGATAATAAGAGCTTTTCGCCTCGGTAAGGAGAATGGGTTTTTCTTTTCTTACCGGAGCAGAAATGGCCAATGGCCCCCAAACTTTGTTCTGGCTGATTCTTTCTACCGAGTCCTCTCTCCTCTCCCTCTCTCTCAATCTCTTTACTATGGCTGTTGGTATCACAAACGCGGCGAGGAGCTCGGCGTCCTTCGTCTACTTACACAATGCCCGCAAGAACAACAAAACGAAGTTATAAAAAAACGTTATGAAATTATGTAAGAGGATAAGAAGAGCCCCGAAAAGAGTTTTGAGAAAGTAACGAAGACAGATATTAGGTTTTTCCAAAGGCTACGCGAAAGAAATGTTCAAAATTGTCCGCATTGCTGGCTGACTGGAATGCGCAGTAAACGGTCTAGAAAAGCGGTGTTTTGTAATGTTTTGTTTACGTTCGTAAATTGACGCTGTCGAAAAAGCCGCAAGGGAACTTTGGCCCCAGCATGAAGTTTCCCTAGGAAAGCAAAGGGTTGTTTTTGAGGAGGCATGAGCTACGAATTGCGCCTTTAGACACGTGTAATATACATATTACACAGCAATTCGGCTGTGTCAAACTCTGAAACTTGCGAAGTTCTGGACGCCACGCGGCTACGTGTTCCACAACAAGGCCTGTCCTGAAAAGAAAAACACCCATCGAGGCGCAATTCCATCTACGCAAGCGCTGCGCCGCGGGGCATTGCTGGCCCGCTTGGCGAAGAAACGCAGGTCCCAGCAACTCCTGCAGCTGGAGATCCAAACGACTGCTCCATCGACAACGACACTTTGGCGTCCGGCAACCAGGTCATTCAGTATACGTGGTGACGAGACTCAGTTTGGGTGACAGTCCCCCTTCCAAATCCCCCCCGGCTTTTCGCCTTAGGACTCTCAGTTTTGTAGCTTTTCTTTTGCATGGACTGCGGCACCTAAAAACCGATCCACAAAGGTACGTTTGACCGGTTACTTTGTCTTTACTACAGCGCAATGTGCACCTAAAAGGTTCAGTTCCTGGACCTCCTGCTTAGGAAAATTGGGAAGCTACTTGTCTACTGTGTAGTTTCGGGAAATCTGTTGGAGTGTAGCGGTAAAATTCGATCAAAAGCTCCACGAACACTTGCTCTTGATATGGCGCGCGAGATAGGTACTCGACTTTGTCGCGGGCCAAAGCAAAGTTAACATGCGAGGGTTTAATGCAGAATTTTGGTGTTAGAAAGTGAATAAGCAGTTAGCTGGCAAAGTAATTGGACATTTGTCCCCTCCGTCCTACGCTTTGCCCAGCACATTCTCAATGCATGAGAGATGTGGAGCGTTGTCGAATGAATGCTGTGTCAGCAAGGGAATTCTCGTTGTACTTAATTGCCCTCAACGCGTAGAAGCGGGTCGTTTTGTCGGTATTGAGAGGGCGTTGATTCCCAGAGATGGAGAGCATTTTTCTGCTGTGAAGATATTGCTCATGGATGTCAAGCTCCAACGCGACTGTAACACAAATCCAAGATTTGTGATCTTGCAATCGGATTCTGCATTGGGAAGTTGCTTTGCTGTTGACCCGGCGTGCCCTCAATCTCGCGTTTCCCTCTTGCCACAGCTTGCTGGGAGCTCCGCGTGATGAAGTGTCCTCGTGATGTTCTGATTGCAAGCAGGCAGCTCCTTCTTTTGATTTTTCTGAGGACAGCAGACAAGTCAACCTGATACGAATCTGATGCATATCGCAACAAGCACTCTCCCCTCTCTTTTTGCCCACGTATTTTATTCATTGTTGTGTCTATCAATCGGGTATACGGTGCAAGATCGCCAACAGCAATACTGAAAAGACGACGTACACACTGTACCTTCCTTTAGAGGTTTTCATTTTGTTGCCGCTTTTATGCATCCCCTTAGCTTACTGCTGTTAGATGTCGGGGCGTGTCGCAGATGCGACTTGTCTTGTTACTATACACTCAAACTCAAGAACTTGGCCAAGGCTCCTTGAGATTCCCTGGGTACTGCACTCCTGCCGTCTTTCCTTGTGCAAATACATTAGCGAAATGAGAGTCGATACCGTTGCATTCTTGGAATGTCGTCTCTTGTCTCCGATCGACTGGAAGGAGTAAGGGCAGGGGATGCATTAGAGATGATATCAAAAGCATTCTCGCTACTAGGAAGGTAACAATAACAGTACACCCCATCAGATCTTGTGTATAGATAGATATGCCACATGTTAGAATATGGAGAATATCGAATAAAGGGGATCCATCACTAAAAGCCGAGTGGCCATTCAAAGAAACCCCCCCTTTACTAGTGTGAAAGGATATGCATCTTTTCTTCGGTCTTCAAATACGTAAGAGTATTAGGCCAGTTCTTTAAGTACATTTAAGGTTTCTCTTAGGGTGTCACGTCGTTGCCTTGTTCTTAGTTATTGCGACGACGAGATAGCTCGTAGCTTTATTTTTCTCGGATCTTTTGAATTTTTCTTCTTATTGGGGGGTTTCATTTCGAATGAGCTCTCTCTACCTTTTGCCATCTTTCAGTTCAAGTTTATCTTTATGCAGCGAGCTGGGGCAAGACACACCTATTTCTAAATTGGAGAAAAAAGTTTAAGAAAAAAGTTAAACCTTCGGGAGGTAGCAGTTCCTCGTGTCGTTCACTAGGAATCTGTGTAATTTATCATCGTTTACTTCTGCGGGCCTTTTTGCTTTCTATTAGAAGCATCGGCAAGTTTCTGCCGTAACAAGTTTGCTGTTTTGCTCTTGCCATTCCTGACGGGTTCGTAAACTATGCCCCGGTGTAAGAAGATATGCGTACCAACACGCTGCCTTCGTCCCCCGTTACCAGATTTTCTTTTCCTTTTTCCCTTTTTTTGCGTTGTGTTACTTAATAGCCACTGGATAATTCAAGCACGCATCTGCAGCTAATAGGAAAAACAGAAAAAGACTTTTCCAGGGAGATAATTTCAGGCCAGAAATGGTTTACGGGTTTGAGGAATTACAAGTAGAATTTAATTTCGCGCTTTCATGACACACATTTTTGCCCTTTTATAATACAAACTGGCATTTTTATTACTCAGGTGATTTTTTTGGGGGTGGGGAATAGCAGGTTCTTTTCTTCTCAGAGTCTTAAAGGAACGAAAACCAATTAAAGAATTGTAATAAAGGAGCCGTGTGACGTAGCCTATGGCGTGCATGCAACCCGTGCTTTCGATAATCGCTTTAGAGAGTAAGGAAAAGAATGGGAGAAACTATTCTTTGTTAGGTTTTCAGAGTTGTTTGCATGCGGTTATGTGCTTTTGTTTGCATAGACTGATATTGTGTTTGCTAGGCTGTTACATGCTCAGGTCCTCTCCATTTTTTTTTTTTTTGGTTTGTGGAACATAGCTAAACCCACCTTTTCCCCTATATTTGCCTGCTCTTGCTTGCCACTAGACTCTTTAAGAACGAAAAAAGCAGGGGGGAAGAAAATAACTCCAAAGAAGGGCGAGCCCTGCAAAAATTGTTTAGTTGACGTTTATAGAGCAATGAAAGGACAAGGACAGTAGTAATTTGGGCATATCCACGGCTAAGGTTTTCCTTTTGCAGGGCTTTGAAACGCTTGGAAAATGGTGTGAACTCCGCAACTGCTGCTCTAACGCTGCAGAAGCAAGAACGCACCATGCAGCCATGGCACGCGCTAGTCTGAGAACCTCGCAAACGTATAATTACCCCCGCAGCTCCGTGGGTTTACCCACACCATACAGAAAACCTACTCCAGACCAATATAAACCGCTTGTTGTAGCGCTCTCCACGAAGCAATTAAACTAAAAAGAGGCATATATGCAAAAAGGCACACTTGGGAGATTCCGTTGCTGAGACGCATTAAAGGAAGCAAAAAAAGGGGAGGGGGGGAGAAAAACAAGATAACTATACTGAGACACGTTGGTCGTTCCACGTTCTCCTTTAAACGCTGTATTTAAGCTATTTTACTTACCTAGTTCAGTTTTTCTTTTTACCGTTTTAAGACGATGCTTAATTTAACCCCGTCACTCAGTGTGTCGTTTGCAGCTTTGGGGTTTTGCAAGAGAATCTCGGTACGAACACGTGACTTGGGATCTCAGAACCTCGCAGTTCTTACTTGGCGTGGTACGGTGTATAGGAAGAAGCCCCGAAAGCGACTAATGCGGCTGATGTCTTCATAGGTGCGTCATTTGCATAGGGTAAAGGCACGGTAAAGGGGAAGGTTTGTAGTGGAACATTAAGTGAACTTTGGAACATTAGACAAGCATCGTTGGAGAAAGTATGGAAAAGGTTTAGTGTAATGGTCTACGGGCTATATAACTTGGGTGCTCTCAGAGGGGGTTAAAAAGGGTTGTAATTAATGAAAGTTGTATGTTGTATTGTGTGTGTCTATGTATGTATGTGTGTGAGCAGCGTATTATCGTACAGAACCCCCGGTTGGGTGCAAATTACATTAGGTGTCAGGGTGGGAAGGGAGGGGAACGAGCATTCTTCTCGTTAAGGAAACTCCTAATATAGTTACCGTTTAAGGGAAGCTTCGGGATGGACAGTAACTCCAAGGGTAGAAGAACGTGGAATAGAAAGTAAGGGTTGCGGCTGCATCCGCCAGAAAAAGCAAAATAAATTCCAAGGAACACAGCGGAAGAAGGCAGGCTTGGAGACGAGAAAGAGAGAGAGAAAGAAACAAGGACAGCAGTAATTAGAAGTGGTGCGGCGGCCCCGACGAGGGATGAGAAGGTTATCTTTTACCAAATTTGTTAAAGGTAATACGATTAGTTTCCTCAAGCCTTTTACTTTCCTGACCTTTTGCTCCGAGTCCTCTGCGTGAAGCTGAAGGTTCTTTTTTGTGTCTTTTCGTCTCATCTTTTCTTTTCTACTCCCGGAATATCAGTTTTTCTTCCCAAGTTTTGAAAAATCGGGGGGGGGGGGGGGAAAGAACACAATATAGGGGGAGCGTCTTTGGTTCCGAAACATGATGTCACGTGATGTTGAAGGAAGATCCCCCAAACGAAAAGAAAAAATATATTTACTTG
Organism: Lepidurus apus apus; assembly: GCA_022832285.1. Lineage (NCBI taxonomy): Eukaryota > Metazoa > Arthropoda > Branchiopoda > Notostraca > Triopsidae > Lepidurus > Lepidurus apus. Next base: position 85,511 of record JAGJRO010000094.1, read on the forward strand.
ACGTGAGTCACACTAATAATGGGGAGACTACGGGACTGATATGTCTTATATTGCTGCAGGAGGGACGAACCAAACATGTCCTTTTTGTTTGCTTTAGCTGTCTTACGTACACCTTTAAACTGTTTACTGTGCAAGCATTGAAGCTGGTAACTGCTGGGGTTTAGTTTTGCGTTGTGTTTGTCCTTTAAAGTGTTTTTTCTGCATTGTTTTTAGGTAAACGTGCCACTTGCGGCTGCTGCTGCTGTCATAATCTGCAGAATTTGTGAGCGACGAGTTTTCCCAGAAGGGAAAGGAAAAGCTGTGAGTGAGAAAAACTACCTTGGATTTCGCTTTTTAACTCTTGATCGTGATCGAAGACACTTCTTGGGCTGGGAAGAGCGAAAGCAGACGGGATTTGTAAAACGTTTGAACTGAAGGAGGCGAAAAGTAAAGTAAAAAAATAAAAAATCAAGAAAAATAAGTTTTCAAACTTCACCACCGTGGTGGGACGGAACATGAAGCCTTTATGGACGTCAAGTAGCACATGGATGACCGTTAGGTCCATTTTTCAAACACTGACCACGGAAGCTCCCATGTGTCCCCAATGCACTTGTCCCTTGGCACGCGTGAAAAAGAAGCGAGATCGTGATCATGGAGCCGATAAACGAGATAAATCCTGGCCCAAGCCCAGCCACAGCAACAGCGCCAATGCTAATTGCACCGTTTTTTCGGCGACTTGCAACAGCAGTAGCAGCAGCAATCCCACGCTGAATAACAACCCGACCTGTAATAACTTGCCAAATAAGCAGCTGCCACATCAGCAACAACGCCGGAGTTTAAGAGAAACTTCGGCCTCGCTATCTGCCACAGAGCCTGTGATAAGTGATCAGCTTTTATATACTCTGGTTTTTGTGACGAGTCTGTGGATCTACAGCAACTCGTTGACGGGAGACTTGGTGCACGATGATCTCAGTGCCATTCGCGACAACGGCGATGTGATTGGGACGCATTCCCTGGCCCAATTGTGGAAGAATGATTTCTGGGGGAGTCCCATGTCCGATCCTACCAGTCATAAATCCTATCGGCCATTAACCATCTTGACTTTCAGGTAATGTCAGTTAACTCGTAAACCTGCTGATGTATAGTATAAGCAACCGTGGTGTTGGAGTTCGGTAACTGGCTCCGCCAGGTCCAAACTACGACTTTTATTGTCTCACAAATGCATAGCTTCAAAAACAAAGGGAAAAAAGGGGTATGTAACTAACATAATCGAACTGTCACAAGCTGCCACAATTTTAAACAGCTATCACAGCGCCGTTGGTGGGCTGGGCGGAAGCTTGTCTTATTACGCGCGTTGTATGAAACGTTCTACGTTGTACGAAACGAATGCGGACAAGTGTAGAGCATACCCCCCAACCCCCATTAAGCCCAGCAAGGCGATAATGACCTAGAGCACGTTGCCGGGACACACACTTGAACACGTGCTAACAACCTATTTAGCAATGTCCCTTTTGTTTGGCTTTTAAAAGCGAGCTTTGTGTTAGTGTATTCTCAAACTTTCTTTCTGAGAACAGCAAAGGTCGGGCGAACAACACGTCTGTTAATTGGTCTTGTTATTCCCTTTCCTAGCTTGAAGCTAAAGAAACTTTCAACTTTAATATATGACATGTCATAATAACCATTACTTCCGAGTTATTCTCTGTATTGCCTGTCAATTGTTTGCTTAACAAGCAAATGGAGCGAAGAAAAGTGGAAAAAAATGGGCGGGGCAGGTCTTGGATAGCTTGCACGTTGGAGTGGAATCCACTCTTAGCAATTTAGTGGCATTGCGTTGCAACTAAACATAAAAAGAAAAATAATCAAAAGAACGAAAAGTAGTTTGAAAGTGTGAATGAATTTAGCAAAAGTCAGGATGACGTCCAACGCCTGATTCATCGCAACAGCTTACAAGGGTTCCGTGTCTTCGTGTGATTTTTCTTTCGAAACTTGATCGATATTACCTTAGCCTCCGTGTGTGTGTGTGTATGTTTTGCCAAAAAAAGACAAGAAAAAGGAGCTCACATGACACATGTCGCATGATGATAATTGGTCTTACCATGAAAGGCTTTTCTTTTCTTAGCCCCCACTAATATTTTTTTGGGTGATTAGCGTGACTTTGTGAAACGGGGCAAGCGAGGAACGGAATGTTGGCTATGCATCGGAAACCGTATATATGTGCGAGTATGGGATCGAGGTTTTCGATGATGGATGTGGTATCGTGGCTTTGCACGCGAGAAATAATCCTAGCCTCAATTTTAACGAGGCAAAATCCGCCCCGCTTATGGCATAGGTTCGTGGTTTGGACCGTGAGAGTGCAGATACAGAGTTATTGAATGACTATTTTCGAACTCAAGTCTCCAGGTAGAGGATTTACAATTATGGTGCGTTACAACAGAGATTTCCAGCCAGAGTTGGCAGGTTGAAGAGATAGAGCAAGATGTATGCCGCAAGGAAATGAACGTGTCATGGTTTTAGCTCCAGTTAAAAGATAACCAAGAGAGGAGAGAGAAAGTTGTGTTGACTCTTTGAATTACCTGTGGAAATTGTCTTTCGCGTGTTTTTTTATTATTTTAAGATTTTAAGTTTTAAAGGAGTTTCTCTCCTAGATTGTCATGCGACAAAGGATTTGATGGATCTGCACTGGCCACACACGGTTACTAAGCGGGGATATAAAATTCGTTGTTGTAATAATAAAACTAGTTATTGAACCGTAAAGAGGTTATTTTTGGAAAGCCAAAACGTGCTGCCTTCAAGTTTGTCGTACTTAGTAACCATTGTTACACACATAAAAAAAAGGAAAAACCCCAAAAAGTTGGCGACTCTTTGCCGAATATGCAATCAAGCCCACGCCAAGAAATTTTACTATTCCAGGGGATTTAAGTAAGTTCGTAAACTGTTACTTTGGGCTTGACAGACATGCTAGTAGTATACCTCCCGTACTTTAACAAGATAATACAGTATTAAAAAATGATCGTGATATGTTGGTCAATGTCAAGCTCAATCATCAACTATGTGAAGTACACAGTCGGCCCAGAGCCCATTCACAGTCAACTTAAATTTTATTTTTTTATTTTTGTGTGTTTTCGTATCCGAAAATTTCGTCATCTCTTTTTTATGCCGACCATCTAGCTTGGACTATATCGGATTGTTCCGAGCCCATTGTGCCTTTTTTCGGACTTTTTGGGAACTCAGCACAGATGGAGAGCGAATAAGGCACAGTCAATAGCAGGGAGCCAAGGCGAGAATCTCATTTTATTTTATTTTTTCCTCGCTATTCAGATGAAAAGCCGAATACTCAATTCAAACGCTGTTTCCGGTTCTAATTTTTTTCACTCTGTGTGCCACTGTCCCTTAGCGCCTTGCGAAAAAAAGTCAGGGCGCGGACTATAAGGAAGCCTTTTGTGTAAGAGTGTCAAAGTTATGCAGATTTGGGAACTCGACGCAAATGGTTTCTCTTTTGTACCCCCCCCCCCCTCTCGCACACAAGAAGGGAATTTTCGGTCGATATAGACTTGCTCTCGTCCCACTGACAAGCTGTAAGTGCTCGCGTCCTTTTGGGCTCACAATCCCGCTATTCTTACCTCAGAACTTAAAGCCTTTTCCATTGAAGCCATTAAATTTCTAGCCATAAGTTCTGTTGAATTTAAGCCAAAGTGTTTCCAGGCTTTTGGCTTGACTTAAGTGATAATAGCGGCCCCGCTTTGTTTGCAGGTGGAACTACTGGCTCAGCGGATTGCGTCCTTGGAGTTATCACCTTATCAATGTTATACTGCATGCAGTTGCCACATGTCTCTTCGCTGTCGCTTGTCGGTGGCACCTGAAAACTTCGTTGACGACGACCACGTCGAGTGCCTTCCTCTTCGCTCTTCACCCCATACATACTGAAGCTGTAAGTAATACAGTACATATGACATTTTCATTTGCTATCGGCGTTCTCTTTTCTATCCTAAAAAAATAAAAAAATAAATGACAGGAAATGTCAGGATATGTCAATAGTGCAGGGATTCCGCTAGAAAAAAGCTGGGAATAAATACTATTAATAACGAAAAAAGGAGACCCTAAAACGTCTAATATCAAAGGAACTATGGAAAAGATCAATCGTCGTAATGGACACTGTCTTTTTACCTCGTTTTTTGTGCCTGGGCGGTGCAATGTGTTCCGCCCGTGCCATTTTCCTATTGATTACCGGCAGTTTGATTAGAGACCTCACGGAATTCCTTCGTTTCGCGAAGGGTTTGTTAGCCACGATTTTTTTTTTTGGCTTAAAGCCCGTCATATCTCGGGCACAGTTAGCCAGACGTCGTTAAATGGCAAAAAAATAAGCTTTCAGGATAAAAGCAATGCTGTGACCGATGTACTCTTTGTCTCTTGTTTCCACTCCATTTTGTTCTTATTTGTAGGTATCTGGGATTGTTGGTCGAGCTGATGTGTTGGCTGCCATATTTTTCCTGCTTGCCTTCTTGTTCTATGTCAAGTAAGATTAAACTGTCGCGTTTTTAGCCTCTAAAAAAGAAATAGCTGAGGGCTTTTCCTATCTGAAGGGCGCCCAAGCCGTAGAAACTTTTACCGTACGGAGTGTCGCTTGAGTACTCTTGTGTTTTACATGCTTGACTTATCGTTGGCGTTCCCCGTAGGGCATTTCGCATTGACGCCGGTGTCTCGACGTCGCCGGCATCTTTATTGTCGTCTGCAGCAGCAGTACCGGCTTTCAGCGGTAGCAACGGAGCGTCGTCAGCCGTGCCAACTTTGTTCTGCGGAACTCCGCCGCGATCGCCGTCACCAGCTCTGTCGTTTTCGTCGTCTGCCAGCTCTACGTCTAGCTTTTGTTCGATATCTTCGATGCCCGGCTTGGATACCACCACCTCCACCACTGCCGTTACTGCTGCTTCTGCTTGGGGCTCGGAAACCGGAATGACGACGGCTCCGAGTGGGATATCCTGGTCGGAAGCTTGGCCTGTGGTCCAGAATCGGAGCTTTTTCCTGCTCTCTTTCATGATGAGTGCCTCTGCACTGCTGGCCAAAGAACACGGCGTGTGTGTGCTCGCCATGGTGGCTCTTTGGGACGTCGTTTTGTGTGGGGCAGGCTTACGGAGGTATTAAGTCTATTTAATTGATAGCTCGGATGATGTACACGAGTTTTTTTGTCATTCTTTTAGAGCATGGCGGGAAGGAAAATGGCATCCGGGCCTAACGTCACTGGCAACACGGCTTATCGTCTTAGGAGCTGAAGTAGGTGGAACTAATTTTTCGCTTATATAGACTCCTACCAGCTTTATTTTTTTTTTTATCCCAAAGGTCTTTATGAGTCCCCTGGTTTGAAAACTCTTTGTCTTGTGAGGAGCCTGTTTTCTAAAGACGGCTACGTCAATAAATTTTTTTTCCCTTTTAAGGTTCAAGACACAAGACTTTTGACAACAACTTGACATAATTTAACATCTGCGCCCAACATATAGGACTAGAGCTTGCGGTTTTCCCGAAAGTTTAAAGCCAGTGGCTTGTTTTCCAACGCTCTTCGCTTAATACGTGGGAGACTGCACAGCACAGCAGGAAGAAATTCGCCCAAAGTTAAGCCGCTGCCGGTTTTGCTCACGCTTATACAATCTATTTCCACTTCACTTTCCTATATGTTTAAGAACCGGTGGGAAAGTTGGCTGGCAACTTTAAAACCAAAGCGAAGTTTGCAGGTTTTGACTATCTGCAGCTCGAAGAGAGAAAATGATGCAGGGAAGTGAGCAGGAACATCTTGCCTATAGGACAGGCGAGATTTTTCCAAAGCGTAGTAATATAAGATAATTTTATGGACAAGACACCAGGGGGAGGAGGGGAGGGGATTTTTTTTTTATCATACTTTTGTTGGTTATTGAAGCAGCTTCATTTCTGCAGAGAATGTGTGTGTAGCAGAGGCAAGAGACCAGAATTCGATTTTGGGGAGCTATACGGAAAACTGCAGCAACGGTCCAAGCGCACGTGCACTCGGGGTTTAGATTTTGTACAGCAGTGGGGGTATATAAGTTGCTGCACACAAGGACGTCCTGGGGATTTCAATCTAAGAATGACAAGCCGGGGTTACGTCTCATAAAAACCTTATAGATGCAACCCACCTTTGGTGCCCTCCTATATATAACCCATACAGCCAACTTTTTACCCAACAAATCCTGCCACGGCGCGCCATGCACATAATAATACACCTAAATCTGAACCTGAACAACCTGTGCACGGTAGCACCCGCCCTTGTAAAGTCGTAAAGAAGTTCAGTATTCAACTACGGTATCTTTCAGTATCAATCTGAGAAGAATGGTGGAACATTTCTCTGTTATTTCTGACAATTCCTCTCTCAATCTCTCGCTCACTTTTTTCTTTCTTTCTTTCCCTTCCCGTCAGGTTTCTATTCTGTTGGGATTTCGCTTGGGACTCCTCAACGGACAATTGCCACATTTTTCTGATCAAGACAACCCGGCAGCTTTCTGCCCCGATTGGACGACCAGGTAAATACAGTTTTCGTGTCTTGTCTCCTTGTTTTCCTCTTTTCGCGTTCTATAAATGTACCTTTGCCTTGCTTAGTTCGGTTAGCTGAAACAGAGAGTGAGGTGACGGCTGTTTTAAAAGAAAAATCTTCAGTATTACTTCCGTCCTTCGACTTCTTCTCGGACAACTGACATCCGCTGACTTTCTGTCTTATTGGGCTGGCGAGGACGGGACACACACACATATTTTTGTGCCACCCTATTTGAGCAGTATTGATTCCACACATTTTAAAACTCGGGCAGAGCGTGTCGATGCAGTTTTGCACCCGCAGAACCTTAGCATTTTTATTCATGGGGGCTCTCGAAAAGCCTTTTCCCGCTTGAAATTTCTGTCTAGCAATCCATTTTGAATATTCTTATTGATTACTACGTTTGTCTTCTATACCTCCCATAAGTCCCGCACCTTGTTTAGCCTAGACGCATCCGAGAATTGTTATAGTACTGCTCTGGATTCATTTTGTCTGGGGTGGTATTCTTTTTTTCTTTTCTTCACTCTAAAAGCCCATTTTCCCTCAAATAAGCAGAAAAGTGAGACGAGAAGAAGCAGAACCAGAAAGGCAGAAGACAAAAACCTATGAGGGTATTAAAGACATCTTTTGTTCTTTCCACTATAGACAATATTTTTTATCTCGAACGGCCTATAATCTTAAAAAAAATCCCTTTCAGCATCAGTTTTTGTGTCGGAATTGCTTTTTCTAAACGTATGTATGGTTCCTATGGCATCGCTACCATTTTTCTTTGCCTCTTGCTGTTTTATGGCACCGTAGTGAATTAATCAAGTTAAGGTATTGGAGAAGTCAGCAGTAAAGAAGTTTTCTTTCTTGTGTGTTTCCACCTTTTTTTATTTTTTCTCTTTCTCTCTCTTTCTCCTGACTGCTCCTGGGCTCATATTTTCTCACTCTTTCGCCTTTTCTAGGTGGATGACATTTCTTTTCCTGCCGGCTTTCAATTTCCATCTGCTTTTGGAACCAATCAATCTGAGCTACGATTGGCAAATGGGATCGATCCCACTCATAAGCAGCTGTTGGGATATACGCAACTTGGGATCCTTGGTTTTCTCCTCCGCCTTGGCCTGGCTCGTCTTTAAAGCCGTTCGCTACGGCAAGGTAAGAGGATTAATGATTATTGATGAAGTTGTGCCGCCCATGCTGCTAGGCTTGTCGCCACTAGTACCATCATTAGGCGACATGGAAATTAGGCGGGCTACCACTTTTTTAGAGTGATGATAACCGCTCTTCCGTAGACTTCCAGTTGGGGTACTCAGCCCGGCAGAAATAGACTCTTTTTTATGAACAGATACACACATTTACAGAGAGAGAGAGAACGACAGCCCACTTGACATACATATATCAAATGCTGAGATGCTGGTGGCTGAAGCACCGAAAAGCTTTCTGCGTGTCGCGCCGCCAAACTGGTACTTGTAAATAGCTAAGTGTCCAAGAGAGGGAGGGAGGAGAGATTTACGAAGGGTTCTTAAAGAACACCCGTACTGTACAGTATACATGTATACTGTAGGTATAAAGACGTAGTGCTTTCTGCAGTTTGGCAGTTTGAGAAGGATATTACGCGTTTACGTAAGGTCTACTAATTGACAGTTAGGACCATGGTTAGGACTTGGGGGGAAACTTGCTTTACCATTGCGAACTTACATGCTTGTTTTGGCAGGTGACTCTGTTGTGGAACCCTGTAGGTAAATAGGACGTCGCCAGTGACGTTGGGTCGTTAGGACTTGGACTCGGGGATTTTGTTGACCCGTTAAAGACAAGACTTTCTATATACAGGATATATATCTTCTGCCCAAGGTTATAGAGCAGGGGGAGCAAGGGCACTCGTGGTCAAGCAGCACGAGGCTGGGAGTCGTAAACAAGGGGAAAAGTTTTAGTTTCACCAAGAGTTGGGGTAATTAATGCTCCCATCAAAAGTTGCACGGCCCCCCTCTCCTTGTCCTTTTTGCTGGCTGGGTATGGTAACAGGGAGAGACACAAGTCGTCTTCTGTGCCTCTTTTTTTTTTATTTTACAAGTTCTGCTCCAAGGTTTATACCTCCTTCTGTTTGGTACTGCTCTGCAGAAGTTCTCTCGACGCCTTCACCGCAACGCTGTTACCCGCTCTGCTTCTCATAGAAATATAAAAACCGCCAATCAATACCTATGCCAGTCGCGCCTTTTTCCCTTTGGTCTCTAACAGTAAGACGCTGTAGTCTGTGGTGGCACACAAAAACAAAACAAAAATAAATTGCAATGACGCGAATCGGGTCCAGCTGCCCCAATAGAAGAAATTTGAGCATCGTAGCAGCAAGTACCACTTGACGTTCTTTTGCTCTGCAGATTTTGTTTTTGTTTTTCGTTAAAATAAGTCGAGGGAAAGGAAGGACGAGGTATGTAGCTCAAGTGTAGTGAAAACTAACAGCATCGCATTCATTTTTTCTCGTATCTTGGACGTTGTTTGGCAAAAGGCACTTTCAGATAGATATTCTGTGCCAAAATTGCAGCTTGCAACAGCGTATGTTATGTTGCAGTGCCCAATGTCAGTCATTTTTCTCGCTTTCCAATCCAACATTTCTTCCCGTGCCCTTGATTGAAATTCCGCCATGGCAAGCATCGACTCAGCAGCACAGCTAGCGCTGGAAGACGGGGTTCGGAGGGCAAAAGAGAGAAAAAAAAGAATCTAACGTGCCTGGCAAAGCAAAATGTTCGTCTTCCTTGACCCAGAAGTAGGCAGGGGAAAGCAGTGTAGGTACAGGAATCCAGCCAAAGAGATTTTGGCACCAAAAGAAAAAATCTCATTGCCACCGGTTTTTACTATTGCAAGGAATTGTCCCAATGCAACATTGGAAGGAAAACGTGTCGCCCCGACAACATGACCTTCCCCGACAAGTACCTTCCATCTCCCCCATTCCTCCCCATTTTTCATCATTTCAGCAAGGATGTTACAATGATTAGGGTACGAGCTTCGAGTCAATCATAACTAAAGGTTACAAGAAAGAAGCTCTACAAAAAGTCGTTAGTCGACGCTCCCAAAGACCTTTTTCAATTAATTTGCCCCAACAACAATTTGTCGTCCTGGGGTCATTTTTTTTTAGGTTGCGCAAGATTATACGTCTTGTGGTTATTGTAACCCATTGCTTTTGCCAAAAAGCTTTTTGGAAATTACTTTTTGCCTTTTAGTTTGTAAGGGAAACCTAAAACGAGTGGTGAGGTCTTTTTGGATTGGCTTCTTGCCGGAAATGAGCGTCTTCCGTTTGATTTGCATGCGGAGGGTGAAAATCGCTGAAGCCTTATTGCGACGGAGGGACGTTTTACTTGAGAAGGGTGGTCCAAACGGAGATTCGCTGCACATACAACTTAACGGGATCGTAGATCATTCTTTTCAGGGTTTTTTTTTAGGAGCTAATAGTTCTAGCGAAAAAGCGAGCTCAGGGAAGCGAAAAAGTGGCGAAGAATGAAAAGGGAAATTTGAATCAGTACAACGTCGGGACAGAGTTACCAGTAGGCAAACGAATTTGTTTTCTCAAGTCGAGTGCAACGCAAGGTGAAGTTGGGGAGGAAGACAAAAAGAGCCGGGGAAAAGGCAACGGACTGCTCGAATCATTAAGCTGTATTCAAAATACTGCCTAATCACATGCATAAACATGGAACTACTATCTATAGTTGTGAGGCTTGCTATATAAAAAAAATAGTTTAAAATAAAAAGGAAGAAAATGGAAAGAAAAAGTCCGAAAAGCTGAAACTTTGGGTAGCACGGAATACCCAACTTGGGACCTGCCAATAAAAGTATTAAAAAAGGAAAGAAAGCTGGAAGAAAAAGAGAAGAAACTCATGACATAAAGTTTTAGAAGATCTTTTTGACGTATTGTAAACAGCAGTCGAAGGCTAGTTGCGTGTCAAGGGCTATTTTACAAAGCTTTCAAGATCTTAATGCGCCCATCCGCTAAAATTGGACGCTCACGCTCGGCAGTCGCCGAAACGACCTGACAATATAAAGACTTTGGCTAGCCATATTGCGCGTTATGGAGGAGTCGAATGCTGCAGTAGACACCCCAAGCCTGATATAATAGCCTACAAGCTGAATGGACGCCAGCCCCAATCAAAATCTGAAAAGAGGTTATATAGTTTCGTGAATGCATTGGTGCGCTTAGTTAAACACGCATTTCCTTTCGGAATTAACAGTCAATTACCAAACTACTGGCAAGTGCTGACTTTTTCGGTTGTTAAAGGCTAATTTACCAAGTGCGAAGGCAATATATTTCAGTTAGCAGCCAGCACCAGACCATGCTAACTTAGTAAGCGAAAGCGATGTAGAAATAATGGTTTCTATTTCTACAAAAAAAAATCTGTGGAGGGCTGGTTTTGTTTTTCTTTCGGTTTCTTTAATTTTTTTAAAGACAGGAAATTAGTGGGAATTGTTGTGGTTGTACATATATATAAACCTAAATTAACACCTTATTGTTTCCTTTATTTGGGATGTAGCGTATCCTCATCTGGAGCCTATTGATGTTGGTGTTACCCTTCTTGCCCGCTTCCAATTTATTTTTCCCTGTCGGGTTTGTTGTAGCGGAACGCCTTCTGTACTTGCCGAGGTATTTGTTCCCTAAAGGCAGTTTTTTTATATTTGACTTCTCGGTTAACGTCTGTATTCTTGTAGTATGGGTTTTAGCCTATTGGTCGGTTATGGGCTAGAAAAGTGGGGCCATCGATTGTCTAAGAACAAAGCAGCGCTTTTCAATTGCGGGTTTTTGCTACTTTTGACTGCCTTTGGATTGAAGACCTGGAGCCGCAATGAAGACTGGTCCAGCCGGGAATCTCTTTTTACGTAAGTCTCTTTTTTTATTTATTTACTTTTCGTTTATCTGTTTCTTGTTTTTTTTTCTTAACCTTACACAAATTATTAGGGTAACTTTCCAAGGAGGAAGTTTAGTCTTAAGGAAAAAAATGAAAGTTGGATAAAGTATATGAAAGTTTCGAAGTGGTTTTGCTCCGGTCCAAGGCGGAGAAGAATTTAAAGGGGAAGCTAAGAGTAAACAAAAATGAGCCATGTCGTGCTGTATCTTGAATCAGACATTCAGAACCATGAAAAAAATATACCATAGTCGCAAGTAATGATGAAAGATAAATGAGGAATCGATGGGTAGTGGGCGTTCAGGACATAGCTGGTGTATGGCGTAAGGAATGGAAAAAGGGGAAAAGGACGGAGTGCTACAGAAAGCTTGTGTAAAATAGGCTTTAGTGGCTCTTTGTGTCCGAAGACAAATGGTTGTATAAGGTGACAAGATTTGAACCGCGTTGAGCTGCTATAAATGAATACTGTGGCATAATAAAAGTACAGACACACAGAGAGAGAGAAAAAAAACGTTGTCTGCCTCCATTTGCGCTTATTGCTCTTTTACCCATTCTTTCTTTTCACTCAAAGGTCTGGATTGAATACGTTACCGGGCAACGCCAAGATGCACTACAATTATGCTAATCTTCAAAAGGACTTGGGACATGTTGAACTAGCCGTAAAGCATTACCAGCAAGCTATAAGGTATTCATTTAACTTTCGTTTTATTTCGTTTTGTATTATTATTATTATATTTTATCTCGCATGCACATCATGGAAGCAAAACTTGAAATCGTTTCCTCTCGAAAGTTTCGATCTCCGTTCCACGGTGTGTGGCTTCAAATTGCGATTTAGGAGATGACTTTCGATGCAGTGTCCTGTGAATGTATACAGGGTTGAGTGCGTTTCAAAGAAATTAAGGAAACGAGAGAAAGTTCCCTACAACTCCGCGTCTTGTGCTTCCCGACCTAATGTGCCGAACCTCCTATCCCCGGCGTTCGATTTTCTGTCTCGCGACTCATTAACATGTCATACATGCTGTCTGTCTAGGGAACGGAATATCATAATAGTTGCTGTAGTAACTGTGTGGAAACCAGATGCATTTTCATTGTCGTGTTTTTCTTAGATTATGGCCAGGCCATGCAAGTGCGCATAATAATCTGGGAACATTGCTCAACGACACCAATATGGCAGAGAAACATTTCCGACAAGCACTTAAGATTCATCCGCTGCATGTTCATGCCCATTACAATTTAGCCACCATAAAGCAGTAAGTAGTTAGATTGCGAAGTTTTGTTTTCCAACACTTTATTCCGTTATGCATTACTTTTGTTTTCTTGCTTGCAGGTTACGGGGTCAAATTCACGAAGCTGTGTTATTGCTAGAACGCTGTCTACAATTGGATTCAAAGCACAAAGACGCCATTGCACTACTCGCCCGAATTTCTTTGTCGAATTCTGAAAGCAGTGCGGCTGATTTACACACAAACAACCCTAAGCTTGCCTTGGATTTCGTCAAAGAGGAAAGTATTACAAAGCGCTCGACAAGTCTTCCAGGTGAGTTGCGTAATTAGCGCAGCGGGTTTATGCTTTGCCGGAATTGATAGTTAAGTGAACTGCTGTGCTATATTAAGGCTGACGGAGCCTTAATGTGCTGAATTTTCTGTGTAAGATTTGTTCTCTTCGGATACCCAGTAGTGGCTGTTAACCATGATCATCGCAACTGATTTGGTTCATACTCTTACCAGCTCAGGTCTCAGCTATATACAAACGACATTGGAAGTCCATTAGCGTCCCACACTTGTCCATGTGCCTGGCTTTAGCAACAAGCCAGCACTGGAGTACATTGCTTGGCGTACATTCTCGTCTTTTATGACGTTACGTGCTGTTGTACTGTCGTGTTCTTGCTGCGGTCATTAGCTAATGTCACCCTCGTCACCCGTTGACCCCCGCAGAGACATTACGCTGGTTTCCAACGTCAATTTCATTTTTTTCTCTTTTTTCTTTTAACCGCATAGGTGAATTGGATCTGCATAGCTCATTCAGATTACAGAAGAACCAGAGCAGTTGGCAAGCGTCGGTTGCCTCCATGAGCACTTCAAAGAATATTGAAAAAGAGTATGGCTTTTGGCTTGCATAATATGCTGACTTCTTTTCCAACTTTTACTTACTTGGAATACTCTTCTGGGATACAGGGATTTGCTGCCGTATATGCTCGACTCGCAGTCGGATGCAAATGGTTGGGATTTGCATGGTAAAATGGGTCGGTAGTAAGGAATTAGCTGAGGATGGCCCACGTGTAGCTGGGCAAGACCGCTTGTTTTAGTTACTTAGGAGGAAGGAAATTTTGCCCCCTGAGTGATGCTATTCCTGAGAGTTTGCTCAAAGGACTCGTTGTTCTGAACATTCCCTGAAAAGTTTGTGGTTCGTATAGAGAAGAGACCAAATACGGTACAAGAATACATAATTAAGTTCATGATAAGATTGCTCCGTGGAAAGACTTGGTTTCACCATCTTTGCATTTTTATTACATTTGTACATCAGCACGACAGGGTTCCTTGAGTTCCAGACGTGAGTTCAGCCCCCTTGGTGAGTTTCATAAACATGCACATTAGTAAGGATAAAACAATTCATTGGTCCGATAAGGTCTGCGATCCTTGCTCCTTATCAAATTCTAGCAGCCAAATTACATGGGAAAGGATCCGATACTTGCAGCATAAGAGAATAAGGGACCAAATGCGGTACAAGATACAGCATTTCAATCAGCTGCACAGCATTCTTCCTCTTCCGTTGACTTGTTTTCATTGACCTCGTCTCGTCTTTACCGACAGTGAACTAAAACGCTAAAAGTTCTATAGTCGACGTAGTCGAACAAACACTGCTGGTGCTTGAAACGTTAGTCGTTAAGGAATATTACCTTATCTTGCAGGAACAGGACAACCCGAGAGATGACGACTGGCTATAAAAAGGGGAAAAAATCTTTTACGCAGTGTAAACCGAAATTGCTCTGCGAGGCGATGCTAATTTGCTCTCTCATGATGGCTACGGCTAATCGCAGTCCGCACATTCCCTTGAGTAGGAAGAATGAGCTAAGATGAGCTACGGATACGTAGGTTTGTTTGAATAATTTTCTAAAAGCATATGTTTAAGCATTAAGGATTAAAAGGCTTTTGTTAAATAAAAATATGTGCACATTTCGTAGCAAAGTTATGAATAGGGTCAATAAATTTCCATACCGTAAGCGTACCGCGCTTCAAAATGAGCGCGTCGTACTACAGCTAAGCCTAGTGGGACGTATCGATTACATCTGCGGCTCTTATTTAATGTTTGAATTTTCCACGTGGTAAGACGGGAAAGTGCGGCTCCTGAGGAGCGACTAACGAACACTTTCTGCCGGGAAAGTGCTATTTCCTACACGACAGGCAACCGCTGCATTTCTTGCGGGGAAAGGGAAATACAGGCGTGACATACAATACCAGGGGTGTCCAACCGTTTTTTTTTCGATTCGCCAACGTTTTGGCGAATCGGGTTTCCAATCCGCCAACACTTGAAAATGCCCTCCGAATTCGCCAAATTCGCCAACACACTACAATTCGACAAAACCGTTGCAACGCAAAACTTTGAATGGTTCTACCAGTAAAAGTTTTTCGTTCAGCGCTACAGCCCAAGAAACAAGTGGAGAGTGCTAAAAGAGATTCACCGTTTGAATTTCCGAAATTAAGATCTTTTTGACACGGTTTGTCGGTGAATTTTTTGGAACAGCCGATTCGCCAACACTTTTCGTCAATTCGCCAACGTTGGCGAATTGAAGATAGGGTTGGACACCCCTGTACTATACAATGGGTGATCGGTTAACGAACAGTTCGGATAACGAACAAATCGGATAACGAACACCTAACAGAACCAACAGGTTCTCCGGTTAAAAACGCGGAGGGCAAGAACGATAATTACGTGTCATATTGTTGCAAAACGTTCTCTGGAAACGAATGACAAACAAGTGTCATTCGAGTTGAAAATTGGTAGTTGGATCGAAATGAATTAGGTTAGGTTATAGCTAAGGTTAGGTTAACGATTCTCATCAAATTTCGTTGATGAGAATCGTTAAAACTTGTAATTCCTTTCACTCCATTAGCTGCATGAAAAGAAAAATTCATTGTTTTTCGAAAAATTTGATAGCGGGATACGTTACACCCGTTTATCACTAAATACGGAGAACGTGTTGCACAGAACAAACACAAGAAGGAACGACGCTGTGTAAGATATGTCAACACGTTATCCGGATTATTGCTATTACACATTGTATTATTACATATTATTAGTATATATTATTGTATGATGATAATACGTATTGTATCATTGTTATTACTTATAAATAAACGGAGTAAGAATTTATATAATTTTGTATTTATTTTGTGGGGTCTCCGAAACGAATTAATCAAATTCTCTTTAAAATCTGTGGTAAACCGATGCCGATCACCCACTGTACAGTAACCAACTTATTGATCGTTCTTATGGAGTTTCGAAATTGACCAATCACAGCGCTTATCCCCTGTTTGGATGGGTTTTTACATTGCTTGCCTACTTCTACGCTCAGGTAGGGTTCTCAACAAGTCCATCCTAGTCCCCAGTTTATTAAAGGAGCAGGTCAGTCAATTAAATGCTCCTTAGTCAGGTCAGTCAATTAAATGCTCCTTAGTCAGGTCAGTCAATTAAATGCTCCTTAAAGAAAATGCTTGGTTTTTGGATTCATGCTCACCAAGCATTTTCTTTGATTTGACCTTTTGTTTGTTAGGGAAAAGGGATTAGCTTCGCTACTCCCAAAAATGTATATAATCCCAAATGTAAATGAATCCCAAAACTGTATATATTTTTTTACTACTTTCGACAGCATTTAATTGAATAACCTGCTTCTTTAATTAACTGGGGAGTTTAGAAGGGACAACGTGTCGAGAACCCTACCTGAGCGTAGAAGTAGGCAAGAAATTTCAGGATTGGCCTAAACAGGGGATAAACACTGTGATTCGTCAATTCCGAAACTCCATAAGACGATCAATAAGTTCGGTACTGTACACCAGTACTTCACATATTATTCTTATAGAAGTTTAAAGAAACCTTCAGTATAAGCGTGTGACCGAATGGATAAGGTGCAAACCTTTGGAACGAGAGGTCTTCGGATCGAAATTCGGTCGAGGCATTTCATTTCGTCTATGAAACGAAATATTAAATGGTTTGCATTCCCTGTACCTTTTACCTTCCCAGCAAGGTCCTATACCGTATTCGAAATCGTGAAGCTTCGGCATCATGAACGCGAATACCATGGATAGGAAACCGAGCAGGGTAGTTGGGAACAGGGAAACGGGGCGAGGCTTTCCATTTTTCGCGATTTTTTAAGGGGACTCCCTTATGTTTGCATTATTCCTTATGGAGAAAAGCCCTGAAAAGGTCTTTCCAGCTTGAAAAGGAGTCACGCCCTTTTTTGTCAGAACCCACCAATAGGGTTCGATATTTCTGTACAGGCCACACCTCTTTCTAGTGGATCTTTTGAAAAATCTAAAAATGTTCCCCAATTTTCGCTTTTATTTAAAAATTACAAATCATACAGCAAAAAGGATCTTTTTGAAAACAAGATTTTAAGGGGAGAGTTTTGGTTACAACAAATAAGGTTATTTTAATTTAGGTTCATTTTGATTATGTTAATTTAGGTTGTATCAATAGGTTTGGCTATCTTAGTTAGGCTAGGTAGTTAGTTAGGTTAGGTTAGGTGGAATTAGGATAATTTAAGTTAGATTGTGCTAGGTCTTGTTAAGTTAGTTTAGATTAGCTTCAGGTCATCCTGTTGGGGTTGCCTACCTTCCAGGGATGTGCACTCTCGCTGCTAATAACGCATCTGTTGGGAGTCTCGTGTTTGTTGTGGTCCTTTTCAGGCAAATACAAAACATAAATTGATAAAAGTAAAACATGTTTCGTGTGTTTACAACATCACTTCTACGCAAAGATTTAAAATCTTTCTTGGAATGTACTAAGAATGTGTCTCAAATGCGTAGTATCTCTTCGGTTCAGTCTTTGCTGCAGAAAAACACAGAAGAGGATTCATTACCGAGTTCGGGCAGGACATATAACACTGATGATACCAAGCTTGAGAAAAGTAAGCGCGATGTTTACAAAACACATCAGAAAATGTAATTTGTCTTTATATGAAGCTGTCAACCAAATAACGTTGTTGGGAAGAGTTGGTTCAACCCCAACCAAACGTGGATCTTCTGAACACCCTGTTGTTGTTTTCTCGTTAGCCACCCAGTCCAACTATCAGTACAGCTCAGGTTAATATTGCAGAATTTGAATAAGTTTCACTAAATTAAAGTTACTTTTTTTAGGAGATGTATCCCAAAAAGCAGAGTGGCATAGGATTTGTGTTTTCAAGCCATACTTGCGTGAAACGGCCTTCAAGTATGTAACGAAAGGCCAACGCGTACTAGTGATGGGCAGGCTGATCTACGGAGATGTTAAAGACAATGAAGGCAACAGTCGTCAAGTAGCTAGCATTGTAGCAGACGATATTGTTTCGTTCCGGCCGTCTGACTAAAAATTTAAGAGTTTATTAAACTGTCGCAAGTGTAATACCATCGCGCGTTGAAAACTAACATGTACTCAAGAATACATCATCCTGTTTTGTAGTTATGACATAGGTTCAGGTTACAAAAGAACATTTGATTAAAGCTCACTGGTATTCGTAAGTTGCAAGTGCTTTCATGTGAAACGAGTTATTTCGCATTCAGATCTTGGGTTTCTTCCCCATCTTCTTCTTCTTTAACGAGTTCCAAATTACCAGCATTCCAGAAAGTAGCAAACTGACAACATGCTGCCAAGAAGATAAACACTACGGCGAGTCCGTGAAGTTTATATCTACATGAAGACTGGTATCAGCATCTACCAAGTTTGGTTTAACAAAAGTTTCCGTCTTCCTTACCGGAAATCTGTTAAGTTGTACACCCAACACGCTCCCCTGTCGCCGCAAGATTCCTCCCAGACAAGGCAAGAGGAGTCTATCAAGCTCCCGTAAATTAAGGGGTTGGGAATAAATCCTAGTAACGCTGTCAAGAAGGACATTAGGCCCAAAGCCATGGTTTTGTCTCCCGGCTCGACACATCTATAACACATAATGCTCTTATCTTGTGAAGAATGTTTCCAGTTTTCTAGCGAAACGAAGGCTCACGTACCTTAATTTAATCATCATACTTCCCACTGGAGAAATAGAAATCAGTAATCGCATTAATCCCAAAATGACAACATATGCGTAAAATTTCGAGCATGGCTTGTTGTTGCAATAGCCACTTCTCACTGTGTCGCTACTCTGATTTCCCGAACTACTGGCTGAGGAGAGACACCTACAAAATGCAAAAGAGAATGGAATATACGTATTTACCGATTAGTTTATCATTATGCAAAAAATAATTAAACAAATATTAAAACATACTTGCATCCTGTGTAAGTCACACCGGATGTCGAGTTTTCCTGGTCGACACACCCTGCGAAACATGGCGAAAAAAAGGTTTGACTTTCGTTGTGGCTTTCATGACACACCGGAATAAATCGGGCAGTGGCACAACCCCCGCTGCACTCTTGGCTGCAGTTTGTGTGTAGTTGCAAGCTGTACGCATAAACATGTCACGTTAGCCATCTGTTTAGTTTAGGACACATACTGACCTTCCGTCCGGTTGGGGAATTCCGGGCAAATCAGAATCGTAGCCGCAACCCATGAACATGAGCGAAAAAGCGCCCAGGACGTACAAGAACTTGGCGCAGGATATTATTAAAGCTACGATTCTGGCTTTCGGCTTATGTTTCCGGATCCATATCGAAAATGAAAGTATCCCGACAATCATGGTACCGTTGTTCGTTATCCCGCCCACTAAAGATGCCTGCGACCGACTCATGCGGTATTCGTTTTCCAGAAATTTGGGTAACCAAATGCCAAACCCCACCGAGCCAAGAATTCCGCACACATCATCCATGCATAAGCATACTAAAACCGGATTTTTCGCAACTCTTAGGATAGCTTGCTTTAAATCTAAGGGGAAGGTGGATCATTTGTTTATCATGTTTTAATAGTATTGATTATTCCGTACCACTCGTTTTTGACGGAAGAACTTTGACGTCCTTGTCTTCACTACCGGAGTCGGAATGGTTGTCTTCTATGGTACGCAAAGGCATTTGTTTTTTTTTCCTTGTCGAGTTTTCGTTCATTTCTTTGGGAAACCAAGCAAAAACAGCGGCAATGAAAAAGAAGATAAAGGCTAGGATGGCGTATCCGAACCACCAAGCCCCAATCCATCTTGGATCGTTTCGTGCAAAACCTAGGAAACAAAAACTGTAGTTCTGAATTCCATGCATTCTATTTTATACCAGGATTGTCATTTAGCTTGACATATAGTTTCACACAAGCCGCGCCTAGAAAGGATCCCGATATAGGACCAACAATGCGGACAGCCATGTTTAAACCTACAAAATTTGTGAAACTTTAATAAAGTTTTCCAGTTTATATCCGACTAGGTTAGATACCGAAATACAGAGGAGAGTCTTTCTTAGGCACGCTGTCGTCCAGGTAAGATGAGCTTACGGCGTACATCGTAGTTGAGCCGATACCTAGTTCATTACGGTTTAGTAATCAAAATCGCTCGACCAAAACCTCTACCTATCATGGTATAGATCAAAATCCAACAAACGAAGCCCCAATTCTGACGGGTGGCATCTACCGTACATTCCTCCTCTCGGACGTCAACTGATTCCACGCATAGATCGGAGTATTTACTGGTATTACCAGTGATGCTATTTCGCACAGAAGCCTGGTTTGACTGGAGGTTTGGAGGAGGAAATATAAGTTTAAGTGAGAAGCTGAAGAGCATGGCCATTCCTAAAGTGCTAAGGGCGGCGCACATCCAACGTGGACGATTACCCTTTGTGGCGAAGTAGGCAAAGAACAACGAAGTGAATACTGGGCCTACTTGCCCGAATGTCAGGAAAAGACCCATGGTTTTAGCGCTAAATTGGAAATGTCTTTCGACGGAAGTTTGGGTCCCAATCAAGTAAGCGGTCATCATGCCGAGGATTACATTCTGAAAGCAAAAGCAGAAGAAGTAGATTTTGGGTGTTGCTAAGCGCCGCAAACTGATTGGATAACATCCCAAGACGCCACATCGGTTTGCGATCTTATTAGCTTCGCTTGGTCCATGTGCGGTGTCCTTGAAATTCAATGCCTGGTTTTCCCCTTCATTTTGAACACCATCTTCGCGGGGAATTAGATCTTGGCTTCCTTGCGGGCTGGTCATGACAGTGAAAATTTAGTTCGTTTAGAATCTCGATTCCTACACTGAATAGTGGTACGACGACACGCAGAATACGACCTTGTAATCTGGATGAAGATTAATTATTCAGCAGGATTAAACACACGAAGGGTAAATACCTACGAAGGTGAATGTTTTCTTTTCACTTATCGCATGTTTTTAATCTTCGGTGTCAAATCTTAAAAACTACAGCCTTCTCTCGTTTTTCCGCAGCACAACTGAAACTTGAACTTTGTGTGAGCTGTTTTTGTAGGTTTGGCCGCTGGTCATGTATACGCTTATCAACCGATGGGCGTTCCATTCCGTGCATACAGCTGGTCCTTTATACTTTGTTCGTCAAAGCCAATACAAGTTCTTTCGTCGGTAAACGTACAGAAATAAATTAGCCGCATTGACGAAATTAGGATAATATCTGACGACTTTCACTGCATGACGTTTTACAACCGTCGAATATTCGGATAGCCTGACCTTGGGTGTTCGTCGTAGGAGTTATTGGGTCTGTAATTAACTTTTGATACCAATTTGTAAACTCTTAGCCGTTTTGGTGTTAATCTTTGTGCCCATAATTGTTGTTTAGTTTTACTTACTATTTTCGGAGGATGGCGTAAGTGTTCGTAGTCGACATAAAAGCTACGAGAAATGTAGGGGACAAATGGAAACTTGAAAACGGGTTCCGGTGTCAAAGTTTCGTACCCAATGACCCTTTGTGGTTTAGGCCTCACGAAAAGCTTCGATAAGCTTTGTCCAGTGACATTTAAACACGCTAGACTTAAAACTAAAGTTGGGCGCTAGAAAAACGTTCAATTGGCAATTCATGTAATACATAATTCGCAAGTAAGTCTATTACTTCTAAAACATTTTTAGAATTTCAAGAGCGAATATTCGGAATAAATTTCATAATATACGTACCACATATTCCAGTAAATTTCCGTGAATAATTGTTTCTATAATGTTGGAAGACTTTAATGAATGAAAGAATGATCGATTACGAATTGCGAGCTTTTGAATGGCCATTGCTTCTGAGACGTATTAGAACGGCAGCCTGCAATAAAACACAAATAATAAAAAAAGCCCCGACAAAATTAACGAAGTTATAATCTTAAAATATAAATTTTAAATTAATAAAATTACAAATTATAATTTCGATTGCACGGAAATGCAGTGGTTATTTCCATACCAAGTATCTGTAATAGATTTCATCAGCGTTCAGCTAAGGTTTGAGATTGTAATATATTCCTATAGCTACTATACATGTCAGAATTGATGCCTGTAAATTTTCCTGCCAAAGTAGCTTTTAATTAAGCAGTTGCAGTGGAAGAGTCCAAATTACATGAAAAACCGTTAAGAAATAAGAACTGGACAAATGATTGCAGCGGGCTTTTTCTTTTTCTTTAGGAAACGTTCGAGTCAGTTTTCCTTCACAGCGCTTAATTATTCAATGCACCCGCATTCATCTGACAAAAATATGAAATTATTTATACATATTTTATAGTTTTTTTACTCCTTCGTATGGTGTTCCTTCTTTATCTGCTCCTATTTGACTTGTCTCTAACGGACAAACCAAGTCTTCAAAATCGAGCTCTGACTTGGACTTCTTTCGTTTCAAAGTAAATTGGGATCTTTTCGTCAACTAGAATTCATAAACAAAATAGCAATAAAAATCAAGCTGATCAAATTCGTTTTGACTGTAGTAATGCTCTTTTACCTTCACTTTGGCAATGGGCGTGAGAGGCACATAGCCAGACTGGGTTTCGGCATCTCTTTTTTGTTGCACTACAAACCGACCCAGTAAGTCATGGAAGTGTGTTGCCAAGTGTCGTCTTAATAAAGTTTTCCCCACAGGGATTGACAGAATGGTCGCCAAAAGTTCGGCCGTAAATCGAGGCTCGTAAACCATTAAAGCTCCATGAACCCCCGAGCCTCGCATATTGGGGGCATACTCAGACAAATCTACCACGCGCAGCCATTCCATAACGCGATGATTAGTCCACAACTCCACCACGTGCGAACCACTTTGGTCTTCGGGCAACGACCGCCTTGTCAGACAATTCGGCTGGTATTTATGAATTCGCAAGACCTAATAAAAGCCATCCAAACTGTAGCCATCTTTCTTCCCAAGTAAAAGCACGAGTACCTGGATACCACGTTTCAAGCTCGTGACATGCAACAAATTCGTCACTTTCAAGTGTTGACACAGATCTTCCACGGTTAAGTTATGCAACACTCTCCCGTCTACTCTGGCTTCCAAAAAGGCGTCTTTGTACTGCGGTAAACCTACATCGTCCAACCATCTGACGACCCATTGGTGGTCCAACCGACTTGCTGCTTCTTCCACCGCAGAATCCGTTTGCGCATTCAAGGCTTCACCATAATGGTCTCCCCTTGCTCGCCCTCTTTCTTCCAGAGCCAGAACAAGCTTCTTCTTGTGAAGAGGGTGCTAAAAAAATAACAAACGAGGCTTAGAAAACGTTTAACTACTAAGCTAGTGCTTACTTTGACTCCTAATTCTTTCTCCAGATCGGATGATGTCGCCTTCAAAAGATGTTCGCCGTTCTTCACCCATCTGGCGGCTTCGGACACGTACATATGCAAGCCTATGTCATGTAGCCAGGCACAAACGGCGTCTTTCTCCCATTTCGCAAAAGGCAACTCCGGTCTGTTAGAATAACACATTAGCTCCAATTATAAAAAGGGAAAATGTAATCGATATGCTCACTCGTTAAAAGGCCTGGTGTCTTCGTTGATTATAAGTCGAGGACCTGCAGTAGCTCGGACTCCACCACGTTTGAACTCTGCTTCAGGGGAAGTATCTTCCAAACTGCCCGAATTGCTTCGCTTTAGCCTTCCAAATATCTTCTTGATACCTTTCGGCTTATTCAACTGTTGTGTAACGCTTAGGTTGGAAGTATTCGATGTAGTTGGCGATAGGGGACTGCGAGACAGTGAAATATCTTCACCAGTAGCATCTCCATTACTCTGCTCCAAGATACGACGCTCTGTCTCGGCTAAAAAACCGCCCAAACTTCAGTTAGATTACCACCAGTTACTTTCCTTTGCAGTTAGCATTAATAAGATATCCCCAAATTAGCTGTTACTCTTGCTTAGAAGAAAGTTCCTTTGCAAGCATTCCTAGTTAGTTGGTAAAAAAATAAAAAGAAAAAAGTTGCGTGAAAGAAAAGCTTGGGTTAGGATGTTAGTTGAGTGCATCCCTAGGAATCCATGCAGGCGGGATGGCAACCGAAACGTAGATAAGAACCTTCACCTAAATTAGGAGCAGAACAACTTCTCGAACTGGGACCCCGAAATTGTTGGAAAAGGCTTTTACCAAAGGCAACGCCCTTGCGGGATGGAGTGCTAGTAACAGCAGATGGACTGACCATCTCTTGAACGCTCGGACTCGTAGAAGTACCGGTCCAAGCTTCACGCTGTCGCGGCAACGAATTGAAGGGCTCAATTTTTCTAAACGTGCTAGCTGGTGGGGTCTATGGGATAGTTTCCTATAAGTATTTTGAGAGGATTTAGTGCGATAAAAAGCTACCTTCGATGCTTGAATATAAGGCAGGCGTGGTTCAGGCGCTTTGTTGGGTGATGCTGGTGCAGGCGAAGGCACAGTGCGATTTGATGGTAAGGAAGCTACGCTAGAAGACACAGGTAAAGACACCTAAACAAACAACATTATTGTTTGCCTTTGTGTCTAGACAAAGGAAGCAGACACTTACGGTAGATTTGCTGCTATAATCTGGACTGACAACAGGGGAAGTAGGCAATTTGGCAGTGGCAATAGGTTTAGTACCTTGTCGTAAGGTATCAAGCATTTCCTATGAAAACAACTCCAATTATTTTATAGTAGCTACAAATATGCTCAAGGATGAAAAACAGTGGAACATAAGCAAACTTATGAAAACTTAAAAAGAATCCAAAATAGCTACACAATGTACTCAAACATATTTTACCTTTTTAAAACCCGGAGCTGACCCACACAGTGAATAACACTGAAGCAACAGCAAATACCCCAACGCAAAAAATAAAAACGCCACAAAAGAAACAAAATACGCATATAAGCAGCAAAATAAACAAAGCTGAAACATAAACAAAACAGACGTCTTGCTCCATCCTCAAAAAAAACATACCTGTCCCACTAAATTTAGCATGTCTTGCTCCGAACGTTTTAGCTGTCCACGAAGCTCCAGATTTTCCCTTTCCAAAGCTGCGTAACGTAACTTGATATTAGAAATTTCGCTAATAAGTTCCAATTTGTGCGTTTCGGCAGACGAACGTGACAACAATTCCTAAACAAAGATACAAGAATCAATACTCCTCCTCTCAAGAAAAATTTTCCCACGATATTTACTTTTTGTAGCATGTCTTCCGCTCTGCCTAATTGACCCGATTTTTCCGTCAAGGTTTTTTCCAACTCTGAAATCTTCTCAGTTTGCGCATCGATTTGGTCCATTAGCACCGATACCTGCATCTGTAAGGAATCTTTGTCGCCTTCTAAACGTTGCAAACGTTCTTCCACCTCAGGCTATGAAACAAAAAACAATAAAACAAAACAAAATTAGTTTCAAGCCAAAAAAAATTCGTGTACCTTAAAAAAAAAGACAAAGTAGGACACATTCTTTGCAGAAAGAAAGAAAATGTTGAATGAAATTCCAATAACCGAACTCCTGCTATTAACCCTCCAGCTAAAGCTACCTGTAAAATTCGTTCATGATGACAATACCGGCAAGACCGTTCCCAATCCTCACCACAAAGAGTACCTCGACTCCCCTGGGAGCACCTTCGCCCCGTTGTATTGAACATCGATTCATTGGCACTCCTACTCATCATTCCCGGCGCCTCCCACCAATACGGTGTTGGTCCCGGGGGCGACACCGGATACGGCGGCCACGCCCATAAATACCGTCCTGTTCTGTCCAAACTGCAAGCTTTGAGGTACTCTTCTCGCCATGCAGCATAAGCTCTGGGATCGTCTCCAAAGCATTCTGTTTCCGAACGATTATGTCTATCCATGCTCCTCTGTCTACTAGACGACCTCGATTTCGTTCGCCCTGAACAGCTTCGGCTGGGCAAATGCTTGCCGGACTCTTTCGAGGTCACGGGAGAATCAGGGAGCAAACTGTTTTGACGGGAACTTTTCGGTGCTTTCTTGGCCAAAACTGGCGCTTTCATCGCGAGCTTAAGGAGCCGCTTGGCCTTTTCGTTGACACGTTGTTGTTCCTCGGCCTCGTCTGTCGTGTCGTTGTCGCTGTCGTCTCTTGCTTTGACACCGCGTCTCAAACGACGCTCCTCCAAATTGTCGCGTTCCAAATCTACTTCCGGGCCAGAGCTCTCTAAATCAGACGACGAGGGCAATTGGCACGCTCTCGACGAAAGGTTCACATTTTCTCTGCGTAACCGTTCCTTTTTAGACACATTCTTCACTCCATTCGGCACGGACTCTGATCCCATCATTTTCTCCCTTTCCTGTTGGGACTCGACGCTCTTAAAAAAGTCTCCACTTGAGTCACCCCTTACTCCATCGCCAAATCGCCTACTGGGTATGCAAATACGTTGAAGGTAAAATGACTACACTTTTTTTTATTCCTCTGCTATAGACCGTCCCAAAAAATCACCACACGACTGCTTCTGCCAATTCACAAAGTTCAATTTTCCTGCCTTCGTGAATACAGACTCAACTAGCCCGTCTGGAATTAGTTGGTGCCAGCCTCTTCGTCTTACGCTCCCGTACTAGCTTGCTTTCCTTTTCGGGTGGGCGTTAGTCCAAACAACCGACCTATAATTAAACTTGCCCCGCGCGCTCTCCTTAACACGCTCGGGGGACCTAAATTAGCGAACCCGTACAGCCATACAAGTCGGCCAAGAGAATGTAAATCTATTTTTTTTTTGCCGTCTCAAGTTAACACAGCCTATCTTTTCCCGTAAGACTTCTCGACGTTTCTACCCCTTTCTACCACTAACGGACGGCCATTTACAAGTGCTTCGGTGCTTGCCCCCTGCTATTGCCCGTGCCAATAAAACTCAACGCATAAGATGATGAATTGAGCGATCGTTCCCGTCGACGGGAAACCAGAACGTTTAAGTAACTCAAACAAACTCTTAAAAGGGTTCCTTGTAAAAGCTTTCGAGTCTCGTTCCAAGATCCATAAATCTCGTCGCTAAGCTAGTGGAAAAGGCCATAAAGATCAACTCTTGATGGCGGCAAGAGCACCGGTGACTCGAGCTAGTCGAGCCGTCTCCCAACCCCTAGTCTTTGTAAATGCTCTCGTGTTGAGGTTTGCTTTCATCTTTCTCAAAAGCTGGGGAGGAGAAAACGAGCGGTTATTATGGACCCGTCAACATGGAGAAAAACGACGCCGGAACTATCCACGTGGGGCATGACGAATTCATTTTTACCTTGGTTCGGTGAGGCTCCGGGTAGCGGTTCGACAAAATCGGCGTCCCGCTGAAGGTCGAGGCGCGCTCGCGTTCCCGCACGCCGAAGAATGCGGCCGCCGCAGCGACGGCCAACGCCGGGTCTACCACATGCTCGCCACGGTTGTTGGCCCCGGGAGATTGGGCGAGCGTTTTGAGCTGCTCGTAGAGCGAATCCAGGCTTGGAACTTTACTCGCTTGGGAGAGATTCATGTCGCGTGCTCCCGGATTCACTGGACTCGCCCGGCCTCCCGGTATCCCCAACACGGGCGAGCTTTCCTTGCTACGCGAAGCGGGCGGCCACCTTTGCTGTTGGTAATAACCTGGCGAGTCTCCATTTTGAATATCCTCGGCAATGGAAGGGTAGGGGCTGTCAATCGTTTTGGCCTTTTGTAGTGGCGGTCGCGGTCTAGGCCGCGGTGGCTTGCCAGCCGCATTGCGAGCTAATTGAGGCGAACCCGGCGGGTGGTTCGAAGGAACGGGTCCGCCGCCAGCGACGGGCGGGGGAGGTAGAACTCGCCTAGCCCCGTGAGCCGGGTTACGGGGCGTCATGGCTGGGGAGGAGCCGGGACTCGGACTAAACCGCGTTGTTCGGGCTAAAACGGGGGAACTGGACGGCGTGTGTGCCGGCGATAGATTGCTCGTCGTCATCATCATCACCATGGGTGGCTGATTAGGGTGAGCTTGAACCACATACGGATTAAAGTTGGGTCGACACGTGTGTTGAACCATGTTGGGTGTTATAGTGTGGATGCGGTCCATACTGTAGGACTTGTAAGGACGGAAATACGGTACGGCATTAGGGGCGTTACTCCAGCACGGATCGCCCGCCATTGGCGGATTCGTGGGATAAAAATTGGGGTAGGGAGCGGTGAAAGGGCTCGGGCAAGGGGACCACGTGTTCACGTTACCGTAGAGGGGACTGTAATTCCAGCCAGCTAACGGGTCTGGGGCTGGCGAAGGGATAGGTGTTGGTCCGGCGTAAAGGTACTCGTAGTCGTGGTTAATCCCGTTGCCGGGACCAGCGGAAGGACCAGACGGTGAGGCCGGCCTGTCTCTGGTGGTGTCCATCTTCACCGGGGATTCCCTTCTGCTACTGTAGGTCGGGAAGGAAGCAGGGTCCATTCCGTTTCCGGCCGTTGACCTTGGGTCCATGTCACGTTCCGGTAATGACTGGAACACAAACGGTGCTAATGGTTCTTGCAGCTTGCTGGAGCTGTCTTGTAGATCGTGGACGTAGTCTTGGTTCACAATTTCCAGCGGATAAGGGCAATCAGCCGGTTGACGTCTAGCAGAAAGGTTAATGTTTCTTGCTGACGTAATTCGGCAAAGGGCGCGATGTGGACGCTTTAAGAATGGCCGCTGATGAGGAAGAAGTGCAGAACTGCAGGACTGGGACCGAGTCAATCGAGTGACGTGCAGAGCAGAATAAGGCGTACTAAATTCGCTTTGTATTGCGTCTCGCACTCGTCTGCTCATCTCATTTTCTTCATTATAGTAGTTTGTTTCGTTAGGCTATTTGTACCACTTGAGATGAAGGCAAATGGACTTGTTAAGGAAGGCTAACTTGCCACAGCTTTGAAAAGAAACTACCACTTCATCTTAAGCATTTCAACTTTTCCAAACGGCACTTTTGTAGTGGGAAAAACAGACGCCGAGTCCAGTAAATGTGGGTGGATCTATAATCAAAGAGCACGACTGCGAAAACGATCAACAGTGTCAACTTGAAGCTTCGTAAAGAATGCAGTCTAGCATGTACTGGGACAGACACAGACCGCCAACGAACACAGCGACAAGCTCGTTTCACGATTCCGTCAGCTGGACATCATGAAGAAGACTGTCCCAAGCCAAACTCCCCGAGACACACACACACTCGCACACACACATACGATACTTTGGCTACGGTGCCAAATATTCGAAACCTGGTACCTTTTTGCTCTCGTTGCTCTGCTGGTGTCCTCGCTGCAGTTGCTCTCGCTAACCCGCCCCTCAAAACCTTTCCAATTCCGGGGGTATTCTTAAAAATAGCGTACCACCGGGACTACATTACGTTTTCCCCAATATGCATACACACACACACATACGGTTTAAACGACGGACTAGGAGAAACTTGAGGTTGTCATCAACCCTGCCAGATTTACTAGCGAAACGGAGCTTTTCTCAAACATTTCAAGACCTCAGCTAGCGAGACTATACTAGAATGCTTCCTTTTACTAGCACGGAAGCACTTGAACTTTGAAAACGAGGCATTCTTTGAAAGGGGAAAAAGAAGGGAAGGCGGAGGAATTATGGAGTGGGTATCAGGTAACTGGAGTCTTGGATGCATGGATGGAATAGCGGGTACGATAATGAGCAAGAAAAAAGGTGCCAAACAGCAGAATTTTTTCTTTAATGGCGAGCGTAGGCTGCATAAATTCCGCGGCGTACTGGGAAGAAATAAAATATGAGATATACATGCGTGTCTAAGCAAGTTATTAGGCAGAAAAATAAGAAGCAGAAACATTTAAGGTTTGTGTAAAGGGAAGCCAGAGCTAAAATAGAAAGAAAAATGGGTTCATTTTCTTTTTTCTTCAGTTTCTTTTTCACGTGTCAAGGAATATATACTAGGAACACACGCATCTCTCCCAAGTCCGGAGATGAATGTGGCAATTAGACAAGCAAAATACCGCATCTTTAGAGCCTGAGTCATTAAGCCCTTATACCAACTGGTTCAACAGTTCTGGAAAATTTTACACCAGACGCCTATACCCTATGTGTTTTCAAATTCAATAAAATTCCCAGCTCTAGCCCTTTATAGCATCTGTTGGCTTTAGCCTGGCATTGCTCGACTAGTTGGCCCTTTTTTCATGTTGCTTTGTTTGTCTAGGTGAGATATTCTGGGACTATTAGTGGCAAGGGACAAGGGACACAACAATGGCGTTCTAGAATTCCGACTAGGCAAACGCTTGTTCTTGGTCTGTTTTCTTTCAATTAAATCTGCTCATTAGACCATACCATAGATGTTTTAGGAAACACATACTTTCCCCTACAATAATTGTTATCGTGTCCTTTTTGCCTTTCTTTACTCCCTTGCAAGTTTAACTAAAAAAAAGTAAAATGTATCCCAACCCTCTTGACTCTGTGTGTGGTACGCTAAGAGTACAACACAGCTCGAGACTGACACGACTGGTTTGGCAAAAAGGAATGTGCTCTCAAACCCTACACACGACGACAGATATTGTAAGCAAGTATTTGTGAGCTCCTTTGGCCTTGTCGTGAAAGAAAAGGTTTAAATTAAGCCTTTTCCTCTTACCTTTTGCTGGGGTGAAGAGAGTCTTAATAGCTGGAGAAGAATTTTACGAGTATCTGGCGGAATGTAAATGTGCGAGAGATCCTTCTGAGCCTGCATGGCTTGTTTCACTCCGTCCAAGGCATCGGAAATGCTGTAGGAATGTCGCTTATGGTCAGGGCTGGCACAGCGCGGTCCGGATTGAGTACCTGTATACAAAGGGAAGTGAGTAACCAGCCGTAACTTCTAATTGGCTAAACAACCATGGAATTTACCTGCAATAATACCATCCATTTGCTGCAAAGCTGCCTCTAACATTTTGCTAGCTTCTGCGTGAGCACTAAGAGCTGCAGCAGCAGCACTATTGTCGTCCACTTTGCTAGTGGGCTTCATAGGCACTTCAGAAATTAAAAATCACACAAAAATTGTCGAAACTAAACGAATTTAAACACAAAACGAGGTAAAAACACGTCAAGTAAACAACTCAGCACCGCCTCGAACCTTTTTTGTGGCCTCCTTTATTCAGTTTATATTATTTCTGGCTAGATGGCGATGGTGAATGAAATTGGGGACAAAAGGGCGGGAAAAATTACCCAAAAAAACGATGTTCAATGAAAAGATGAGAAAAACACGCTTTTAGGACGACATTTTAATAAACCGCTTTCTTCATTACATAGACTAATGCAAAAATAGGTGCCCACCAAATAAAGCTGCAAAGATTTTGCCCGCCACTAGCTGTACAATACACACAAAAATAGCTGGCTGCATAAGACTTTTCAAAACACGCAGCGAGTTATCTTGGATCTTGGAATAGTACTTGGATCTCTTATAGGGCAAAGGATTGGGGCACACAGAAAATCAAGCAAGGCATTGCAATGGCTGAACAACCAAAAGAATATGATCTATCATGTTTTTTTTACAAACTTCGGGACTTTTCTTCCCACCGGCAAAATCAAGAGAAAAAAAATCCCTATCTCATTTTGCCGTTGTCCCTTAGATTTCTGATCGAAAAATTATAAGGAGATGGCATAGCTACCATTAGCTAAGATTAGCTAAGAACGTGAGGATGCTCAAAGGTTTTGCCAACGTCCTTTTAGTTTCCTCTTAATCCTCGCATGCAATTGCATACGTAAATATCATGCATTGCTGTTACTTGTTAGTTATGTACAATTGACGGGTTTTCGCAATATCAGTGTCGTAGGAGGCGAAACTTAAACATAAAACAAGGAATCAAAATGGCACTACGGTGTGAAATTCTGGCTTCTCGAAAAATGACCTAATTCACCAAGTCTTTTTCTCAGTGAACTACAGTAATATAAGCAACGATAAGAGAAAGAACAAAGAGTTAGGGAATGGGAGTGTTAAGGATTCTAGACCTGTTTTGGTCCATCCGCAGACAAAAGGCAAGCTTGAGAGGGAGCCAAAACTATAAAAGGTCCCAACATAAAAGTAATTAATAACGTTAGAACGCAAAAAAACGTTTCATTATGACGAGTCCACGTTCGGACCGTCTTTCTTTTTTTAAGCGTAACGTATTCGAAGTTTGCGCTTTCCAACTAAGTCTTTCTTCTTTCATAAACTCTTTAAAACAATATTCACAAGTCAATGGATCGGCTATCTGCAATTGGCATCCCCAACAAGCTAACGGTCACTTCGCCCTCTTCGGAGACATTTTGCGGGTCCTAGGCGTCAAGAAAAATAGAAAAACTAGAATCTTCACAATTGAACCATCAACAAAAAACACATCGAAAGGTGATATACCTGGGAGGGCGAAGCCTCATCTCAGGAGTTTCCCACAGTGGCTCCTCCGCTATTAGCCTTGTCGCGTTTCAACGAAAAGGAGCCCCATACAGACTTCAATGCTGCTCCTATGCTCTCTATGCTCCGCGCACTGCCTGTCGGAGTTAATGCTGGATTGTACTGGCCTGCTGCGTTGGCTCGACCTCGGAGAGCCCCATGAGCATCCAGGCACTTCTGGTAGCGGAGCTAGAATACAACATTGCTCATGAGTAACACGTCTCTTAAATTCACTTTCAAAAATTAGAATTACCTTGCAGGCCGCTTCAATGGTTTTGCAAAGAGCTCCCGAAGAAGGCTGGCAGTCAAAGATATGAGCTTGGAATTCATCATGGGCCGTATGGACAATAAAACCACAATGTTTGACATTATGCCCGATACCCATAAACGACAAGAACCTCACCCTACACTCCAGCAACACTTGACTGTCATCCTATAAAGACAAACAAATTGAACAATTTCATATAACAACATTCGCTTTCCCAAGGGAGGAATTCAGTGTTATTAAAAGGATTCAAAATCGTAAAGTGCTCACATCTGGTGGGGTAATAGTAACAACAGAGGGTGCAACCGAAACGTTGACTTGTTTCCATTCAGACGCAGGAATAGATCCGACTAGTCGATCAATGGCATCGTTGAGAACTTCTATACCCGTAGGGCGTTGAACAGGCGTGCAGCCCACGTAAGAAGCTTTTAGGACTTTGCGTGGTTCTTCCATAGGCGTGGGAAAACATTGGCCTGCGAGGAACTGCCCACCTCGGCTCACATGCCTTCTTTGTTCCGTGGGTAAATTGCTGGGTCTGATCATGGCTTTGCTCCCGGCATCCTGAAACACGGGCTTGCTCAGGGACTGCACCAAGTTCCGTTCAATCATAATTTTCTTGCAAATATCCCGTAGAGTATTAGCGATGGTCCTAGCAGGCGTATCGCAACGAAATACATGGCACATGTGTCGTCGGGTCGTCCGATCACGCGCCACGTAGGCAAAATCCCTGCCGATGCAAATGAGAGCAAAATGTTATCAAGGAAACGCTACAGTAGCAACATGCTCTTGGGTCGTCGTTATTTTTGTTTCTCCTTCACAAACCGTTCATGCAATGAATACGGTACTGTAGGTTGGCATGCAAGGACTGTAATTAACTGATTAGTTGGCCAGACGTTCTAAACAGATCGAATTTAGCCTGCACATGTCTACCCCACCATGAGAGTAGAAAATCAAAATGTGAGTGAACTCCAACCGCGTGCAGGGAACACACTTGCAGTGTTACAACAATGAACCTCAAAAAAACAACCATTTTTTCTTTTTACCTTTCCCTACAATCCCGGCAAAGTTTTTGTTTCGAAGGATAGAATAAAACAAAGAAAAGAGAGAAAGGAATTAATATGAATGTCCCATTTCTCCACCTGAACAAGTTTATCATTGAAACAAACGTGTGGGATGGGGAATGATTGAACGATGACAATTACCTTCCGTTGTCTCTTCCCACACCCCAGACTCGTATCGTGTGTATCGGTTGCGTGTTCAGCACAGTCAGAGTTTCCGGATCCACTAATTTCAATGAGCCTTCATCCAAGTCCATAAACAGATCCTTTCCCTGCTCAAGATAAAAGGTCTCCAATTACCCCCATTACTCTTATTAGAGAATGAGAGAAAAGACTGAATATAGAACAAAACATTTACATCGCCCCATCTTCCCACCACATCCAACAGATCGTGTCGCCCCAAACTTAAATCCACAATACAACGGTTTACAGCTTTGCTGCTGCGCTCCGGAGTGAGATCTTCTTCTGCAATCTCAACCCACCCCAAGGAACGGACGGCAAATCGAATCGGTTTTTCTTTGGGTTCACTCGCCAAGGATGCTGGGTAACTTCGTCGTCTTAAAGACAGAGCGAGGAAGAGAGAAAAAAAAAAATATAATCTTTTTTTTCTCTTATTCGATAGTTAGTAAAAAAAAATAGGAAGAAAAAGAAATGTGCTTTTACTTGTATGCAGCTTCTTCTTTGAAACGTCCAGCGTCCAAATCAGATAAGGCAAAGCTGGTTGTGCTACGTGGGACACAAGGTAAAACAGGACTTTGTATACAATCCGGCATTGCCTGCAACAGACCATGAATAATGGATTACAATTCTGCATAATAATGTAATGGGAAAGGTATCCGTGAAAACTAGGCCTTGGGAAACTCACCACTGCTTCCGCTTCTCTTATCATCTGACGTTTAAAGTCGGCTTTATTGACTAAACTCGTTGGCTTGGACGGAGGCTCGCGCTGAATCGTACCGCTCTTGATATGCCAGTAATACGGTCCGTCCGCATCTTGTACCCAAAAGAACACTATTTATTAGCAAAAGGTTTCCTAAAATGAGCTTTCATGGAGCGGACCAACCTTCGTGTTTCTCCCAACCTAGAGGCAATACATTTTCTTGACCAAGCCACGCCTTTTCTTCCGTTTCATCTAAAGTCGACTGACTGTCCAGAATAGACGAGTCTTCGTTCGTCCATGTGGTCTTCTGACTAGCACTAAACGCAGTAGGTCTACCGTGAACAGGGGCTGGTTCGCTGACGGATAAGACGGATGTTGAAGAACTGGTAGATCCTCTGGCGCCGCCCACATCCGCATCGCCTTCCGCAGGACTGTCTTCGGAAGACGGAGACGCCAAATCCATGGGCGCATCTCCAGACCTACTCCAGACAGAAAACTCCTTTAGCAATAATGTTGGGTGAATGACTTTGTTAGCCAAACAACAATTCGGTTTCGCGATTGTTTTTTCTTTCTATTTTTTGACAACTTTACCTATCCGTAAAATTGGAGTTGGAATATCCACGATTGAACACGTTGCCAGTCAGACTACGCCCAGTCCTACATAAAAGCAACCCCGAAAAGCAATCAATAAACAGTTCCCCCACTTCATTATTAAGCTCTTGGAATTAGTTTGAAACGTTCTCCTCCGGAAGGAAATGGGGAGAAGAAAACATGTAGAAGCACTTTGGCCAACTACTTGAACGGCAATTCTTTAAGAAAGGCAAAACACGAAACTTTGAAGAGCATGGAGCAGCTGCTCTATATTGTATATACATGCTATTAGCTGTGTACTTTTTTCCCTCAAAAAAAGGGGAATCTTTCCGCGGGAAGCTTTGCGAAACGTTTTGTTTCATAAAAGCTATAGCTAGGTAGTCGTACTTTTTTTTTAGTTAAGGGAAAAACAAGCAAATACCAAATAGCGTGACTCGGGGTTGTCGGCATTCGATATAAAGCATATGCAAAGCATGTGAACGAACTTGTTACCGCGTTTTTTATGATTCGGCCAACCTTTTCCAACTTTCTGCGTTGTTAACTGAGTAATTTACCTATGATAATCATTTCCCTACCTGTTATTATCGAAATCCGGACTGCTGAGATTCATAACGGGTCCAACATCGACGTTCACACCCATCGAGTGTACGTCCAACGACGCGTACGTTCTTCGGTTACGGGTCGAATTCATCTGGTTCATTCCCAATTTATCTCCCACGCGTGAAACCAAATCCAATTCCATGGCTAGATCCTAGAGGGGTCCCAGAACGTTAATGAAACTCGACATTAACTTGTACATTTGGCTAGACAGATAATCATTTACGCCTTTCCAAAGTGCCTTTCATAAGAGTTGTTTGGGTAAAGCTTTAAAAATAAAAAGAAGACGGCCCTAACTCTCAAGCTTCCCTGTAGTACAATTAACTTGCTGGGAATAGAGCCAAAAAAAGGGAGAAAAGGGCAAAGGTTTCTAACTGGTACTGTTTACAATGCATGCACATAACAGTAAACAAGGAGTAGAGGAAAAATTACGTCACTTTTTATGACAGACTTTACCATGTTAGCTAATTGAGAGGGTAAGATGTCCATGTCGAGTCCCAGAGCTGCCAGTGAA
Organism: Lepidurus apus apus; assembly: GCA_022832285.1. Taxonomy (NCBI): domain Eukaryota; kingdom Metazoa; phylum Arthropoda; class Branchiopoda; order Notostraca; family Triopsidae; genus Lepidurus; species Lepidurus apus. The sequence continues at coordinate 121,594 of JAGJRO010000094.1, forward strand.
ACCAAGGAAGCTAAAGACGGCTCAGTGTTGGAATTAAGTGCGTCATCCAAGCGTACGGAATCGAAGTGCAGTTGATAATTAGGATTTTCGTAGCTCAGTCGTCCGTTTTCTGCCGATCATAGAAAAGAAGCAGACGCTTACACAACAGATCAATACAAGGGATGGTCACCATGCCAATTGAAACAACTACTCTCCCCCCTTTTCCCCCTCACCAGTCGTTATATCTTTCACCAGCGACTCTCGTTACTCAAATACAACACCCCTCAATTAAAATCACACACAATTTAAAGATCCAACATTACGTTGAAACATCAAAGTAACAAACCATACAAGGAAAACTACGCCAACTAACCCATTTTAAAACAAACTTCACTCTTCAATAAATCTTCAAACTTCACTCTTAGCTCTTCAATAAATCTTCCACCGCGATAGCGCAAACTAATTATCAACTGCTCTAGAAACATCCATCTTATTTTTTTATTACGTACTCCCATAACAAATGTGCAGGAGAAAGAAAGACACGTGAAATCATGGTAGGAATCGTTTTCGTATAATTTCTTCGACCAGCTGTGTGCGTAGGAGTCTCGAAGGGGCGGGAAGAAATGATTATAGAGCTCTGTAATATAACCTAGTCAGCAGCTTTGTCATCTCTGTTAGGGTGTAGGGCCCAGCCACAAAAAAAGATCTCGGAATCAAACCAAAACAAAATGGCAACAAAAAGAAAGGAAATAACTAAGAAGCCAGTTCTCATTTAGGCTGCGTCCCTTTCTTGTCGCTGAACTGGAAAGAATAATTGGAAATGCATTTCTTCTCTCTCTCGGCCAGAAGTAAATTGTTCTTCTCTGCAAGATTCCTCCTTCCCGCTTCTGCTTTCATTTCTTCTTCGATTAACCAGCTGGATAAGCAGTCGAGTCAGACCCTAATAACTTACTAAAGACGGAGGAACAAAGGAGAAAATGACCTACAATATAAAAAATAAGTGTTGTGCAACGCACCTACAAAGAACTAAACGAACTTAACCTAACTAGAGCCGTACGTGGAAACCACTAACGAGAGTGGGGTTTTTGTTTTCCTGAACCTCAACGGTTAATAGCTAAGCTTAAACTTTGACAAAAGTAACGTTCTTTCGGTGACACGAAGCAATAAACAAAGACAGAGCTTGGCAGACTCCAAATTTCTTTTTTTTTGTTTCTCTTCCCATCTCGTACACCGGTACACCTTATGCTTGGTCCCAGGAACCCACCTAACGCTGGAAACATGCGATGGTGCGTATTTTCCTATTGGGTCTTCGCTGCGGACGTCTAGAAAACGCGAAAGGACTTCAGGGACTACAAGTGGGGTCTTCTCGACTGCAACAATTAGATTTAGGCTGTCGGTGCAGTGTAGCATGCGGCAAGTAGAGTCCACGGAAGAAAAATAGCGTCCAATTTCTTCCTTCCTCTCCTTCTCTGTCGCTCCTTTTAGTACGAGAGGCTCAAAATTTATCTGAATTACGATTTTCTCGTTGCCTCTAGTAACTCATACATAAAAAAGACAAGCTTGAGTACCACACAATGCTACGGCCCGGAGAACTTCATAGCTCGAGCAGCGCTAATTTTCTCCCAGGGCTGACGCGGCAACATAAAAATATTTACAAGAAAGAATAACCATAGCAACCGTGGTTCGGCGTAGTACATACAGAGTATATGCAGAATTACTGCTGCCGGGTTGAGTCGAGTCTACGAAAAAACGGGGACAAGAAAGCCAGTAACGCTTTTTAAAGGAATAGAAGCGGAACTGAGAAAGAAAAGCTCGGGTAGGACACAAGACCATGCGAAATGGCTCGGCAAGCTACTCGCTGACTTGAATACTAAAAGCTGAAGTTACACCGGCTTTGTCTCTTGCTGTGTACCAAAGTGTAATACACAACAATAGCTGCAGTATGCGGCCCGGTATTGATTATAGGAGTTTTGTGTCGCCACGTGTTAGAAAAGCCTTCTTCCAAGAGTGCTTTTGATGGGCTGTCGAGCGTCAGCGGGCGTTGAAGCGTTGAATACAAAAAGCTGCATTAGCGACAAGTCTTCTTAGGTCAATCGGAACGAGGTTCAGCAAGTAAGGGAGGGACAAAAAAAATAAGATTACCTAGAAACACGTCTTCCTCTCGGCTGGGGCTTGCCAAGTTGGCCATGATGCCGACTGATGCAACTTGAAATTTTCGGCCACTTACAACTTGTCCCAGAAAGACAAAAACAACCGTCTTCTGGAATGAAAACTCCTACGCCTACAAATCGTCTTTTCTTTACTCGTTCGGTTAAGAGTTAAAGGTAATCCCAATCAAACTGGTCCGTTTGCAGATGGGTCCAATGCGAATCCTAGCCACACGCACCAGTTGGTCGCACCAACGAGCCAATCGCTCGGGTCTTCTTCTCAACGTTCACGCACGCTATAAACTATCCTATGATCAGGTGCTGTAACATGATCAAGCTCGTTGATGTCAAGGTCTTGTGCCAAACCATAAGGGGGTTTCTCAACAATGCTGTTGGAATAAATAAGCCAACTACACAATCATTGTACCGCATCACTTTATCACCACCCCAAAAGATTGACTGTTTTCATTTACGGGTTTCCCTAAAAAAAGGCTGAGAACTCTCGTTGTAGGCTGTTCCGAGCTGAGTTTTCACGTCCGAGTGTCAAAAACTCAGCCAAGTTTGTGACTGGCCAAGGTTCCTCGTCGTCCCGCGAGCTTCCCTCGCTTGCCCATGCACTATATACTTTATTGATTGAAAGGTTCAATACGGTTGGCGACTTGGAACAGCACGCATGTCTCGAGAATCGCAGGAGGGCATAAGCGGGACGGCCAAGCAACTTTGCAAGCGGCCTTACGTATGTATAAGGTGGTATAGATTAATATGGCTGTAACCTTCAAGGCTCCTGTAGCTCCAGAGACACCCCCCACCCCATCCCTTCCTAACCGATAGCGCAGCCAAATGGAATTTCATGCAAGCTCCTTCGATAATGGGAAATTAATAGGACGGGTTCTCGTTTTAGCATCAAAAGCAGAACATAGTATGACACAGGCATAAGACTAAGACACACGACTCCGAGGCTTGGTGAGTGCAAGATAAAGCCAATGACTTTTCAATACTCTTGCAGGAGGGGGTTCTCGTATTTCATTGTTGGCGCAGTTGGCTGAAGCTTATAAAACGGTCTAGCTATTTTGACTGCATGGGCGACAACAGTGAAAGTTTCCGCTGGAAACACACACTCGATTTGCATAACGATTAAGGGTGACTCGAAAATCCAAGGATTTCAAGACAACAACTGCTGCTGCAAAGCACCACGGGGTTGAGAATTACAAGTCAGGAAATGTCATATGGACGAAGGCAAGCCAAACTTGAGTGCAATTTACGGCCTGTGGCGGTTGGGGATCGCTGATTTGAAGCTCTGGCAGCCAAACTTTCGATTTGAGAGACCCTTTCAAGCTTTTTCCTTCCTATAACCCGTCCTCTAACTCTGAACGACCCACGTACTCTTGAAAAGTTTTTAAAGATTTCTCGGCAGCCTCTTGCCGAATTATAAAAGAGAGCATTATTGACTCCATTCGGAACTTCAAGTTCCTATAACACACAACTTCAGCCACTTGAGCGTACATATCTACCTCAAGGATAAGAATATACAAGGGATCAGCTGCAGAGTATACCGCAACGTCGTTACGAATTCGCCCTAGCAAAAGGCTCTAGTGCATCTTATTGCGTTGGTTGGTTCTGGCTTATGTCACTCCGGTTTATTCCCACCAATAGGCTTCTTGTTTTCCTCCATAGCGGAGACTTAAGAATATATGGATCTCAGAGTCTTTACTGAGTATCTCTCCATCTCCATTAGCAAATTGCGGTAGTAGTTTGAGCAGAAATATTGGGCCCGAAAGCGTAAGAAAAGAGAAATAAAACTTTCTACAAAAGCTCTTTCTAGCAAGTGGCAAGAAACGAGAACAAGAAGCATACTTAAAGCGCGATGTGCACTTGACAGAGATGACTCAAAAAAGGGGAAAAAAAGACTAAAAATAAGGCAAGTAAACACAAAAGATATAGGTAACTCCACGCCGCCTTTGGGAGTCTTGTTTTTCTGCCCGTCTGCTCGATGCATATGCAATTTCATGGATCAACAGCAAGAAAGTATTACAGCGCTGTTTGCGCAGTGCAGACATAAAAAATATGCAAAACACACAAAGCAGTATCGTTCACCATCACAGCTTGCATTCTATGAATTCTTCCTTCATTTTGCTGGTGGAAAAAGGTCAATCACCTCGCTTAACAGTTTCCACAAAATTGCCTTCCCTTTTTACATTAACTTCAACTAAACTAAATTGCTTTCCGCGTATACTCAACGCTATTACCCTGCAAGAAAAAAAGAAATATCGTTAACAACCCAGAATCTCCTACTGTCTCTTGCTATACAGGAATGCCCCGGCCAAACAAGGTCGGAAAAGAGGGGACAAAAAGCCTTCCACCTGTATAATGTCAGTAGCTTAAATCCTTATAGCCTGCCTTTGTATTCGCTGCGTGAGTCAGTCAGGGACGACAAGCATTCCTTTTTTCCTCTACAAAAAAATGTGCTCTTCTTCGTCGGTTGATAGAAGCACGTTCTCAATTGCGTGTCACGCACCAGGAAAGGGTAGTGATGCGAATTATTTATACTATTTATACTCGCCAAGGAAACAGAATGTATGCCTGTGAGTTGGCTTAAGCTAAAATCGACCGCCGAACGTTTTTGCCCTGTGCGCATATTTTACTAACGTGTGTAGGGGTTGGAAAACGACGCCTAACTACCAGGAAAAGGATACCAGAAAAAAAAAAGAAAAAAAAGTTAAGTCAGAAGACCTTTCGTGACCAAGTTCTCCGTAAAGCGATCACTAGTTCCCCTTTTTGACCTGGATGCAGTGCGCTGGGTTCTCAAACAAGGTTGCAAGGTTGCAGGTTGGCGCCCGACACTCCGGCGACAGTCGGTGACGCCGGACGTCGCTGACACACTCCTATAGCAACCAAACGATGCATCGCCAACGAGTGTCTCATGCACAGTACACGCAAATTACGCAGCTCGCTCAACTTAAACCCACCCTTTCGCGCTCTTCAGCCAAGTAATACAGCCGTGCATACCGAAACAATTTCAGGGCGTTGAAAGACTCCAAACCAGGTTCTAATCACCTGCCATTACGGAATCCTACGTCGACGGGTAAACGCGAGGATAGGATTTATGCGCAGCTCAATAAAAGACCAATAAGCTGAAGAGAAGCCCAAGAGCCAAAAGACGTAGGATTTATACGGACAAGAACCTATATAGCTTATAGTAAATTACGATCCCGCTCTTATCCATACCTTTCTTCTTGTGTCGGTGACGGCAAATATTTTTCAGGATAAAAAAAAAAATCCACCCGAACCTAGAATCGCCAGACAGGGCACACGTTGTACTGTACTATACGAACGAATTAATCCTAGAATCTTTGATCCAGGATCCTTTGATGAAACTAAGCCAATTTGCAAAGTTGAGTGGGAGCTTGCACTATAGACCTATCTCAAGAGACCCATCTACACCTGAATATGAAAATGCAAACTAAGAAATAATGCATGACTACGAAAAATGCTTGAGGGATTTTAATGTGAGATTAATTCCTAAACGTAAAAGACATAACTGAATTATTCATAGCAGCGGAAGTACTCGTACGAAAAGGCAACGGTAGATACACCACTAGATGAACCGCCTACTCAAATTGTTAAAATCTTAAAGTTTAAGTTCAATTTACGGAGAGAGATCAAAGCGGAAACTCTTATAAATGCTTTCGAATCCTTGCTATTCCTTTAGGAAACGCGGTGGAATGGTCTGGGAGCATACACTTGGCTCTATCCACGGAAGTTTTCCAAATTTGCTTGCATGTGCTGCAACTAAAAGGGGGGAAACATTCCCAGAACGAGAAAAAGAGACAGTCGGAGGACTCTTTGACGTCTTTTTGGCTAAGACTTTTATCCGTGACTGTTGTATGCGAGCTGCTGCGGAAGCGGGGCCCAAATGGAGAGGGTTGGCTTGGTTGATGAAGGCAGCATTCGGAAACATATCGGGGGCATTCAAACCCTGCGAGCAAAGAGTAGAGTCCATATAAAAGCGAGGGAAAAGGGAGCGCTATAGCTATACGGTGTTTATGGGCTCATGAAGCATTGCGCTGCTGCCGACGTCAGGGCATAACCACGCAAAGATCAATCCCCGGACCTCGTTCCTTGTATGTACTTCATTTTGCCTATTATAAGAGCGTATAACTTCCAATCCTCTCCCCCTCCCGTCACCGGATCAGACAACAGTCCCCCGTGCCTCATTAATGACGACGATCAAATTCCCTTCGTTCGCATTGTGCGTGAATAACGCGAAGGTTACCCAAATCTGAAGACCAAAAAACGCTTTTCCTATCCGTACCCGTGAGAAACAATTCCCTAAACAGAAGTGTACCGTTACACTGGCTGCAAGTTTTAAGTAAACAAAATTCTGCACCTCACACACACGTAAGCATCCTTAACTCCCAAGGTCCCTGGAGGAAGTTGCTTTCGATTCCCAATCTGAATCTCAGTCTCCAACACTTGCGTAACCACAGCAAGCTAAAAGTCCCCAAATGGGCCGAGTGTAGCGCTTAGCAACTATACAAATGAGAACTTTTAGCACGACCGAGCATTGCTATCTTGTGGATTTGATTGGCTTTCCTTATCAACTCCCAAGTTTTCCAAGGAAAAACCCTGCGAACTCGGAAAGTTTCTAGCAAATAACGTCGCATAGATAATGTATTCTGTTTACTAACTTTATGAATAATAGTTACAGAGCGGATCATCCCAAACCCGCTCCACGAAAAACCTGCATAATTACCACACAAGTATTGCCTTCCAGATTTCGTGCAACCGTTAAGCCTTGCCAGTCGCATAATAAGATTACTACTTGCAAAAAAAGGCTTCCCCGTGCTTTTTACTTAAAAAAAGGTCCAGCCATGTCGAGATTTCGATCTTTTTCCTTTCCCTATGAAACTTTGAAAAAAAAGTTGCGGAACAATGCTAGGAAGAGTTTGGCACAACAAAACTGCGCCATTGTTGGCCACAAATCTCATTATCCGTCAAATCTGCACAAAAAAGGATGCCTGGAATATATAAAAAAAGACAAAGTACCTTTGTCTACATTTACGCTGCACAACAAGAATGCTGGAGTTGCCTTAACTCCTCCGTTATTGAGCTGTTACTATAATCCATGACTCCTGCATCTGGTAACTCGCTTAGCTTGGGATAGGAGCAGGTGGAAACCAAGCGAGAAGAACTGGCTATTTCGATTCACCCAAAAACTCGGGTTTTCCCTTGCCATATTGGACCATCTGAACACCCGCAGCCAGGCTATGCATCGGAAAAGCTTACAGCCTCGCAGCTTATGCAAATTGGGCCCGATGAAAACACCCCAGCAGCAGACACTGGGGAACAATATCGAGTCCTTATTCTTTACCCGAAATTAGATTTCTCTTTTTCTTTCCCAAAGAAAGATCTTTACTTCCCAAAGTACGCTTCCTGAAACGAGAAGTTCCGGCCTGCTGTGACAATCCCCGGTCACTTAATGTTACGACATCTCGGACTCTAATGGTAACAAACACATTCTTCGATGTTGTGCTACTGTATACCTGTATCTTAAAACCCCTCGTTAATCGCTACCTCAAAGCCAGTTATACTAAATAGTTACAGAAAATGGGACTATGCCTTTATCTTTAAAACTTATAAATAAGAAATAAAGGAAATAAGAAAAATAATCTTTTCAGAGTATTTTTGTCACCATGGTGATAAGAGACGGAAACCTGAGACAATTACCCAATAAGCAACCCAAAGCTACTTTACCATACAACAAGGTTTTGCCTAATTAAGGGAACAAGGTTTACGACATACCTCTCTCCTTCCTGGCATGCAGTTAAAATTACAATTCTCACACAAGTCTCTATTGTTTCCTTTTTCTTATTCCACCGGTTGGCCGGATACCTTTTCTTCGGGATAATAACGTGTAAACGGCAGTCAAAAAAGAAGCTGTATTGCACGGGCAAAAGCTAAACGACAGAAAAGAAAGAAAAAAAGGCATTTTTCGGGTTTCGGTGTGCTCCTAAAGCGTCCCAGCTCGACTTCAACCTATCCCTCCCGATCAATACGCCTCTCTTGGCCCCACCTTCACCTTCACGCTTGGCTGTCGGGACGTTCGAACTCTTGTACCGCGAGGTATCTCTGAGTCAATCCTCTTGTTCTTATTTTTTCCCTCCATTCTTCGGTTTTGGAATCTGCGTACCCTATGCTTTGTGCATTGATGGACCCTCTTTCACTCTTCACGCTACACAATGGCGTAAAAACCCTTTCTTGGTAACCCAGATCAGAAGCCAGCAAAAACTTTTCTTCCTCTTGCGCGAGAAACCATATTTTCCCCAATCTGTTGTGTTTCTTTACCCCCTTTTCGCATTATGGTTTCCCTCGAAACGAGAGCCGGGAAAATGTAATATATCACATAAAAAGAAATACCTGTTTGATAAGATGATAAGGTCGGGTGGGGAAAAAATACCGAGCAGCGTCTGGATGACCCCAAGAATGACCTTGCTATGCTGGGAAAGGCTATGTTGACGGTTTTTTTAGTTCGTAAAATTCGACAATCGATGTTAGATCCATCACGCAATGATCTCGGATGTCACGTGGGGGAGAAGGCATTTTTTTTTTTTTATCTATGACAGCTGAGCCGAAGGAGGCAGTCGCAGCAATTCAGCTGCGGGAAGGAAGTTAAGTTAGGGGTTTAAAGAGGCTTGCGAGAAGGGAAGGATGTCATAAAAGGTCGCCAACCCATCAGTCTTTCTTGTATAGTTATAGCAAGTCATACACGAGGAGGGGGGAGAAGGAAAAGCTACCATGCACCTTGGGAAGATTGCCCTTGGTCTCTATCAGTCTGCAATAGGCACGTCAAGTCTATGAAGAGCTCATCATGGACCGGTATTACTGCGCGTGGCTGCCGGTACTCCAGTCATATGGGAAGGGGGCCCGAAACCTTGCAAAACCGGACGGTGCGCGAGCAAACATTAATGAGATTACATCACCACCATGCTAATTTTTTGCCTTACATATAACATCCGCTCGCCATCAACCTTCGCTATAAAATCTTTCTGTTTTTTGGCACGTTCGTTAAAGATTGTCCTGTCACGGTTCGACTCAAAGCTTTTTTTTATATTTAAAACTAAAAGTAAAATACGACACAAGAGAAGTTGCCCACAGGCCGACTATAAAGAGGATCAATATATGCTCTGACAAGAGATATGTAAGTAGATTCCGGGTAAAAGAGCCGAGTGCGAACATTGGGAAAGACGAACCTTAGACCAAGTCGGAGAGGAAAAAAATGGAAGGCAAGACGGGACGAAACAAGTTGGATGAGATCATAGAAGCGAAGAAAAAGAAGAAAATAACGGAAGTTTTGCTTGGCAAAGGTGTTATAGCCGCTCAAAGGGAGGAGGAAGGCGCTTGCGTGAATTTTTGCAAAAAGTTTGGCTTTCATGATTTGCTGGCTGGGAACATCGTGACTTGTTTGAGCAAAAGAGCGTTGTCGTAGCACCCCGGTTTCTGGGCCATTTGAATTATACTGCTTCCGAGAATTCAAACGAATAATACCATATCACCATGTTGATGTGTTATTCATAAGCTAGAGGAGCTATGTTTGTTTCTGCAGGACAATACAAGGGTTATGTTGGTCTAGCAGTGAATTGTTGATACAGCTCATGGATGTCTGGAAGAAACTATACGCAGGATTGATATCCTTTTTATGCCCGAGGGTAAGAGTGGGTGGGATAGGCCCAGGCAACTGTTATGAAAAGACCCTGTATGGATCTAGCAGCTCATAAAAATTCGGGCAACTAGGCTGGCTACCCTAAAAGTTTTTGCTTCTTCCATGTGATTTTATGTGTGCGCTACTTCGTTATGCCCTAACACGATCTATGGCGAATTGTACGCCTTAAAGGCTCTAAATGGGGACAGGGTGTTTCTATGGGAAGTTTGCTATTACTTTGAAAAACCAAGCCAATAAGTCAATGAAAAGTTACTACACACAACTATGACTATGTCGGACTAGCCAAAAAGGTCGACATGAGGAATCCGGTATGCTTATTACCCACATACATAGCTTAACCCAACCCAGGCAAACCCATCAACCCTCCCCTCCCAGATTTCTTACATTCCAAGTAAATACATATGAGGTTTGACAAGAAAATAACCAAGTACCGACATGCGAATAGATTACATGAAAATCAAAAAAGAAAAACTTACTTGACTGACCCAAAGAGACGACAAAAAGTCCCTTTCTAATTATTTACGGACACTTTGTTTTCATCAGGAACGTCACAAACTAACTAGAAAATCAAGTCCATAAAATGGAGACCCTAGAGAGTGAGAGTTGGACCGCAAGCTTACTGAAACGCGAAAGCCACCACGTGGAGAGAAGACGAGAACTAATAAACAACATATTTTAAAATGGCTCCTACTACTAAAATAACGCCTAATCAAGAAGGAAAAGCTCCCAAGAAGAAGTTTAACAAGAGACAATGGAGAGAACAACAGTACAGTCACAAAGAAAAAGGTATGGATGCTTTACTGAAAGATTTTCTTTTTAAATATAAAACAGTGCAGTAACGCGGAACGGAATATTTTCTATTTTTCACATTCAGTGAACGAATGGCAAGAACGACGGAAACTTGCCATTGAGAGGGACTACAAAAAGATGCTGAAAAAAGAAGGCATTCAGAGCCAGCCAAACCCACCAAATAATCCTGTATCCGAACCTTCCAACATAGCTGCTTCGCCTGATGAACTTGAAGCAAGGAATAGTTGTGGGAATGATGTAGTAAAACCTGAGAGGTACAACGGTTATAAAAATTGCTTATGTAACTTGCTGATGACTCTTTTTCAGGCCTGGAAGATTGTCAGCTTACCAGCGAGCGAAGCAAACATTCGAAAAGAAAGAAGAGGAGAAGAAAAACAGGTCGGAACTAATCGCCCTGCGAAAAGCGGAGAAAGAAGAAGCCATCAAGAAGTACAAGCAACGAAAGCTGGACAGGTTCAAGAAAATCTCGCAAAAAACTCGCAAAGGTCAGCCTGTCATGAAAGGGAGGATTGAGCTATTACTGGCCAAAATACAGAAGCAAGTGAATTCGTAATATACTGTTTGTTATTTCTACCATATGTATACTTGTCGAAATAAAAGAAAAAATAATGTACCCAATTAGTGTTCTTTACTTTGTGCGCACAAGCACGCCTTGGTTTATTCCTTCCAGAACCTGTTCCGTCTGCTGCGCCTGAAGTATACATCGTAGTGTTCCCAGGCGACCAGAAAAGGGTTGCTTCTCAGAAGTCCCTAGACAAAGGCAGACCATCGTTGTGCCAACGCCGGAAGACCATCGCATAAGTCGTTCCCGTCTAGCCCCCCTTTCAAAGCCAGCAAGCCGCAAATTCCGTTGCGAGTCGAAAGACTGGACAGCACATTTGTGCAGTGAGAGAGTCACGTAGAAAAAAAAGTTACATAAAGAACATTGCAAAGCAAGATAGCAAAGCAAAAATGACGACTTGCGATGCAGCAGGCGCTCAGCTCGGAAATTACAAAAAGGGTCGCGCGGTAAGTTGCAACCGTAACCCATGGTTACATTCCGTTCCATTATTTTCGGACTTGTGCCATCTAAAATAGGGAGCACCGCCAGAAATCTTAACAACTTCTACGGGTGCCCCTACGTCTAGTCTTACCGAAACGTTAACGGTGGGACCGAAAGGCCCCACGCTTATGGAAGATTTTGTCTTCTTCGATCATATGGCACACTTCAATCGCGAACGAATGCCTGACCGTGTCGTGCATGGCAAAGGCGCAGGTAAAGAGTCGATACTGGCAAAAACGAGAGATCCAATAGGTGATTTGGGTTGCGAATAGGGGCGTTTGGCTACTTTGAGGTAACGAAAGATATCACGCAATATTGCAAGGCGAAGCTGTTTTCGACGGTAGGAAGGAAAACTTTAGTTGGAGTGCGTTTTTCGTCAGCGATGAGCGAGCGAGGCAATCCGGACATGGTCAGGTAAAGAGAAAGTACATTTTGTACGGCAAGTAATTTTCGTTCTAAACTCTTTAAGAGACGTGAAAGGCATGGCGGTAAAATTTTATACCGAGGAAGGTAATTGGGATCTTGTGGGCAATAATTCGCCCATCTTTTTCATTCGAGATCCGATCTTGTTCCCTTCACTGGCTCATGCATTGATGCGCAACCCGGTGACCAACCTGAGAGTAAGTATATATAACCCAGATATGGTACGTACAGGACAGGCTTTTGTGCTTTTTCCGTTTTCTAAAGGATGCGGAAATGTTTTGGGATTTCCTGTCCTCGCGTCCCGAATCGACTCACCAAGTCATGATGCTGTTCTCGGATCGCGGAATCCCTTTTACGTATCGTCATATGCACGGGTTCGGAGCCAATACATTCAAGATGGTCAATGTGAATAACGATATTGTGTTTTGCAAGTTTCACTACTTGGTAAGTTCTTTGAAATTCAATTTGCGGGCCCAATAGCAACGCATGGGTACTTTAGACGAACCAAGGACCGAAGAATCTACCCGTGAAAGATGCCGGAGTATTATTGGCCACGGACCCTGATTTTTACACGCGTGACATGTTTAATGCCATTGCTGATGGCAACTTCCCTTCTTGGACATTACACGTACAGATAATGACTTCTGAGCAAGCCGAAAAGTACCAATGGAATCCGTTGGACGTCACTAAAGTATTTGAAAGAAACACTGATTTTTTTAACGACGAATCAAGTATGGATCACTTTAGGTATGGCTGCACAAAGATTTCCCGTTGATTGAAGTTGGGAAGATCGTGCTGAATCGCAATCCAGAAGACTTTCACGCTGAAGTTGAACAGATTGCCTTTTGTCCCTCTAACATGATCCCAGGCATTGAAGCCAGTCCCGATCGCGTTTTGCAAGTAATCGAATCGAATTCCAACGAATCGTGGTTAGGTTAAAAAGTTAAATCAACGTATTTCCGTTCTGTTTAAGGGACGGTTGGTAAGTTATACGGATGCTCAACGTTACCGCTTTATGAGCCCCAATTTCAATCAACTGCCGGTTAACATGCCGGCTTGCCCCGTAGTTCATTACATGCGTGGAGGACCAATGCTCATTAAAGACATGGGTGGCAGGCCAAACTTTTACCCAAACAGCTTTGGCGGACCTCGTCCTGCCCCCGAATTTGCTGAAACTTCAACTTTCGTTTCAGGAGAAGTAAAACGGTAAAAAAATGAATAAATAAATGAAGCAAAATTGGGGATCAAAAGGGTTCTAATGTCTTAATTAATCACTAGACATCCTGATCAAGAAGGCGACGATTTCGCTCAACCTCGAATGCTCTGGGAACGAGTTCTGAAGGACGATGAACGCGAACGGATGATCGATAATATCGCGGAATATTTACAACATGTCAGACCAATGGTTCAGGTAAACGGAGTTTTTTTTAAAGCAGTTCTAAACGTCCATTAACGTCTGACTATAAAAAGGATCGCGCTATTGAGAACTTCCGAAAAGTTCACGACGATTTTGCGAAAGGTGTCAAGAAATGCGTCGCTGAGAAGATGAACACGTGGGTTAAAGCGCCCACTATTAATCAAGCTCGGCTGGAGTCGACGCCACCTGTAGCCTAAAAGTGGCAAACAGTTTTGTTTTTCGTATAAATTTTATCTGTTCTTTTTAGCCCGATAAACCGTTAATTTTACGCATACAAATTAATCTCCTATATACAAATAAAACCAGTTTTGCAATTGACCAGATTGGGAACATGGATCCTAAACGCGCACACCTAAAAACACGACACGTAACATCGAATACCGTACTGACCTCCCAGCAAATTACAGTTCACAACTAGTACTTCCAACAATGCCTTATTTTTCCCCAATTAAGTGAAGGGGAAAAATACGGACTAGAATTATTGGAGGTCTAACGTACGCTTTAAGACTTCGTTTTCTTTTTCCAATTCTGCTAATCTCCCCAATTGGGACATTAGCCTACTATTCTCTACTTGCAAACTCTCTAACTGATGTTGCATCACAGTCATGGAATTGATTTCGTTTCCGCAAGGCTTGACACAAAAAACGCCTTCCGTGTTTCGCTCCAGCAACATCTTGTCTACCACTAATTCCAATGGCGGAGGCGAATATCCATAAATAGAATGCTTGTCGTCTGTTAACGTCACCTTCACATTTCTTAATGTCACCTAGGAGACAAGTATTGCATACTTAATCAAAAACCTGGCATTCGAATGGATACAAAATGAGACGAATTCTGGAAACCTACCAACATGGGCATGACAACGGGCAGCACTTCGTCTTCAAAAAGCACGCCCAAGGCTACAGCCGTACTTGATGTCAAAGGCAAGGATACGTTTTCAACGACAGCTTTCAAAACAGTCTTTGTGCTTTTTAAGATAGCTTCTTGAATAGGTGAACGCACACTGCTACCGAGAGTTTCCGACCGTTGTAAGTATGCAAATACGCCAGGTTCAAAATGAATGCTTTGCTCCATTCTCCCCTTCAATGGGATTCCGTTGCATTGAACGGCTGGGTCACGCCAGCCTCTGCTCCTGGACGAAAACTTGTTCTATTGCGAATAAACAAGTTTTCAAAAACTCCTCAATTCTGTCCATAATTCAGTTTAAAAACGTACTTGGAACTCTTCTCGGCTCATGGCAGGACATTCTTCACAATCCAAGTGTGCCACTTGAAAGCGCACGACACTCGAAGCTCCGCGAGATTGTTGACACACTTCAACTTCTTCCAACCGAAAAGTTATCAATGAAATCTAAATTTAGAAAAATGAGAAAGTTTCTCCGCCATCAAGAAGTGATTACCAAATCTTTTCCTCTGACTGAGACCAAGGAAGTTGAGCCCAACACAGAAGGAGGAGCAGAGGAAGACGGTTCAGAGTTACTGGGAGTATCTTCGCATACTTCTGAAGCCAGCTCCACAGTATCCTGCTCTTTCGCGCTAACGCCTAAGGAAGATGGCGGACGAGTTTGAAAAAGAGCATCTCCAAAATCAGGTTTGTCCATCTCGGCTTGCACGAGTACGAAATTTTCGCTATCGGACGAGCCATCGCTTCTCACCGACCAAGTATCACTCGCTCCCTGGAAAACAAAAGAAAGAAAATGTTAAACGATTTAACTAATTTTTCTAAACTTCCTGTAAGCTACTTTCAAGTAACAATTGAATAAAAAAGGAGCAAACAAAAAAGGGGTGTTCGGAGTAAGAACTCACATCATCAACCAAGCTGCTAGCTCCACTTCCAGTGCCGGCTGTTTTCATGGCTGCATCGAAAGTCGATCTTAAATTGGACAATCCGCTGGCAAAACCTTTGCGAACGGAGCTCAGTCCGGATTGAATAGGATCCGGAATAGCCGTCACAGTGCTGGATGTGGTACTGGGAGCAAAAGAGACACTCATGTTGGGATTTTTCCTTGGTTCCCCATTCTTTTCGGTGAGGGTATTCGGCGCGACAAGGGGTTGAGTTGGAGTGGGAAATATTTTGTCATTCAATTCCACGGTAATGTCCGAGGCTGTGGACTCGATTAAACTATCGCTTTGGGATTTGGTTAACCCTTTGCAGTCGAAGATGTCATCTATGCTGCCTAAGGTTTGCGAGCGATCTCTGGACAGTGAGTCGTTGTGTAGAATAGATTCCGAGCGCGAGGCTCGTAATCGAGCGGCCAAGGACGGTGACGTTAATCCGGTCAAGTCGGCCAAACTGGACGTGTCGTGAAACACTGATTCGGTGTCCACCAGCGGGGATTCCCTGTTAAGACGGTTTTTGGGCGGGCCCAAGACTAAGGAAATGTCTACTTGGGGTAGTACGGTGGCGAAGGAGAAATAACCCGTTTGCTGGGAGGCGGCTATCGTGTCGCGGTACAAAAAGACAGACATCTCGGCCATAGATTCCATCATTCGGAGCAAGAAAAGGTATTGGGCGTGATCCAATTGAATGCTCATGAGACTAGCCACGTTTAAGAGAACACGTACATCGCGGGTTGCCTGATTAGCCCGGGATTCTTGGCTGCACCAAATCGTTAAGGGCACCGTGCCAATAAAAGACTGCGGCCGATTTTTGACGACGGGAAATGTGTAAAAATCGGCCCAAAATGGGTCTAGATGCACGAACCAAACCGGGTCCGAAGGGGACGGCCATAATAAATCGCAACGGAATAAAGAAGCGGAAGAGGTCACAATTTCTTCCAGCTTCACATCAGGAGCTGATTTGTTACGCATAAAAAAAACAATAATAAAAATAAATAGTAAGTAAATAAGAAATTATGGAGGTAATCAACAAGAAACACACCCATCGCATGCCGAAAGATATTTTCCGATATGGGCGACTCGTCTATGATATGATGTTCGGCAGGAAATTCCTCCGTAAAACATAAACCTCCTTTAGTACACTGGAAACGTTCCAAACACGCCGCCAAATCAGCCCGAGAACCGCAATCAGTACTACGTCTAAGATAAGAACCATTGTTAAAAAATTTAACGTTTTAATCTTTTGATTCTTTTTTCTTTACCGATTGGTGGCTATCACTCGGGATGCTTGGAAATGGAGGTACCGGGGTCGGTCACGATCTTTGGAATGAGACTCGGGCGCCTCAAACACAACCTGACAGGACCTTAATTAGAATTTTATTCTAATTAGCAATGCAAAATATTACTCTGGGTATTAAAGCTTCGATTCGAATGTCCAACAAGTTCGGGGAGGAAGGACTGGGGGCCACAAGTTTATTTAGGCCAAGGATGAAGGAATTGAGCCACAAGGCAGTTAAAGGATCGATGCTGATCTGGACGGGACAAGCTTGCGCAAATAGTTTAGGTAAAGGCACTAGAGAAAAAAAGGCGATTAATAGATGAGGAAAACGAGCTTTAAAGAATCTAATAAACTGCCTTACGTGGAAACTCGACGCCTCCTGGGTAGTAATATTGAGTGAATTCCATATGCACCAACGGTAAGTTGTCCGGCAAGGTAAATCGTAGTTTGTCGCCTAAGAAATTAAAGGGTTATTAATGGTTTTACACTAATCTAAATGAAATAAGGAGACACAAGATAAGAGTATACCAGATTTCCGTCTTTTCCTATCTTGAGCTGTTTTGCATTAAAGACAGGATACATTTAGAGATTCTGGAGATACAAGAGTCAGGAGTAAGAAGTTGTTATTTACCTGCAATAAATTCCTTGGGCATTTGCTTGTTTCTAGCAGTGGAGACGCGGAATACGGTGAAATCTGCTATTCGTACCACTACACAAGCTGACATCAATTTACGGAGTTGTTCTTGCACTTGTTGTCGCCACCCGCCACCCGAACTTGGTGTTTGATTTGTCTTAGGTGCGCCGAGGTTTTCGTTAGTCTAGCCACCATATAGAAAAAAAAATAAAAAAATACCTTTATTGCAGTTAATTTATACTTACGGCTTCAGAAGCGGGAAAAGTTCGGGTGACTTTCGTGTGGGATGAAGCTTGGCTCCCTCCTCCAATAGCTGCCAACAGCACTTCCATTAGCTGATTCCGGAATTGATTTAACCCTTGTTCTTCCCACGATGCTGCATTATTACTGCTCCCACTTCCATGCGGATACCGCACCCAATGTTGGCGGTCAGCTCCACACCAATGGAAAGGGTAGTAGTCTATTTGCAATTGCACCAAGGATAACTGCATTGCGCCACCGTCTTTTAGATCAGGGTGGGATGAGCGCCCATCTACAAACAACAGTTATCTTACGCACGGAGGTTATTTTTTTAATTCGAAGCTTCACCTCCAGGATCATCACAAAAATGAAGGTCAATTTTCTCAGAGTAGAAATGATATGACGTTTCCAAGATGTCGTAGCGAGCAAATACTCTTCCAAGACCATCTGGCTTGGCTTGCTGTTGTTGTTGCTGTTTCAGAAGATCTTCCAAAGGCAGGGATTTTAATTTCCTTGCTGCTTTATGCTTTTGCTGTTCCTTGGTATGTTTCTCAATCAGGTCTGAAAGCGAGTCCACAAACAGTAGCGCAGCTCCCAGTTGAGTGTCAGTTAAAACCCACAGTAGATCTTCCATGATAAAAGCCAAACGACAGCAAAGTACAGCGCAGTCTAAAAGAAACCACTGTTTACTACATCTTACCAATAATTTGAAATTTGATCTACTGGCAAGGCTTTTCTTGAGCGTAATACGACACCTAGCTTGATTGGTGATCAAACGCAATGGAGTTTGACCAGTATTATTGGTGGATCTCGCCTCCAAGCGTAGTGTTTGCCATTGCAACTCCTACATGTAGGTTATTTACGTACTTATCTACAGAAATTTTAGCTTTTGTTACTTTAAAAAGCAGTATAAGTCCAAGATCAGTTTCTTTAAGCTTAGACATTCTGAGGTCGCACTTTTGCCAAGCTGGTGAACAGGACTCTACAGACAACCTTGAAAGCTGCATGGTAATGCAATTATAGAAACGAGTTTTTCATGAGCTATGGATCTAAGTTACTTGTAAGGAAGCCTGGAAGGCATGGCTTTTGAAGTTAATTATAATGTTGTTAACCTGCAAGGTTAGACCATCGATAACTCGTTCAGCAAAGCCATACTTTCGTGTAGGTGTAGATGGCTGTTTAGCATGGGCTTGCTGAGGTCGTAAATTAGGACAGGTTTCAATATCAACGTTGACTTCATCTAGATTCTATAACCAAAATATTTTAGCATGAGCTATAAAGCAATGACAGTACATATGACTCATACTAAAACAATAGGAACAGATTTCAGTTTGGTCCAAGGAATTCTTATAGACATCCTATTGCAATGCGCTCTTGTGATTTGCATCCACGCTGGCAATTCCAATAAATCCGTTAAAAGTCGCTCGTCCAATTCCAAATTTGTTAAGTCTCCTTCGCCTCGGAAGGTTGAAAGGTTAATTTTATCTGCTGACAGGTTCTTTACAAATCTATGATGTAGAGGAAAAAATGTTAATTTGTCAAAAAATAAAAGACCTTCATTTACTTGGAAAGGTGCTTTAAAATTTGGCTTTTAATAAGTGATGCCATTTCTTTGGTTCTCTTTTTGGCCAGTAAAAACTTTAACCCACTCCACGTCAAATTTTCAAGTCCGAAGTCAGATTACAATAATAACTCAGTTGCGCACCAAGCGGTTAGTGCTGACCACTCCGCTTGTGAACCGCGTTTTATAAATATGCAATTGAATGTAGAGTATCATGTTACGACAGCGAAAATTAATAAACAATTAAATGCCAAGGTCTTGAAAAACTAATATTTGTTGTAGAAATTTAGTCCTTAACTAGGGATGACTCATCTAGAAATTGCATGAACTAGTGAGCGTTAAATATTCAAACTAGTCTTAAATTAACATTAGGACACGTAAGGTAAAGGAACATTATAGTAGTCGGCCAAGAGCTTTGCTCACGCTGAAATATAAATTTTTAAAAATGAACATAAGTTGCCCCCTTTTTCCAGAAGATGTCAACCTAATGTATGTTTATGGTCGACATTGACTGTATCGTGTTAACAAATGGTGTTGAAAAAAAGAGTAAAAAATGCATTAATTGCTTTTAAAATTTCAAAAATCATCGCATAAGAAAACAAACGGTATTATTAAACGTGGAAATCAAAGCCAAATATTTGACGCCTTGTATTGGATTGCTCATTAGCTTGAATGTTTCCTCGCGACACGTGCTTATTCATTGTGGGTTTCCGTGTCCATTTCCATAGATACCCTGGGTTCAGCCGATCCTTCTTCTCCAGCCGCTGCTTCTGGTTGGCCAGCTGCTGCGCCTCCTTCCGTTTGTGCGGCCCGACCGCCCCTTCGCTCTTCGCTTTCCAAGCCTGCCAAAAACGGAGCGACGCCCTCGTCATCGTACAAAGTGAAATCCATGCCTTTTCCTACGACACCAATCGACACATTCTAGGAAGTAAAGACATCTGTTAGCGATGAGTCTCAGTAAGTCGTTCGTATTACCTTGTTGGTCAACTCAACTTCGTTGGGCAACGTGTCTCTGAGAGCCCTTAGACCGTGACGGATCAATTCTTCAAGACTTGAAGCTGGGAACTCCGTAAGGCGTTTTTCCAAATACGTACGAGCAGACTGCGACCTAGCTCCAATTGCCATTGCCTTGCAATCAAAATACGTAGCAGAGGGACAGGTTTGATAAATGTGCGGTCCTTGATCCTACAATAAAAAGTAGTATCATAAAATGTAACAAAAGAGACTGGGAGCATACATCGTAGCCAGCTACAAGAAGTCCTACGCCATACGGACGCCTGTCATAGCGCTGAGTGCAGACTTGCAACTTGTTCCCCAGCATCGTAATCAGACGTGATACAGGCAAAGGTGCTTCGTGAGAGTAACGGTTGTTTAAACATTCGGTTCTCATAAACCGGCTCAATATACGAGCATCGGCTGTTAAGCCGGCAATAGAAATGCCCATGTGATTATCAATGGGAATGATTTTTTTCTGGTAAGCCGAAAGTTCTGAAGAGGATCGTTTCAAGGCTACTAATACAGCGTGTGTCTTGTTCTTTAGGCCAACAGTAGCTGACCCTTGCTTAACAGCTTCCATGGCATATTCGACCTAACGAAACCAAGTTTAGTTTTTCAAAACTAACGGAACCATTTTACTTTACCTGATGCAGCCTGCCTTGTGGACTCCACACAGTAACATCATTGTCGTACTGGTTGCGAAACTAGAAGAGCTTTATTAGAAAATCCAGTAGTGTAATAACCAAAATGTTCTATTTACCATTTTTAACCGTAAAAGACGCTACAAATGATGAACTCAGTGATGACAATCCACTTTGTTTGGTTTAGATCAGTGCACCAAAGTAATGACCAGGAACAGGTTATGAACGGCGAATCGAAATTTGGTTCGGGACCGAGTTTGAGCTGCAAATCGAATATGGAAATTGCACTGTGCACTAAAGTCAAACGGCAGTAATTAACTCGATAAGCGTTCAAACGCTTTTTTAAGGATATTTATGCAATACTTAGTAATACAATTATTAATTTTAAAGATTTTTGAAAATAGTCAAATACTTTTAAAAAGGTACTTTACGCAATTTATATACGCATATCTGAAGCAATTTTTGTGAAAATTTAATTTTCCAATTTATATGATATAACTTAAGAACATAAGCGTAATTTATAGTTATCATGAAAAACCAATAAAGCTAATGTTAGAAGTTATCCCAAGTTAATCGCACTCAGTTTCATGTATTTTTGTTTTAGTACAAGTATTTTTTTAATTGAGCTTTTTTTTAAAAAAAAACGTTTTGGCTACTTTGGTTTATAAAAGTTTTCTAACGCTGAAGACTGGATACAGCACGTGATCTGAATCCTACCTACCGCAATACCAATCTCAACATTACTTGATTAGTCGAAAAACACTTTCGACTATAGCGTGTATTAGGCTGTTTGACCTTATTAGGCTTTATGAAAAGGAACAATATGTTTTTCTAAAGTGAAACCGGATACAAGACTGACGCAAATGTCCTCTCAGAAACGGAAACGATAAAGTAATTCTCGCAGCTCCTTAGTCATTATGACAACTTGAGCGTCAATAAGACACTTTACACGCAATTGTATGCAAATACACAAAAACTTCCCCAACATTTATTTTTCAGCATTGTCATGAGTACCCGTCTACATCACTTATCAACCCAACCCAAGAAGATTTCCCCGAACCAAAAGCCTTGGCCTAACTGGTTTTCTTATTCGGGTATATAATAGGGCTGAGGAAACGAAAGGGACATAACTGTCGAGCTTTGCTGTCGTTTCCTCCAGAACGTGACAAGGAACCCAACTCGAAAGTCGTGAATTGTCAAATCTTTTCAAACTTAAATTGTCAGAAAAGTATATTGCACTCCAATGAAACTCGTGTCCAGTGTTTTGTTTGTGTTAGCCTTCGCCCTTTGCGTAAGTGCAGATGCAAAACCTAACTGGTTTTGGTCTTTTGGCGGAAAAACCACCTCGACTACTTTGCAAGTCCGCACCAGAAGGTCTACGAACGCAGTAGTTACGACCAAGTCCGTTGACATACTTACAGGTCGACGTGCGAACGATCAGCAGTTCGCAAAGATTTTAGCAGGTCCCAAAAGCATTGAAACTTTCTTTTTTGCCCAAGAAGGTAAATGTTCCTGATGCTATCTCAGGTTATCGTTGTATCTTACAGTCCTTTTTTTATTTATTGTAGAAGACCTGCATTCGGGCCTTTCTCAGCAGGTAACGAAGAGGACAAAGAGCGATGTTCTAGTTTCGACTTGATTAGAGACCTTGGTCTTGCGGTCGACACCCCTTGGGAATTTCCGTATTAAACCTTTTTTTCCCCCACAGGATATCCCTTTTGATTTGATACAACGAATGAGTGAAGTTGAAGACGTGGAAGAATTCTTAAAGTACGTGACCAATGTCACAGTTGTGCCCATTGAGGGCCAGGAGCCTTTGCTCATAGGGTCTTGGGAAGACCCTCAAGTAGTCGGTAATTTTCCCACAGTACTTCAATTGGGTTAATGTTATTATATGCGTATCTATTTAGCCCGAGCTGGCGGAAGTGGTCGAGACGCTTCCGCTGTAACTGCCAAAAATGCTAACTGCATGCCCGAACTTCAAACGGTTGAATTAATCAAACCTACTGATTCCACCGTTTTCTACTACCCGGCCTGCACGAGAATTGAACGATGTGGTGGATGCTGTGCGTCAGAATTGCTGACGTGCGAGCCAACTCGCACAGAAATGGTCAACCTGAAAGTAATTAAGACCCAGTACACCGGAGGCGATAAAATGAAATTCGCCGGCAACGAAATCATCGCTGTCGAAAAGCATATTTCGTGCAAGTGCGTCTGTCGAATTAAAGAATCGGTAAGTTTAAATGTTCGAACCTTAGTGCAGCTTTGCTAAAAAAAAATCTGATGATTAGGACTGTCACGGCCTTCAAACTTATAACGCAGGCGGCTGCAAATGCGACTGCAACAATTGGGAAGATCGTGAGAAGTGTCTACTCGAATCTCCTAGCAAAATATGGGACCCAGCAGAATGTGCTTGCAAATGTAAAGAGCAAATGTTCTGCTCCACAGGCTCCTTTTACGACCAGCAATCGTGCAAGTAATAACACCTTTAACTTTTGTATGCAATTGTTATCAATGGTCGCTTTGCATTTAGATGCGAGCCATTTCCGTCTCGGAAGGGTTTTCCCGCAAGACTTTCGGATACCGATTTGCAACGTGCAGGAATACCCACCAAATCAGAACAGGAAGAAAGCGTTCCAGACCCAAGAGAAAAGGCTAATAAACCTTACGTTTCCTTCCAATTTGAACAGTTTAAAACCGCACCGAAACGGCCGTAATATTAATACGCAAAAATGTTATGCATGTCCTGTTTTTCAGTTACGATTTAAAGATCCTTAACACAGCAGTACGCTAGTCCCGGGCTTCTCCTTATGTGTTGTACTAAGCTGAGTCAATAAAAATGTATGCTACTGTAATTTATAGCTTGTTTTCGGTTTCGTTTCTGCATGCAAATGAACTTGAGCGGGAAAGAGGAGGTTCTTGCAAGAGATCCAGCCTCCCTTTGCAAAAGGCTGGCGCCGCCATAACTAAACAAACACAACATGGCCCATGTTTTCTGTAAAACATTTGTACAGCCTTTTAAGAATATAACAATACTTCGACGAAATCCCTACGTGAGTCGTACGCTTAAATGTTACGTAACTAGCACCGACCGTAAGTTTATTATTAGTTCCCCTTAAATATTACATTTTGTACATTGTACGTCACTTTTATTAATCATAATCCGTTTTTTATTTTGTTTTAATTATGTCCTTTTTATAATAGCTAGTTCGGGGTTAAGCGATGAACAAAAACAAATGCAAAAGCTTGCCTTAGACTTTGCTAAACAAGATATGCTTCCACATATGGCAGAATGGGACGAAAAAGTAAACCAACTCATAAGCAAGTGTGATTGCTGGCTTGTGATATTTTTGTAATTCACATTTGTGGTAATAAGCAATAATAATTTGTTCTTTAGGAGTTATTTCCCGTTGAAACCATGAGAAAAGCAGCACAGCTAGGATTTGGCGCTATTTATGCTAAGGAAGATTTCGGAGGAAGTGGTCTGACTAGGTTAGAAGCATCCTTAATCTTTGAAGCTCTGTCCCAGGGATGTACATCAACCACTGCCTATATCAGTATTCATAAGTAAAGAGCCATTGACCTAGCGAAAGAATCTAATAGACAATAAAACCTCGTTGTCTTAAGTATGTGTGCCTGGATGGTAGACGAATTCGGCAACGAAAGTCTGCGATCCGAATGGGTTCCTAAACTAGCTACAATGGAAAAGTTGGCATCGTATTGCTTAACAGAACCTGGTGCAGGATCAGACGCTGCCAATTTAGCCACGACTGCTAAAAAACAAGGCGACTACTACATAATCAATGGATCCAAAGTATCTAAAAAACTATCCAGTAGTTTCTGTGAAAACTGATTAGCCCCCTTTCTTATTTCACCAAGGCTTTCATCAGTGGTGGAGGAGATACAGACATTTATTTGATTATGTGCCGCACTGGCGGTGCGGGTGCCAAAGGCATATCTTGTTTCTTAATAGAGAAAGGCACACCGGGTAAGCATATTTTGTATCGTTAATCACTACATCCTTCTAACCTTTCGCAACAATTCAGGTTTAAGCTTCGGTAAAAAGGAAAAAAAGGTGGGTTGGAATTCGCAACCCACACGAATGGTTATTTTAGAAGACTGCAAGGTCGCCGCTAAGAATATAGTTGGCCAAGAAGGTCAAGGTTTCACCATCGCAATGAAGGGTCTGAATGGGGGCAGAATTAATATAGGTAAACTTCTAAATATAATTTATTAAACTACCACTGTTACTCATTTCAATTTTAAATTGTGTTCAGCTTCCTGTTCGTTGGGAGCAGCCCAAGCTAGCTTGGAATTAGCAACGGAGCATTTAAAGGTTCGAAAACAGTTCGGTCAACGGCTAGCTGATTTCCAACACAACCAATTTGAATTAGCGCGTATGGGCACAGACCTCCTTACTTCCCGGTTAATTATTCGCAATGCTGCGCAGGCGTTAGACGATAATCACCCCGAACTTGTTTCGTTGTGCGCTATGGCGAAACTACAGGCAACAACCGCCTGTTGGGAGGTAACCGATCGTAAAATTTATTCGTGGGAAAAATAACGTTTTGTTTCAGATTGTGGATAAAGCGTTGCAAATGCACGGAGGATACGGATATTTAAAAGATTACGCAGTCCAGCAGTATTTACGTGATGTTCGCGTGCATCGCATCCTTGAAGGCACGAATGAAGTCATGCAAATACTAATAGCCCGACATTTATTGCGCGATGCTTAGGAAACATGAGCCACTGCCTTCCTTGAATCTCAACGTTCGATCTAACTGTACAAAGGATTTCATATAATACATTAGGTGCCGCTTATTCTGATCAGTGGTTATTAGAATCAGCCGCGTTATAGAATCAAATTTAAAGGACCGATTCAAAATGAAACAATTTACAGCAATTTAACCGGTTCGTCTTTAATCATACTTCCGGGTATTAGAATCAATTTCAAAATAATCTTCGCATGTACAGTAACGAAACTACAGTAGTGATCGCTACACGGACTTAGCATATTGGCCAGTGACGTTGCTTTCACGTCGTTTTGACTTAGTCAAAACGACGTAAAAGTAGCGTAGTATTGTAGGCTGCCAGCCTAGCGTAGTAGGCTGGCAACGACAGGATTATAATCCTGTCGTTGCCAGGATTATAGTAGTAGTACTACGCTTTGGGGGAAATTCCTTCAAAACTCCCCAGTCAATTAAATGAGCCGGTTATTCAATTGAATGATCAGTTGCTTTGATTGATTGGGGAACTTAGAAGAGATATCACGTTGAGAACCCTACCTATGTAGGAGTAACGTGGAAGTAACCTTAATTTTATAGATTTTCTAGTTTGGTACTTCTGTTCATTTTCTAGACAATAAAATGTGATTACAATAAGCGGCGCATGTATTGTCATGTTTCAAGTTTACCGTTTCAATTGGCAGATAAGGTACCAGGTATCACGAATTTAATTGCAGTATAGCTTTTGCAGTTAAACGGAGGAAAATAGAAGTAAAAGTTTCAGTAAGTTTCGTTTTGGGCATTGTGCATTTAGCCAACAATTTTGGTGTTAGGAAATAAGGATGTCATGGACATATGGGAAGAGACTGTGTTTAGGTCCGGAGCTGACCCAGAAAACCCATTTCTCTCCATTTCACTTTCCGAAGCGACGACCTGTTACGAGATGGAGAATAACTTACGGAGAAGAAGGATCGCCCTTTGGAATTTTTCTTGTAACATTCTCAGGACGTTCGGTTTGCAGACGAGCATGACAAACATTAAAATGCCTTGCGCCGTATTCCACACGTCTATCGCGATGTTCCAGTCGGGACCACCACAAGCGAAGCTCATGATTTCCATGATCCACGACACGCCCATCAAAACAAATATGCGAAAGGATGTGAGCAGCCATGTACAAGGAACCCCGTTAAAGAGCAATAGCCAACGACATAGCATATTGATATTTGGATGGATTCTTATTGTACACATTATTCTAAGAACAGGAAAATTTGTTTCAAGTTTTTCTGACTAACCGTTCCCAAGTTATGGGCTTGCGAAGTTTTTTGCATTTTCCCGCCACGGGAGCCGTGACGTAGACAGTGGAGGCGCGGCCTAGGAGCGCTTTGTTATTCACTGGCACTGTTAGACTTTTTCTGTGCTTCCTAAGTTTTAGTGAAAAAATGGCAAGTAAGCTGCCATCAGAGTCGAATACTAAAAGTTCTGGTAACCAGTGTGCTGCTTACGGT